>OX442433.1:4786157-5043476 GCA_949361645.1 Spongilla lacustris | reverse complement strand
AACAGCTAAACAAAGGTAGAATAATTGGACAAACCATACCATCCACCCCCCTTAGTGGTGACACTTTCTATCTGCGTATCCTTCTCCATCACAACCACTGCAAAGGTGCCACAAGTTTTGAAAACCTCAAGGTGGTCAATGGAGTACTTTGTGATTCTTATAAAGATGTTTGCACCCATCTTGGTTTACTTCATGATGATGGAGAATGGAACATTGCAATACATGAAGCTACCCTGCTGGCCCTGTTTCTATTATGACGACTATTTATTCAATAATGGTCAAGATGGCGGCACCAGTAACCGAACATGGTTCAAAGGCTCCCCGAACTAGAAAAGTGTATTTAATGGAAAAAAGAAATTGCACGAAAACGTGTACCAATGTGCTGCAAATCATAATAACGGGTGGCAACTCAATTTTCAATGTAAAAAAACAGTGGAATACAATAATTAGTTCAGTAAACATTGATTTTGTGTACATGTTAATGAGAAGCTATGCTTTGCTTTCCCGAACTGAAATCTTCAATGTAAATTTTTGCACAGTATGCATCTTGCAACTTTTCTACACGTAAAAAGGAGGTGGCAAATGTTTTATAACTTGCGGTTAGTTAATGAAATTCAAGAGTAGCCATTTTTTATACATTTAAATAGGTGTAAGTCTAGCTTTGTTTTGAATAAATCTGAACCATTAGTACTTATAAATTCAACACAAATTCAAACCACACTACCCCTATGTACTAGCAATGGAACACATGCTATAGGATGTCATTGAACACCATTGACTGCCATTTTCTGCATATGGTATATTATTGACATGTAGGTAATGCATTAGAGACCCAGGTTGCCTATTAATACATTGTGAGTAACCAGACATGTACTTATAAGGTTGCAAGCACATCTTGCATAGAGTTAAATTGTGATGAGCATAATTGTATGTGCATGCAAATTCAAAGAGTAATTTTTGTACAGGTTATCTACTTGGTAATATGCCTACGGAAGGTGCACCTGTAATATCAAAGGAGCATATTTGTGAAGGTCAGTTGTCCAGTCTATACTATGGGGTATGATGCTGTAAACCCCTCTCTATAGCTCTCATACTGCTCCTCAAAGACCCATCTCCACTGGTGCGCTCTAGCTGTGCTGAGGCAATGAGCTTGCTCTACGATTACTGAATGACTTTTTTTGTTGTAAATTCAGGAATAATACATATGTATAGAATATTGTATTTTGTGTGTGCAATATAACTTTTCCATATTAACAGGCATGAGGCACAAGATTGATCCCCAAGGTGCTGTTGTCATAGGTATCTGGGGTACGTAAATGCAACTCCTCAATGGAAACAATTTAAATGGCTGTAAGCTACTACGGTGGCCCGGTAGGTCGCGCTCTCGAGCGATGAGCTTCGAGCGTTGTGCTCAAGACACAAAAGCAGTTAAGCTCAGAGCCGTAAGCCCAAAGCCCAGAGCCGTAAGCCCAAAGCCCAGAGCCATAAGCCCAAAGCCCAGAGCCGTAAGCCCAACGCCCAGAGCCGTAAGCCCAACGCCCAGAGCCGTAAGCCCAAAGCCCAGAGTCGTAAGCCCAACGCCCAGAGCCGTAAGCCCAAAGCCCAGAGCCGTAAGCCCAACGCCCAGAGCCGTAAGCCCAAAGCCCAGAGCCGTAAGCCCAAAGCCCAGGGAGATCTATGGGATGGAAAGGCTATATTACGTCATTGCATGTTTACAGTGTCACGTGACGGAAAGTTAGCGACATCATATTAGATATTACCTCTGGCGACATGCTTCGCAACGATCCTAAAGTGGAACGTAAGAAAGGCAGCTCATTGTTAGCGTACAGGCTCTCATCCGTATCAACTTGGCAGACCTCATACTGCGCTATTGGAGACAAAACAAGACCATCGCAGTAATACTCGCATATTTACGCTTCGTCCACCACGTTTCAGCTGGGTGTGTTTCAAGATTTGTATTTTGCGAAATGCGCGTTTTATTTTTAATTGTAGGCTCACTTGGAAAGTGGCTGAGCTTGGATTGAAACGACATGGCCAGCTGGAAACACCTCTACAATAACTAGTTGAAGCTATCAAAGGTGTTCCGTTTTTTTAATTCATGTACTAACCACAATTTACCCTTGTCCCCCCTCAGATTGAGCTGAAAACATCAAATTGCCTTCTGGGTTACAGAGCCATGTGGAGATTGTTGCAAACCAAATACGGGTATATTGCTAAAAGGTGTGAAAACCCATATATGTACTGTTCATAGTGATGTAAGGTGTGTGTGTGTGTGTGTGTGTGTGTGTGTGTGTGTGGTGTGTGTGTGTGTGTGTGTGTGTGTGTGTGTGTGTGTGTGTGTGTATGTATGCATGCAAACAGATCCACTATTATGATGCTGTTGGCTATCATGGATCCTGAAGGTACCAAGCTAAGGAAGAAGCATTGCCTCAGAAGAAGAACATACACAAATAAGGTACACCAGTGATGTAATGCATTGTGCATGCCTGAATAAAGGTTTTAGGGGCCTAACTGGTGCTGGCATATTGATGGATATGACAAATTGAAACCCTATGGTTTTCCCATTCATGCCTGCATAGATGGGTATGCCTGCATAGATGGGTATGTTAGGAAACCAACATGTTCATGCATGTCTCATATTACTTACCTATTGTATTGTATCAGATTTTCGAGAAATATCTTGTGGTTAAAGCTCTCTACCACAAACAATGATCTGCTGTGGTTGTAAAGCACTACAGTGTACTTGGAGACAGTTGTCAAGTTGCAAGGCAAGGTTTAGCTTTTTAAGAGGAGATTATCAGTTCCTTACACTTCAGGCTAGCCTTTAAGGATTTGCTGTGCACGTGTGTGTACAAGTATGATCAATTGGCTAGAATGTACATGCACATGTACATGTAAGTGCATGTGTGCATGGTTCCAGAACCCAGCTGTAAATACAAGCTTAGTAGCCCTGTGGTTTAAGGGTTGTGTGTTTAGATAAACAATGTGGGTTGAGAGGGTGGTACTTAGTGTGCACTTGGCCACAGCTTGTTTTGACTGTTCCTTTGTTCTGGCTTCATGTTTATACAGTGTTATTGTTGTTTGGCCTTGCAGGGTGTCCTGTGTGCATAAGAGCAGATTGTGGGAGTGAAAATGTTACCATTGCTGCGTGTCAAATGTTACTTCAGCACCACCATCATGATCGCTACTCTGGACCAAACAGCTTTGTGTTTGGAAGCTCCATCCGAAACACTGTAAGTACGTCAATTCTCATTACTTTATTTCATGCTACACACTCTTGACAGCGAATTGAAAGCTGGTGGTCCAGACTGAGATGTTTCAAAACAGATTGGTGGATTAACCTATTTAAGGTATTTTGTTTATGAGTATGTGCATATCTTTTTGAAAATTATCCTTTTCAGGGACTGGTGGAAGAAGGATTGTATGACACTACCATTGAACTTCATAAGTATGTGCCTTACGTCTACATGTATGTATGCAGATGTGTGCTTATGTGTGTTCTCCATTTTTAAGGCACCTAGCTGCTTACGTATTTGGAGGTGTTTTGGCCAGAGAGCTGGATGAATTTAAGTTGAGATGGAACAACCACAGAATACGATGGAACAGGCTGTTGTGATGTTCCTACTGACTTGTATCACCTTGTTGGAAACATGGGTATGTTGCAACGCACTGAATTAGCATACATGTTATTTATTGGTTACTTCATTTATAGGTGGTGATTACATTCAAGACGTTGATGTGAACCATTTAGCATATTGCATGGTACACTGTGTCAGCCAGCCACCCCTATTCTACCCTGATGAATTTAAACTTTTAAAGTTGTGTATTGTTTTTGTTTATACGAATTGTCCAAATTGGAATGAAAAATGACTAGTCATGCACTTAGTTTTTGAAGGGCTTCTAGTTTTCGGAGGGCGGTGGGGCGTTCGGATGCAACCAGTTTTGTGAGTTGGGCGCATAAATCCTGGTACTCGTTAGGCACATCAGTTATAGATTATTTAAAAAAATAAAACGCAAAATACAAATCTTGAAACACACCGGTGGATAAAGCGTAAATATGCGAGTATTACTGCGATGGTCTTGTTTAGTCTCCAATAGCGCAGTATGAGGCCTGCCAAGTTGATACGGATGAGAGCCTGTACGCTAACAATGAGCTGCCTTTCTTACGTTCCACTTTAGGATCGTTGCGAAGCATGTCGCCAGAGGTAATATCTAATATGATGTCGCTAACTATCCGTCACGTGACACTGTAAACATGCAATGACGTAATATAGCCTTTCCATCCCATAGTTCTCCCTGGGCTTTGGGCTTACGGCTCTGGGCTTTGGGCTTACGGCTCTGGGCGTTGGGCTTACGGCTCTGGGCGTTGGGCTTACGGCTCTGGGCTTTGGGCTTACGGCTCTGGGCGTTGGGCTTACGGCTCAGGGCTTTGGGCTTACGGCTCTGGGCGTTGGGCTTACGGCTCTGGGCGTTGGGCTTACGGCTCTGGGCTTTGGGCTTATGGCTCTGGGCTTTGGGCTTACGGCTCTGGGCTTTGGGCTTACGGCTCTGGGCTTAACTGCTTTTGTGTCTTGAGCACAACGCTCGAAGCTCATCGCTCGAGAGCGCGACCTACCGGGCCACCGTAAGCTACATGTACTATCACATGTTCTAAGTACGAGGTGAATATTAGTTAATTGACAGTAAACAGGAAAAATTTATAAACGTCCAGCTTAGTTTTTTTAAGGTCAGTATTTAACAAAAAAGTCATCCTGGCCATGGAATGGAGCATCTATTGGGTAACCAGGAGAAAACCATAAGGTTTTTCAACTGATATTCCCACCCTGGACGCTCAATTCCATAGCTAGACGAGGATGGCTTTTTGTTAAAACCAAAACCCAGGCTGGGGTTTATAATATTTTTCAGTGTGAGATTTCTTTTTGTGGGTGATGGTGGTGGTGGTGTGCGTGTGTGTATGTGTGTGTGTGTGTGTGGGGGGGGGGGGGGGGCGGAATTCCCCTCGAAAGATGAATACGGGGGTAGCTCTTGCGTTTGACCAAATAGGTATATGCTTCTACATTGCGCACATACACCGCTTAATTTTGTTGGCGCATATTAGAATTGAATAAGCGATATACTGGGTGTCCACGAATGAGCGCAACGCTTTTGAATGTGAATAACTTTTGATACCGGTAGGATGAAGCAAAAAGTCAGATATTTTGAAACAGAGTTGGTCGGTTTCCTCATTTTTTCCCCCCATTAATCGAATAATGCTAATTAATCTTAATAAACACAACAAATTCATGAGCGTGCTCCGCGGTGTACATTTGTACACCGCGGGGTATACAAAAATTAAACAAAGTTTTTTGCGTTCCGCCGTTTCAGCATTCTAGTGGTGTTTGACTGTTTTGCCACGTTGTATAAGTCCCTATCTGTTTGGGCCGAAGCATTGAAGGCCTAATACCGTTCCAGTGGCGGATACAGGGGGGTGTTCCAGGGGTTGGAACCCCCCCTCGAACCTGAATATGAATATAATTAATGTATAATTAGCGTAAGATCGGCGCACGTGAGCTATACATTTCTACGGAGAGTTCAGCGTGCACTCCGTGAAGTTGCTAAACAGCTTATTCTTATTGCTTATTCACTGGTTAGTACTGCGAGATATGTAGTAGGCTGGTATTTATACGTAAATCTAAATGTATTCCAAAATGCTAACCTGCGGTCGTATTAGAGCGATTCTTTCCGCAGTTATTTTGATTGGTGCGCTAGTATTAGTACCCATCAAAGTTGAATGCACCTTGCTGCAAGCTTTTAGAGATGATGGTAAATTTTAACATAGCAAAGAAACTAAGCCGGCGCATGTAATGTACAATGGCGAATGCAAATCTACGATGAAACACATGCAGCCCTTTAAAAACCACAATAGCCTGGAAACCAGAACGTAACGGAGTGGCACGCATTTATTGGTTATGACTTATGATTGCCTCCGCTTCTAATCTGTGGAAAAATTGGAATGTGTACAAAAAAATATTTTCGCGTGCCAATGTCACACTGTTCACTGCTTGAAGCATAGATAGTTTAGAGTTTCTACTATCTATGCTTGATGGTAAATTTGAAGTGGCTCAAATAGCAAAGAAAAGCGCATGCATGTACCAGAAACCAGAACGTAACCACATTTATTGGTGTTGTTGCCTTAGTTTCCAATAAAATCGGTGGAAAAGTTAGAATGCGCACCACAAAAATTTTCGCGCGCCCCTCCCCTTCATCAATTATTCATGTAGAACCCCCCCCTCGCCAAAATCCTGCATCCGCCCCTGCGTTCGCTGCTAATACAGCATGTCGTCACAGCGGAGGTACACTATACGGCAAGTGTACGAGCGTAATTGACAAATGATAATAACTTACGTACCGGAAGTTTCGCATATCTCCGCTGTGATGAGTTACTGTAAGAACAGCGAACGGTATTAGGCCTTCAATACTTCGACCCAAACAGATAAGGTCTTATACAACGTGGCAAAACAGTCAAACACCACTAGAATGCTGAAACGGCGGAACGCAAAAAACTTTGTTTTGCGTACCCCGCGGTGTACAAATGTACACCGCGGAGCACCCCAGGACATTAGACATTAAAAGTTCGTCTGTGTTCGGATATCGATTATGAAGCAATATTGGATTTTTTAACTAAAACTACGTACGATCCGCTACCTAAAACCAGCTAGAAGCAGGAGCAGGAGTTCTTACCTAAAATCTCATATGAGCAGGTGCAAGTATGGCTTATGAGCAACAGAGCAAGAGTGCATAGGTGTGGACTCAACTTGACAATTCAAAGCTCGGGTACCCGGTGGTCTCGTACCCAGACCCAAATGTACGTAACGATATGGTTATAGACCCCTTGCCGTGTCATCCCGGGAAGGATCAATAAATTAGCGGCCATATTGTTTTGGACCAAAACGTGCGCGTTATTTTGAAATTTGTGTATCTACGCCGAGGATGACGTATAAATCTAACACTATCAGGACCCACGGTAGTGGGTCCTGTGTAGGATTGGCTTCGGATTCAGAGGCGGCCCCAGCATCTACCGAGGGGAGGGGCCAAACACACGAGGGGCGCCAAAAGGGGGCGTGGCTTACGATACTTAAGATACGCGCGTAACCGTTTGACTCTGGATTCTTGCTAATAATGCGTGCAAGCGAGCGCTAGAAGCTAAATTATGCTCCGCATGTTGTAGTCTCTTTGTATTGCAGTAATTGACGATAGTTTTAGGGATTGGGGGTGGGGGGAAGGGGGCGCCATAGCCTGGGGAGGGGGGGGGGGGGGGGGGGGCCAAGGCCCCCTGGGCCCCCCCCCTCCGGCCGCCTATGGGATTGGCTTTCGTGGGCGTGGTTTTCGATCGAGCGTTTTAAAACGGTAACGAAGCGTTGCCTTTACTCGCCAGCTCGCATATAATCCATCACAAACATGACAGATATACACATATAACGTGAATTTCGCTAAACAGTGCCGTTTACGTGGTGTGACAAGTCGGTACCAAAATTCCGCCATTTAATTTTTGTTTTCCTCCTCCTCCGTCTTCCGTTCAGCACGTATAACTCGCGACAGGAACGTCGTACGAAGACGAGATTAGCTTCAAAAAGTTGCATTTGATTTCCAAACGTGCCCTATCATACAAATTAGACCTACAGTTGTTAGCTGGTGATGAAATGCCGTGAAATGACCCAAGCAGGTGCAATTCATTATCGGTCGGTTGCCTAGCAGTATCCAATATGACGTCACACACGCGTCTTAATTAACTGTTGCCAGGCTACACAAATATCTATGCATGTACGCAGCTGCAGACGCGGTTCTAATTCAGAAAAGATGACCAAGCCAAAGAAAACGGCTCGTTAACAAGGAGAACTCTGAGTTTAAGATATCCGAAGAACAACGGTAGGCCTATTAATAAAATTAAAAAGAGGCCTATATACTCAGATTTAATACCCGATAGGCGATACTGATAAGAGGAATCTTAGCGTCCTATGCATTGCAACGAATACACTAAGCCATACATTATATTGACTAAACACTCCTGGCAGAGACAAAAAATTAGGGGAACAAGTAAATCAAAAACTTCTCTGTCGAGAAAGTGATTGGTGGGATGTAGGATTGGTGGCGCAAAAAGCAAGGAAACAAGGTACAATATGTTAAAGTGAGGTTTCGTAGGAATGATCCTACAACTATAACAGTCCTACATTTGCAAATAGGCTTCTTCATTTGCAAATTCAGGACTGTGAGTTGTAGGATCCTACCAAACCTCACTTTAACATATTGTACCTTGTTTCCTTGCTTTTTGCGCCACCAATCCTACATCCCACCAATCACTTTCTCGACAGAGAAGTTTTTGATTTACTTGTAAATTGTACGCCCGCAACAACCCATAACCATTTCATTACGGTTCTAAGTATATCATTCGCACGTAATGAAAACACAAATTCTAAATAACGCACACATTTTGGGCCAAAACAATATGGCCGCTAATGTGTAGATCCTTCCCGGGATGACACGGCAAGGGGTCTATACATTGATATTAAGAGTAGATGGGACAGTGTCCAGCAAAATCGGGCTTGTGAGGTTATAATTTTATCACTATGAAAATTGCATGTTACACTAATGAACACATCTTTGCAACGGTACTAACTTTACCTTTAAAAGTTCGTTCACTTGTTCTCACATCATCTCTCTATGTGGAAATCGATTTTGGTGCTCTAATTATTTTCCATGCCGCGAGTACAAAGATCGCTAACCCAACGGGTTAGAATTCAATATTTCTCCATGTACAAGTGTGGAAAACGCATCAAATTTGGATTGTATATAGAGGAGTCCTGTAGCTATTGATTTGTTCTGTTCGTTAATTTCTGTATCATCCGTTACGGAGATACAGTTGAACAAACTACTTGCATGTTTTCCCGCTAGATTCGCGCCAATGATTTTGGCAAATCGCGTCCCGCTCAATGTATGGGGAGGCGGTGATTATATCTTTGGCGCGAATCAAGCGGGAAAACATGCATGTAGTTTGCTCAACTGTATCTCTGTAACGGATGATAGAAGAATTAACGAACAGGACAAATCAATAGCTACAGCTCCTCTATGTACACTCCGAATTTTACGCATTTTCAACGTTCGCACATGGCGAGATGTGAAATTCTAACCTGGCGATCTTTGCACTGACGGCATAGAAAATAATTAGAGCTCCAAAATGGAAACGAACATAGAGAAATGATGTGGGAACATGTGTACGAAATATGAAAGGAAAAGGTTGTACCGTACGAAATATGAAAGGAAAAGGTTGTACCGTTGCGAAGATGTGTGGGTAGGGTGTGTAACCTCCCCTGAATAATGAAAATCGATTTTTCCGAATACTTTTAAAACACTAATCGATTTTTCAGGTTTTTCTGGATCAGAAAATCGATTTTTCCGAATACTTGAAAAAAGAAAACCGATTTTTCCGAATAGGTTTTAACAATTTGCCAGCCGAATACCTAGGTTATTCAGGTTTTCTGCTCACTGAGCCACCTAAATGTACACATCACACCAGATACCGTCCTACAGCTAAACCATAACACCAGATGCCCTCAGCATACACACACCTACCCCCATCACACCAGTGCCCTCATGAGGCACACAAACACACCTCCCCCCGACACACCAGATGTCCTCATGAGGCACACAACCACAGCTACCCCCATCACACCAGACACCCTCCTACAACTACCCACATTACACCAGATCAGTACAGCATGCATCGACAGCTACCCACATCCACTCAGCACACTACCACAGCTACCTACATAGGCCTAAATCGCTTGGCCTAACCACCTACCTAGATGGGCGTGTCCTGACCTAAGTTAGCGTGGCCACGCTGAGGTCTACCTACAGATGTACACAGTCACATCGTACCCGATGCCAAAAGAGTAGAAACACAGATGAAGTTTATGTACCACCGGCCATGCAGCCTCCATTTCACCATAGCAAATACTAGTAACTAAGCAGGCCTAAATGCGATCGCGGCAATATCAGCTCACAGAGATTGATGCAAGAAACCAGCTAGTTCGAAATACACTAAGCGAACTAACTTTGATTTGTAGCTGGAGCTGTCCATCGTCGTGACTCATGAAGAGGGAGATCTGTTGGCTAGTTCGAATTACTGCCCCATATGATCTCGTCCCCACGTAGTATAGTAATAACAACAGTGACGTTAATTAACGTTACGTTTCAAATTAGAAGTTTGTTATTGTACTTGTAATATCGTAAACGCGTATCCGGATATCGTCATAAACAGGTATTCGAATAATGGGCGAATTGTCGATGCGGACGACGAATACCTAAGTACCTCCGAATGGAGATTCACAAACCGGTTATTTCGAATAGAACAAATCCAATAATCGATTTTTCCGAGTAATGCAAAATTACTATTCGAACGGATAGGTTTTTGCGAATATCCGAATAACCCGAATAACCTGATAACCGGTTACACACCCTATGTGTGGGTTAGTGTAACGTGCAATTTTTATAGTGATAATCCCACAAGCCCGATTTTGCTGGACACTGTCCCAGATGGTTATACGAACTGTATAACTAATTAAATTATGTGCGCTTTTCCCAAAGTTACACAGTTCGTATAACCATACAGATAGCCTGCTTGCAGCATAGATATTTGATACATGGTTGGAAACCCAGCAATGAATGTCATTAGTCACATGCAGTCCGAGTTTCGCCGAAATTAAAAGTGGTCGTTAGTTGGGGTTTTATGGCTAGTTGTGTATAAGTCTGTTACGAATTTAAAAATAAAAAAAATGCAAGCTCATAGTACGCGTACATACCCATACACCACGACGTGTGAACTCCACTTTTCAGCCACAGGCGTGCATATCAAAACGTGTTACAGTCCCACAAACAACAGTGGGCATTAAATAGCACCGAACACCCTACACGCTACGAGCTGCACGCTACAGACATGACAGATGTAATCTTACAGGCGTGCATATGAAAACGTGTTACAGTCGCACAAACAGTGGGCCTTATATAACAACTAACACCGTACACGCTAGGAACTACACGCTACAGATACATGTACGTTAGTCAACCTCATAGCTTTCGTAGTGAAGTATATGAAACTGCTTAGATGGTTCCTATACGACGATACAGTCGCACAAAGCCTTCAAGCCGTCTATGAACTATAATCAACGTTCAACCTGCCCTAACAATGAGTAGGGTTGTATACAGAGTGACAACTAACCTATACGAACACATCTTACCAGTAAAACACGCATTAAGTGCTAGAAAAGGCTCAAAAAGCTAGGATAGCTGTACGCCCACGCACCGAAAAAAGCGAAACGCGGATTGCAAATAAATGTTGAACGAGTCCGAATGAATCACGTGAGTGGTTTCCAATCCATGTATCAAATATCTATGCTTGCAGTACAGTGTGGGAAACAAGTCGTTCTGTCCGCCGGAATGTCGGCGGCTCCAATCAAAATCGAGAGTGATCCATGGACATGCGTCTAAAACCTAGTTTCGTACCCAGACCCACGCCACAGCAGCGGATGGATTACATCACCGCTACGTGCTTACTTCCACGTAGCGGTGATGTAATCCATTCGCTGCTGTGGCGTGGGTCTGGTTAGAGACTATCTAAAACCAAGTTTAGTAGGAAAGGACTCATTACGAAGGACGGCTAAAATCTAACAGCCATACGCTGTTCAGCCCATCGCGTTCACCGATCTGAGTGCATCATTGTGGTGGTAGCCTTTTCTCTCTAATAGTCCCTACAACTTTAACAAACACTTGTACGTAAAAATGTCACGTTTTGTCGTGATGACGTATCATTACTATGACGGCAAAAAAATTATGACAACTTCGATCGACTTGTTTCCCAGATGATCATCGTTACGTACATTTGGGTCCGGGTACCCGGCGCTTTAAGTTCGTATGATTTGCTGTCATTTTGGCATGCATGCACTCTCTTAAAATTTAAATAACAGTATCATTTCTGCTTGGTGAGTGCATTTACCAATAGCTGCATGATTTCTAGAGTTCAGCCGGCCAGCATATTATACTGTATACAGGACTATGCTATAATTATGATTATAAGGGCTGAATTTTTTTCTTTCCTTTTGTCAGTTGTTAACCTAAGCGGTTTGCAGTATGTGTGAGTGTGCATGGTAAGGGTGTCTTCATTTATCAATGTGCTGTATATAATTATAATTATCTCTGTATAGTGCAGCAGCTCTTGGGAGGGAAAGGCTGGGGGGCGGAGCCCGCTGATATGTGCATGGGGCGGGAGGGGTTTACTCCTTCCGCAGAATCCGGCCGCACCCATGCGTACCCTTATAATTAGACAACTCTTATCATTATCTGGAACCCATGAATCCCTCCCATGCAGTTACATGCATGCCCGCACGCTGATATCAACATGCATGCAGAAGCATAGCCGGCAAGCAATAATCCATGCAGGGTTGTCACGTCTAAACAAATTATTCTCAGCCTATACACCCACCACTGAACATTTTCCTGTCGCGGCAAGCCCTTATTAATTCAATCCAATATCCAACACTTTTTTCCAACTGAAAACACATCGGGGCTGCATGCATGTCACAACTCTCGAGCCTCAAAATTTTTGAGCCCTGATACCACCTGCAATTGTTTAACAAAATGCATCACCGAAAACAATTCAGTCGATCGACGTCTCAGTTAATTTATCTTGAATCGATGAAATCTTTCGTTACTATATTAAGGTCTGTGTCCCTTAATTACTGTAAGATTCAGTGCATGTCCATGCATAGCCATATCATCCAGTTACTCGCAACGTCTTTAGATCTTATCACTGCCCACGGCAGATTTTTTAATGAATGACAGATGCATAGCAAACTGTCCTATGTATAGTTTGTGTCAGAGTGTTAAGCATCTATTGATTGGCTAATCCGGAAAATTCCTCGTGCGGCACTAAGTCATCACCAACATGCATGCCTTATTTTGCTGACGGATATATGCGTACATATCGGTTGCTTCATCGCGGTCATGTATAATTGAATCACCAAACTTTTGATTGTAGGTCTCTCGAAGCAGAAAATCGTCTTGTGAATTAGAACATGTACATGTACTCATTCCTGCATACGCTTCAGCTATTCAAGAACTTTTGGGTCGTCCACGCTGAGAACTCATGCATGATCTGATGGTAGCGCCTTGCCAGTTGGAAAACCCCGTCTTTATCTAAAGTCAGCCATATATGAAAACCCCGTCTTTATCTAAAGTCAGCCATATATGAAAACCCCGTCTTTATCTAAAGTCAGCCATATATGAAAACCCTGTCTTTATCTAAAGTCAGCCATATATGAAAACCCCCCCGTCTTTATCTAAAATCAGCCATACATGGCTGATTTTAGATATCCAACTAGCTGGTTTCATCCCCAGATCCACATACGCAGCACGGATGGATTACGTCACCGTTATGCGAAAAGTGTATATTGCGAATGCATATCATGATGGCGTGCACACATGCATGACAACTGACAAAACGCTAGATCACGGGCTTCATCATAACTTGATACAACGTACTACCATGGATTGCAATTGAACCACGATGGTTGGAAGCATCGCCGAACGTTTTGGCCAAATGAACATGCTTCGATTGGTTAGCAATTGTGCATGGTATTAATCTAACTCAGACCGCACGGCTGTTTCATTCCATTGAAAAGTTGGAAATTAGGTCTCGTCCCCATCCCCTGCTTGGAGACAGGCAACTGAACCCTAGTTACCGCATGGCACTGGAATGTGGCTTATCCTTCTTTATCCGTACAACGTAAGCTCACTTTGAATCGATATATCAGTCAGGCGTCCTTCGAGGACTAAAACCGTATAAGTTTCATCCGCTTTGTTGTATTTACATACGCGCGAAGTGAGGGCCGAGACTACACGCGCTTTATTTTGAGTTGTTCGTGTCAATAGGCTTTTTTGAGAAATCCGCCCGGCCAAATAAAAAAACTCTTTTAGAAACGTGTACTCGAGAGGCGGCTGTATTTGGTTCTGTTTAGGGTGTAACGGGGCTTATTTTCTGCGCGTCGTGCCAACGCTTTGAAAAGGGCAGATTTTTTTACGTAGCCTCCCATATCGTATATGTGCGAAACACACATAGGCCCTACTAGTATGCTTGGAAAACAAAAATCACACACTATTCTTTGCATTTCCTATTTCGATTTAGCTTTTCTGGCCTCAAAGACTCCAGTTTGGAACAGTGGCGTAGCGAGGGTGTTTGGCGCCCGGGGGCAAAATGCACTAATGGCGCCCCCCCCCCCCCCCCGGCCCAAGACTATTCACCCCTTGCGTTTGGGCAAATCCGAATACTGGGGGTGGGGGGTGGGGGTCAAATCCGACTACTTCCCTTTGCGTTTGGCAACGGATACATGGATAAGAGGGGGGTCCCCTTGCGTTTGACCAAGTCAGGGGTGGATCCAGGATTTAGGTGCGGGGGGGAAATGATGGCGTGGCGGGACACGCCCACCTCAGCAAGCGGGGTCTGGGGCGGAGCCCCAGCCACTTCGCAACTTTCGCACTTTTAAAGTCATAAAACATAGCATAATTGCCTAGAAACATGCTAAAACCAGGTAGAATAGTAAATAACTTGCTTCCAGACTTTCCTGTAGTCCTGCACGCCACGTTATTGAACCGATATACGGTATATCCGCTCAACGATCCATAGTTTTAACTATATCATGTGAGTTGGGACATTTATAACAACCACTACATGTATTGGAGGATCGTTGCGCCGTAAAAGCGATCAGTATCGATAGGTTTTGCCGGGCCGGGGGGGGGGGGGGGGGGGGGGCGCCCTGCTGCTTAATTTCTTGTTCCAAAATTCAGCTCCAATTATACGAAAAGAAAATCACAATTTCATCAACAGTATTCACGGACTTGCTGTTTCTAATCAATAAACGTAAGAGCATTAACATAAGCCTTTCCTCGGCTTACTATCCGGTACGCAATGCTATTTATAGCAAACATCTAGGCATTTTGGCGCCTCCCTTAGGTCGGCGCCCGGGGGCAATTGCCCCCCCCCCGTGCCCCCCCCCCCCCCCCCCCCTCGCTACGCCACTGGTTTGGAAACACACTCACACTCAGGCGTACTAGTACTAGCCCGACCTTCGCGTATATTCGGGCTACGCCTAATAATTAAGTGTCCTTGGGCAGTTGGCCATACTCATATGTCCTGTACGACTGATTGAAATGGTTGTGTGCTTCGTTCCCCCATCAGCCCAAAGCCTGCATGCATTCATGATTGCACATGTCCACCCATGGTGTTCGAGTAGGTGCATGTTTACTGTCCTTTTCATGCTGAGGAGCCTGTTCTATGGCTTTACCATACACCTGTATACAATTTCTTTACTGCTGCTTCTTGTACTTGCACGCTCTGGATAATCTCGTACCCAGACCCAAATGTACGTAACGATGATTATCGCTTACAGTATAACATCCTCTGTACGTGGTTTACTGTAAGCGATAATCATCGCTACGTACATTTGGGTCTGGGTACGGGACTACGCTCTGGAGGGATATCAAACAGTGTCATTGCGTATGTCTGCATGTCAAATAAGAGCTCCATTGAAAAGGCAGCACGGGTATATTTTGTTTGAAGCTCCGTTTTCCACCCTTATATAGTTCAGTTATGACCAAATACTTTCTGACAGAACTTCTGGACATGACGTCCATTGCGTGTTTCCCATTTTCGTCGTATGTCAAATTTATACAGATGGGTGTGGCGACGTGCATTATTCATTAGTTGCATGGTCCCGAGTAACCGTGTCGTTCTCCAGGGTTGCCGAAGGCCAGCCCGGCCTGTCAGGCCGACCTTTCAGGCCGGACCTTCTGGCCTGACCTTCAGGCCGGACCCCGGCCTGAAAGGTCGGGTTTCACACCCTTATAGATGTTGTTTAATTGCTATGGCAGCCTAACTACATAATTATACAATCATTCACACGATTATACATGCATTGCGCAGAAGTGAGGCATAACTAAATTACCCAGAGGTGTAGGAGACACAAGGGAGGTATCTGATTCTAGAGAGGAGCGGCCGCCTGAGGCTGTGTATGCGCGGCACGGCTGTTTCATTCCATTGAAAAGTTGGACAATAGGTCTCGTCCCCATTCCCGACATGGAGACAGGCAACCAAACCCTCATTACACAGGACAGTGGCTTATCCTTCTTTATCCGTACAACTTACGCTCGCTGTGAGTTGATATTTCGGTCAGGCGTCCTTCGAGGACTAAATCAGTATAAGTTTTGTCTTTGTTGTATTTACATACGCGAGAAGAGAGGGCCGAGACTACATGCGCTTTATTTTGAGTTGTTCGTGTCAATAGGCTTTTTTGAGAAACCCGCCAAGCCAACTGGAAAAACTCTTTTAGAAACGTGTACTCAATAGACGGATGTATTTGGTTCTGTTTAGGGTGTAACGGGGCTTATTTTCTGTGCGTCGTGCTAACGCTTTGAATATGGCAGATTTTTTTACGTAGCGAGTGGTCCTCTCATAATGCACATGTGCGAAACACACATACTAGTATACGTGGAAAACAAGATCACACACTATTATTTGCCTTTTTGTTTTCGGCTTAGCTTTTCTGGCCCCTTAGACTTCAGTCTGGTACAAAACACACTCAAGTAGTGTTCTAGTCGGGCGTAGCCCGACCGCGTCGAGTCGGGCTACGCCCAACTGTAGTGCTCTTGCACAATATCTCTGTACTTTGTTAGCCATACTACTGCCATATGTCCTGTACAACTCATAACAACTGATTGAAATGGTTGTGTGCTCTGTAGCTGTTCCCACATCAGCCCAAAGCCTGCATTCATGATTGTATACAGTGGCGTCGGAAGGAGATAATAGTAGGGGGGGCGCTAAGGGTGATGCCCCGGGGAGGGTCCGCGAGGCGGGGCACCCCTCCCGCCCAGCTAGGGGGTATGGGGGAGCGCTGTGAGCTCCCCCATCGGGGTCTGGGGCGGAGCCCCAGAAGCCAACGTTTTTTGCGTTTAAAACACTCCAAAAACTACACAAAAACGCGGCGGCCACGCATGAGGCCTAGGCCTTTATTATACATCATTACATGTATACTACTAAGTCCCCCACAAAAAAAAAAAAATGGCTCATGTTTAAACGAGCGTATCGTCGTAATCTTTAACGCTAGCGCGTTACCTGTTTCAACATTTCTGGAAAGAAATGAAGAACGGCGCGCAGGATTACGATAATACGCTCGTTCAAACCATAGATAGTTTAAACTATCTATGTTCAAACACGAGCCACTTTTTTGGTGGGGGTTGAAGGGGTTAGTATTATTCTTTGCTGACACTTCATCACTGCGATATGCGATCCAACCACCAATTAATATGGCAGTTAATAACCCTAATACGCGAGCGGGAATTGGCAGCTGTTAGCATTATCTGATTCACTGCAATATGTTGTAATGTTAATTGATTCATTGTGCTGCGCGGATGTTCGATCGTAATTGGCACCACATGCAGCGATACTTAGGATTGTGAATAAAATTAACCCGAGCCAATAATGGGGGGGCGGAACGATACGTTCGCCCCCCCCCCCCCCCCCCCCCCCTCCCTTTATCGTTGCAGGGGGGGGGGCGATAGCCCCCTCTGCCCCCCCCCCCGGTTCCGACGCCTATGGTATATGGGTAAGCGTGGTTACCTACCCCGGGCCCCAAGGTATAATAGGGTCCAAAATTGTATTGTTTTATGGCTAAACAGTGGTATGCAGTTTAAACGTACATGTACTGTGTACGGATGTATAAAAACTGAATCGTATTTGGCCAATCTCAAGGGGTAACCCCCCCCCCCCCCCCCCCCCCCCTCGCTCGTATTTTCAGGTCCTACGGGGGCCCCCAAACGATATGTTACCCCGGGCCTCACTACAGCTCTCATCGGCCCTGCTGACAGAACTTCTAGACATGAAATTACGCGTTTCCCATTGTCGTCGTGTATGAAATTTATACATATGGGTGTGGCGCATGTGCATTATTCATTAGTTACATGGTCCCGTCTAACCGTGTTGGTCTTTCACCAGAAAATAAGCCCCAGCATGCACTAAACGCAAAGATGATTTACAATGATTGCTCTTTGAGTAGGAGTAGGTTTTAAAACCATCTGCTTGGGGCGTTTCGAGAAAAATCGGTTGCCGCTTGAGCACTTAATAAAAACAATAAGAGGTGTGCCTTCAGTAGTCACATGCGCGGCAATTATAGGGCAAAAGAGAACTTACTTTGACTGTGCGTACTATTCTTTTTAAGTACGAAATTGGTTGTGGAACAGCTGAAAATTATAATGGTTGTGTGTATAGAATTTGTAGTGGCAAAAAGAGCCTTGTAACGTAAACCACAAAATAATTAGCTCCTTCAGGATCCCAAACACCAAAATACCGTAATGTTCGAATGTATTCTAATTAACAACCTAATGTCCAGCTTGAAACAGCCGTGGCGGTTAACGAATGAATAAACGTAATCTCTTAATAATTGTAGCCAATTTATGATTATGTAACTTGAAATTAATAATTGTACGTTATCGGGTCGACCTTTCAGGCCACAGGCCGGAGCCCTGGCCTGACCTACAGGTCACAGGCCGGAGCCTGGCCTGACTTTCGGCAACCCTGTCGTTCTCTCACCAGAAAATAAGCCCCAGCATGCACTAAACGCAAAGGTGAAGTACAATGATCGCTCTGTGAGTAGGAGAAGTTTTTAAAACCATCTGCCGGGCGGGTTTCGAGAAAAATCGGTTGCCGCCTGAGCACTTAATGAAGACATTAAAAGGCGTGCCTTCAATAGTCACATGTGCGGCAATTATAGGCCAAAGAAGAGAGTACTTTAACTGTGCGTATCATTCTTTTTAAGTACGAAATTGGTTGTGGAATAGATCAAAAGCATAATGGTTGTGTATATTGAATTGGTAGTGGCAAGCAGCGCCTCTGAACGTAAACCACAAAATAATTAGCTTCTCTAGGATCCCAAATACCAAAATACCGTAATGTTCGAATGTGTTCTAATTAGCAACCTAATGTCCAGCTCGAAACAGCCGTGACCGGCACAATAATACTATTAACATGCATACACGGGTAACCCTAGTCTTGCCAGTAATACAAAAAAAAAAACAAAAAAAAACAAGAAGAAAAAAAAACTCAAAGTCTGAAAAAAGTGGTGTGGCCGTCATATATTTGGCAGCTGACCGTCAAAAATATGAGCCGGTCTTTGACGGTCACGATTAATTAATTCTTAATAAAACTGCAATTATAACAGACATAATTATTAAGATTATTTGCATAAACCATAATTATTCACGGTCACGATTATTCTTAATCATAACAGACATAATTCTTAAAATTATACTTTGCCAGTTACAGAAACCACACTGCTATATCCCATAGTGTCTTGAATAGACCCCTTGTTAATAGAGGAAGCTATATCTGTTTTCATGTGTGTGATTGGAGTTTTGAAATACAGAGATTTGACCGTCGCGTATAGTATAGCGCGCTGTATTACGGCCGACACGACGATCGTAAAGAACCCGATTCTAATTAGGAGGAAGAAAACTGATCCATCTGCCGGTGCCAACTCCCCCACATTTTCCCACATTCCCACAATTTCCCCCACAGTCTCTAAAATGTCACTGAAGTATCTGGCTATTCCAGCGTCAGGTACACCATCAGAGCGAACTAAACTAATACTTGAACGCAAAACATGGAGAAGGGACTCTGCCCGGCTAGAAAGAGTTTGCTGTTACGTTGTGTTTAAACTTTAAACATATACCCTTCCTATGAAATAGGTGTTTATACCTATAATTAAGCTGTTCAGCGTGATTTACGCGTACATGTAAGCTTGTACAGGTAATTAATTCCCCGCCCTTGACGGTTGACCGCCGACCGTGACCGCCAAACTCGAAATTTGACGGTTTTGGCGGTCAGAAATGGCCGTGACCGTGTCGGATAGGCTGCTAACGGCTGGCCGTGGCCGTGACCGGGAAGGATTGATGCCGGCCATTGCTGGCCGTGACCGTGACCGTCAGGGGTCTAATCCGGTCAGCCGTCCGTCCGGGACTTGTTCCAATTAGTCAGCCGCGGCAACACTGCGTACCCGTTACATATCTGTTGACTGTTGTACCTGTTTTGAACGTAGTTTACACACTTGCTTCAAACCTGAATTGTCCTAAATACGATGAATTGATTAAACTGTGCCTTTGTGTTTGTTCCACAGACTTATGATATACCCTTATGGAGATATATAGCTTTTTGTACGCATCCTTCGAATGAATTTGTGACAAAGTAACAAATAACCCTGCTTCCCAGTCCCTTCGCATGCCTTCAGAAACTCGGATAGAACAGATTGGTACACTGTATTTGTCCATAACGCTACGTATAGGGCTTAAAACACAAACTTTAAGTCTTGGTCTGGAATCTCAGGCCATGCTCAATTGTATTCATTTACTGCTCAATTTTATTCATTTACTGCTATTCCGCCGTTACGGGGTTACATCCGAAACGAGCCTAGTGTTGCCAATCCCTATGTGTTATATCTATGATTTAATGAAGGGGGTTAAATATACATATTAATATACAGGAAATTTGCTGTGAGGTGCACGAGTACTGCATGCTCCAAACGATTCACTTGCCCAGCCATCAGCGTATTACGCGTATTTATAGAGGCAGAAGTCACCTTATGCAATACAATTTCAAACTACAGCTGAAATGTTACGCTTCACCTTCCATGTCGTATTGCCTTTTCCGCCCACTTTGTACTGTCAGTAGATTATTCATGTCTCGGCGTCAGCATATATGGCTGGCTGCATGTATAATAAGCTACCATATAAGTATGTATCGTACTTATATTTATTACAAAATCATGATTTGTTTTGCATGCTTCCCATTAGATTTTTTTCTTTCCAATTCAATTATTTGTATAATGTTAATTGTTAATAATAATAGTCTATTGCGTCAATGTCAGCAGTAACTTGCAATGATCTTGCAAGGATAGCCCTGGCATTTGCTTGCACCAATATGATGCTTAGCCTGCCATATAGATCTCCAAAAACGTGGGATTTACTGCAGTTCGTGAGGAATCTGAGGATAGCTTCTCGCATGGCTATATAGGTAAGAGAAATCGTTGCATGCCTCGGCTCCATATGTTTCAACTGCTAGGGGAATGCACTGCCAAACAAGCACTGAGCACTTTGTGTCATTGCTTTCATGTTTACGTGATCAGTTCTGCAGCTTTTATAGCCACCAGCAGAAATCCCCGCTTCAGAAACAATTTTGGGACTTAGCGATGAAGTTACTGTGATGTCCAAAGCAGCAGTATCTTTAATTCCCCAGCTGGACAATAGAATATCTGCAGGCCAGGTTCTGAGTTCATCACTGCCTAAACCAAATCCTGCCTCAAGGCGAGCAGGTAATGAGGCACATTGACATGCGCTGAAAACGGCATTGCGAAGGCAATTGTAACATCGCTTCCACGACTACAGGTGACTAGACTTAGCCCGTGAAAAATCATGGAGCTGATTGTATATGATAAGTGATTTTTTTACATACAGTAATCTACTATGGTGCCACCTGTTGTATTATACGGTTACTACGCAACGGTCGTCGCAACCTATTAAATAGCCAGCGCGCGCAATGAAATACTTCCGGTCTGTACGATAAAAATGAACACCGGTCAATTGCCATTGGTCGCTAAGTAGCGTTACCCCGTGAAAAATAAGTGCAGAATGTTTTTTTTTGTTGTAATCTACCACCTGTTGTAATATACGGTTACTACGCAACCTATTTAATAGCCCGCGCACGCACATGTACATGTACTACTTCCGGTCTGTACGATAAGAATGAACACCGGTCAATTGCCATTGGTCGTTGCTTAGTACTTTTGTGTGGGAGTGGTCGTTTCTATTGGTTGCTAGGTACGCGTTGCTAGTTATGTTCAAACCCACAATTGTAGACGCTAGGCGGAGTTTATTTAAATAGGTGGTTACGCGGACGTACGGACGTTGGAAATTATAGTATTAGACTAGACTTAGCCCGTGAAAAATCACGGAGCTGATTGTAAAGAAGTCGATGTTTTTTACATAACACCTGTTGTAATGTATGGTTATTAATTAGCCAGCGCGAGCAATGAAATACTTCCGGTCTGTACGATAAAAATAAACTCCGGTCAATTGCCATTTAGTGGTCGCTAAGTAGCCTTACCCAGTGAAAAAATCACGGAAGTGATTCTATAAGAAGCGCAGAATGATTATTTTTTTACATACAGTAATCTACCACCTGTTGTAATATACGGTTACTACGCAACCTATTTAATAGCCCGCGCACGCAATGTACATGTACTACTTCCGGTCTGTACGATAAGAATGAACACCGGTCATTGCCATTGGTCATTTGTGTGGGAGTGGTCGTTTCTATTGGTTGCTAGGTACGCGTTGCTAGTTGTGTTCAAACCCACAATTGTAGACGCTAGGCGGAGTTTATAAATAGGTGGTTACGCGGACGTACGGACGTACGGACGGACCTACGGACGTACGGACGTTGGAAATTATAGTATTAGATTAGGTACTTTAATAAATTTTTGAAAATGAACTTTTATGCATAGCCTAAAAGAGCAAATTGAATGCATTAAAAATATGCTTTTGCCACGGAAAACAGATTACTATTTCAAAAGTTATAATGTTTCAAACATTACGTCGCTGGTGACTAACAATGTACGCAATGTGAATGGACCGCGATATAAAAAACTGTGACCGCTTGACTTCTCCATGCAACTACTGTAAAAGTATTCAAGATAATGATGCCATATTTGCATAAAATACAACATAGGTACTCTTTATAAGGTTCACAGAGTCAAGTACACATTACATCTAAATTTAGGTGTCTCATTGTATAATCTAGCTGCCAATACGGCAATAGCCCGTATAGCGATATCGTAATGTTCTCCCCCGTTTATTCACATTCATCATTCTTCCAATGTGTAATAATTACTTTAGGAACTTGAGACTTCTTTGATTGATTTACACATATTATGTGTCCATTGTATAGCACATTTTAATGATCCACATACCATAGGTGTTCAGTATACAGACCATTAATAACTGATCACGCCCATAGCCATTGAGACATCAGGAGAGAGCTTGACCATCACCTTAGGCAGGCATCAGGAGAGTGCAATGTAGGCTCTTACTTGCTACAAAGGCTATCAGTTGCAGTACAATGTGGAAATGCTGCTTCTGTTATGGATTCTGTATCGTTTTATTAGTATATAGTTACTTATTGTGCATTATTTATCCTTACCTTCATTATTTTATTATTACAAATAACTGACACGTTGGATAAAACGCTTCAAAAATATTACATTAATTTTTTTTTCATTATGAGATATTAGGAAACTCATTTGATAATTCCACTTCCTTCTGCCACATATTGCAACTTCTTTTCTATCTTCCTCCTTGAACTGTTCACCTTCTTTTGAATCTTATCTTTAAGTTGCTGATCTTGCAATATAGAAATGTTGTGTTCATGTTGTTTACTAACTAACTTTACTCTCTAAGCTTGTCAGATGCAAAATTTAACCGGGCTATATTTTCTTGCTTGTTCTGAGAGTGTGCACACAACCACTGCATTGTTCCATTAATTTTACATCTTACGTTTCCATCATTTAACATTAGATGCTTTTCTATAAAGGTAATCAGCCAGGCCAAGGGTTAATTGTGTTAAGCAAACATACTTGGTGAACAATGGATGGTGATAGATGAGCTAAAGTACCTTCAAGGTAGCCATGCAACTGTGTCTACTATATTACACATACTTCAAGTAGCGAGTGTACTACAATATCTATTATCTTATCTTGTTCTGTTGTAGCATGCAGAATTTTGTAGTTCAAGGTTCAGTAAATTTCAATCCTGCCATTTGATCCAAAGCTACTTCAATAACTGGGCATATGCTGGTTATGGGTAGATGTATTTCTCAATGTTACTGCATAGCTAGGATACACTAACATTGTCTTAAAAAATACGCTGTGTGGGCACCATCATATTTTGATGATTGAGCTGTTTTTAATGATATGGCGGTCCTTGCTGTACAATACTTTCCATAACTAACGCGTGCCTTGACGAATTCGGTGCGTATTAAATAGAACTATCACACAACTCTTTGACACATAAACAAAATAGATTGTCTATGCGTTGAAAATACAAAAAATAAGTTTAATTCCCAGGGCTCTAACACAGAAATACCAGGTTAAGCATTATTATGTCAAGCTCTAAGCAATCCAACAGTAAACACCTGTGCCGATAAATGGACCCTTGGGCACCATCCAAAGCTCATGAAATTTTATCCTGATATAGGCTAGGACCTAATAAACATGGGAAACGCTTCCTCAAGTGAGTGCTTTAAGAATCTAGGGAATGGCTAATCGCGACCGATTACTATGGAAATCAACGAGACACACAAAATAACGCCGTATGCTGGCTTACATTTAGATACCACTAGTGTATCGGGCAACCCCTTTTGTTCTGTATTCTAGCAATAAAGTCCTAAATACCTTGCGAACAACTTTACAAAGCGCGCGTCTTCTTAAGCACTCGTAGAGAAATCCTAAAGTAAATAAGTAAATACGGTCACAATTTTCGACGAAATTTAGATCACCAGTTTCCGCCTACGCAAACACAATTTAATAAAGTACCTAATTAGATACTGTGACGGCATAAAGACTCTAGTGCTTTTTCAGGGCACAAGGCACATGATGGAGAGGAAACATTGGTAATACCATAAGGGCTCAAGCCACCATCTTGGGGTTAAGTTGAAGGCCCATGCAGACAAACTGGTGATGTCACTGTTAACCATGCAGCCGCATGGGGAGAGGATACCGAAAGCAGTCTTGCCCTATGAGAGCATGACATGGAATAAAACAATTGTGAAAAAGAGAAGGTCTCCAGCTTGTCAGAGAGGCTATGTTGTGAGGGTTTTTTGAGCAAGCAAAATTCAATGGATATGGTGTCAGAGGACATGACAGACAGATTGAATGAGTCAATTGATGACATTAGATGTGAGTGATCTGGAATGGCACATTCAGAGTTGCACAGAGATGAAATATATGCAGCTGTCGAGTGATGGGAAAGTGATCAAAAACCTAGGCCTCCCCTGTGAGGGTTTAATTGAGCTTGAAGCCAGAATTGTTGTGTATGGTTTATACCAGTGCACTCGGAAAAGCATTGATGAATAAGGTGATCGAAGTGCTCAAAAGTGGCAGTTGCCATTGATAGAGGTGTGGTTCCGGCAACATATGCAAATTTACAAAAACCTGCACATGAGCGGAGCATGCAGAGTAAATGCGACATGTGGATCAATAGACCCAACTTTCTGTAAGGAAGATAGAAGGACTGATGCATTGGAAATTCTTTTGATGATGGAAGCAGAGCTAAAATCAAAATCTCAATCTCCAATAGGAGCACCTAGTAACTCAAAAATTGGGGATAGAGAAAGATGGGATTGTGATGGGGAACTGGGATAGGCCTCCAGCGCCAAACAGTTCACATTTTTTAGGTTAATGTGTTAACCACGAGATGGCCCCAGCTGTTATTATTCATTATAATATTTATATTTTATACATACAGAGTAGCAAATAATGCATCCTATTACTAATGAATAAATGAGTGCACACAGAAACTTGATCGGCTTGCTGAATGTCATCCTATGCACTGTAGTTATGCTGTGATGTCAGAGCTGATGCCATATGCTCGGGATAGCAGTGCCCTTGCATTTGCTCTGACAAGGACCAAGTTGAGCCTACCATACAGTGATGAGGTGATGTGAGATTTTCTGCAGTTTAGTCTAACTACAGGTGTGAGGCAAGGCGAGAAAATGTAAGCGAGCCTCAGCTCCCTAGCAGTCATAGGTCTCAACAGCCAATGGTATGCAAGACCAGCCTAGCTCTGAGCACTTCACATCATTGGAGGCATGCTTCCTCTGTTCAGAAACCAGAGCAGATGATCCTGCTGTTGTACATACTTCATTGAGGATGCTTGGATTAAGCAGTGATGCAACAGTGAGATCAAAAGCCGCAGGTTTCCCCAGATCCCAATTTGGCACTAGAACATTGTCTGGCTGAGTGCACCGTTCATCATTCCCCAATCCACTTCCTACCTCCATTTCACCACCTACACCAGCCTGTTTCAGGTTTCAAAAAAGGTATTGCTAAGCTGGTTGTGACGTAAAACTACATATTCATTATATTTACCCATTAAGGCATGGTGACCTAAGGGATCTAACGATTGGATTGTACAAGATGGGCACCTACATGTACTACCACCAAACATGTCAACGCCTAGCCACCATTTTATGGCTGTCTGCAATTCAGCCTTGTCAAGTGCAAGCATTTGTGTAGCCTTGTATATACAAAAGCACATGTATGTACCTTCACAGTTTTATATGAGCCCGAATATAAAAAGTTCCCTGAGATAATGAGAGCTCTCACCCAATAGTTCTGGTTTGGAAGCTCTTTCATTGGTCTATAGGATTGAATATCCCACACCTACATGTAAACAGCATAAACATATATAACTAGTACATTACAGCATGGTAGAACCTTAATGCTTCTAAGTGATCCACGAAAAGCATGGTTTCGGAACATGCTAGGGTGCAAACTGCATGGATCATCATGAGCAACTATTGATGGGGATGCACAGTCATAAAAACTGTGTTAGTAATTAAGATCATAGATACTATTTATGCTAAGATACTCAAGCGGCTGGGGGGGGAGGGGGGGGGGGTCCCCTGGGTTCCCAGAATCCCCCCCCCCCCCTTCCTACCAAGATTAATTTATCATCTATCATCCACTTTAACTAATTTAACCCCTAGGGGTATTAAAATATGTTTTTTCTTATCATTTGAATTGCATATTCTCCATTTAACGGTGTCGCCAAAATATATACACACATTTGCCTCTATTATATTGCCACTTTGGCTTAGCTAGCACTGCTCATTGCTGCTTACACTGTTGGTTTTGATATGCATGGGACTTCTGGGACATAGGGAAAGAGAACGCAAGAAATCTGCAAAATTGTGCGAATCACTTGACAGCTTTTTCCTTTCCAAGAAACGGAAAATGGCTGATAACTGTACCAAAACTGCAGTGACTTTCACATTGCCAGAAGGTGAAGCTACTGACTCCAATGGTATAGTTTGCAATTGCCCGATGACGATCAAGGTATACAGAATGTCGATCAAGGGACACGGAATGTTGATCAAGGGACTTGGAATGTCGATCAAGGGACACGGAATGTTGATCAAGGGACTTGGAATGTCGATCAAGGGACACGGAATATTGATCAAGGGACATGGAATGTTGACAGAATGTCATTCAAACTCCAAGTGAAGTAGTGGATGTAGATGTAGATAGTAAGCGCCTTCAAAATAGATATGTCCAAACCGAATCACACTTACTTCAAAGGGACATAGGAAGGCTCATAAATGACAATTTATCTCCCAGTGAAGTTACACAAGCTATAGGGCGACTACTACCAGGAGAGAAATATGCATTTCTTAACCACCATGCAGTTCCATCACAATCGCATGTTAATCCTAGAATCTACCATGGTGGAAGGATCGTAGCTTCCAATGGAGCTGGCTGAGTGAACACCCTTGGATGGTGTACAGTGAAGTATTAGATGGAGTGTTTTGAATAGCTTGTACTATTTTCTGTACTAATCCTGAAAAGAAAATAGTTCGATGGAAGTTACGATATGAAAATCTACCACCAGACAACAGACCATCTACAGTATAGCTGCTGCCATTTTAAGGAATGTGATCCACTTTTTTTACTATCCAAATATCAGAGTACTCCTCAAGATAGCATGCATGCACCATACCTGTCACTTCTTGTGAATGTGAGCAGAGTGCCATTAAACTTAGGCGCCTCCATACATACATACGTGCCTCAATGGCCCAAGAGAGGCTTACATCATTAGCATTGCTTCATATTCATTATGAAAAAGACATAAATCTTCAGGAAGTTGTAGATATCTTACTAAATTGCACCCAAGGAGAATGAAACTTGACTCACTAATTAAGCCCTAAGCTTGAACTTGAGATCAATGTGCACAACCTTTTGATTTGTTCTTATTAAGAAATCATAGTCGTAATACATGTATATGGGACAACCTTTTATAACATTATAATGTTATAAAAATGCTTCTTGTTTGAATCGCTATATCTTCAGAACGCTAAACACTATCAGCTTCCTATTTGCAAAAGATCATACTACGCCATTTCTCTCTGACAAATCACATTTTGATTTTTGCACTTGCTCCACGCCAGTAATTGCAATGTTCGATACCCGATCGGGTACAAGCCTGCCATAACTTTAGGTAGGAGTAATCAAATCGCTTCAAATTCGGATTGTAGATACAGAGGTCCTATACCTATTGATTTGTACTGTTCGTTAATTTTTATACCACCCGTTACGGAGATACAGCAGTGGCGGATCCAGGAATTGGGAGGGGAAGGGGGGGGGGGGGGGGGGGGGGGGCACCGGCGAGGGTGTGGCAAGGGGTGGGGCGAAGTAGTAGGCGGGACCGCCCCGGGGAGGGTGCGGGAGGGGGCACCGCTCCCGCCCAGCTAGGGTGTGTGGGGGAGCGCTGTAAGCTCCCCCACCGGGGTCTAGGGCGGAGCCCCAGAAGCCAACGCTTTTTGCGTAGAAAAGCTCCCCAAAAGTGCGCAAAAACTGCACTAAAGATCGAGGCTGGGGAGCGACAGATCAAGAGCTCAGCCTCTATATATTCAATGCGCCGATGCATCGCCGTTGATAGCACATGTACTGAACTCGTTTAGAAATACTGCCTTTTTCATATGACCGGTCACATGAACGCGTGGGAGTTAATTGCTTTGCCTCCACGGAAATATATGGGCCTCGGTTTTTGGTACTTTTCGATATGCTCTCTAGAGAGAAAATTGAATAACATACGCTAAACGGCCAGCTAATGTAACATACTGTACTTCTATTGTACAGCCGAATGCTATTACGTCACAGCTCCAGATGCAATTATATTCATACTTGGCCCTTACCGATGTACTTTATCATTATGTACGTAGGCGTACGTGTAGGCCGTTTCTGCCGCAGCTATATCTCTGCGCTGCGTTTGCATATGTTCGCGTACACATAGTCGTACATGTAATATTGATGAAGGGGCGGGGCAGGAGGCCTCAGAAAATTTTTGATGTATCATAAGGAGTGTTTGAATCGAAAAGATTGATTAGCCACGCCGATAGTTTATTACTTAACGGTATATGTCCATATACATGCGTCCCCATGCACACATATACATTGTATACCGGGGTCTGGGGCGGAGCCCCTGAAGCTGGTGCAATATTAGCGATCTCGAAGTCGAAATCGTTTAAAAATAGGCAGATGCTGCACTTTAATGTATTAAAACAATGTATTTAGTGCTCTCAAACAGGCCTGGCCTATTAGATTTCTACACTTGCTGCTAACTATACTGATAGGAAATAACTTATAATTGCCTATATGTATAGATGAGCACTGCAATCAAGTCTGCCCTCCAAGTTCACAACGCTACTTACTTTTAAAAACGTTATGTGATGTATGTAGCCGATGGCACTATTCGCCAATGAATTGGATTATGTTATCGGCTATACGCGTTTACCAATGGACTATAATGTCCAGCCGCAAAATATTATAGCTATCAATCATACGTTATTCCAATTCAAGGCAAATAAAATTCTGTTTGGTGAGCGGTTCGATTGCATGCATACTGGTGTATGGGGTGACGAAATCGCTTCAAAGCATACGGTACATTTATATGTGGGCTAATTATATTCATCAATGGTTCCAAGGGGGGTGTCCGGACACCCTGGACTCCCCCCCCCCCCCCCCCCCCCCCCCTGTATCCGCCTCTGTACAGTTGAACAAACTACGTGCACTATTTCCCGCTCGATTCGCGTCAATGATGCTCCCCATACATTGAGCGGGACGCCATTTGCCAAAATCATCGGCGCGAATCGAGCGGGAAAAAGTGGACGTACTTTGTTACATTCAAACTAAAAACTAAAAATTGTCCTCATCATGTGAACCATGATCCCTCTAGCTCACTGGCACGTTGTGGTTATAACTGCTTTGGGCATTGTTTAAGAATAAGCAAGAGCTGGTATAAGTGGAATAATGTTATTTTTTAAAGTAACAGAATGATACATGTAGATAAAACGTTTATTCTCAAATGTAAATACATGTCGTTTATCGTTTTCCCTCCCTAGCTTCCCAGAGGTCATCGAATCATAATTTTGACTTCGTTAGAGAGGGTGACAAAAGAGCACATCCAGAACATTCCGGAAAGCCTTGCAAATGAACTGGTGACATTAGGTTCAGCCGAGCTCACTGCAAGTCAAGTGAGTGTGGCTGAAATTGTGCTGTGTGGTGGGTGTGGCTGAAGTTGTGCTGTGTGTGGTGTGCGAAGGATTACGCTTAGTTCTGTTCTGATTGTACAGGATATGTTCCCAGATTGGCAGGCCTGCGCTATGCCAGGCTGGTGTTCTAGGACCTGATCACAAAGTTTCAGCCGGGAGTCATGCCTCACTACTTTGTGATGCAAACTCTGGGCCACCTGGCGAATGGTATTGGCTCTTGAGTGTTGTAGTGTTTCAGTATCTGGCCAATAGGTCTCCAGGTGGCATGTTAGTAGCCTTGGTACAGGGGAAATCTAAACTGAATTTTGTTTTAAATTCTTTTTAAAGCCTTGTGATCAATTTCAGAAATCCATTGGCTGCTTTTGGTATTTATATATGTGCAAGCTAGTGATTAAAACTGCATAGCCAAAACAAGCGATCTGTGCATTGTAGAGTTGCTGTAGACTATTTTCCACCTCCCCCCCCCCCCCCCCCCCCCCCAAATGACATCAGAAGGTCTATCTCTTTTTGCCAATGACCAAAAACCCATGTGATATCTTCTTATAAACTCTCTTTTGCAGTGGTGGAGATAGTACCTCTGCTGAAGCCTGTGTTGGGTCGTGTTCTGCCCCTCATGGGGGCTGTAAAGCTGGACAACATGCAGTGGGTCTTTGCAAATGGTGAGTTGAGTTCAACACATGATGCAATTGTACACCACTTGGGCCCTTTCAACAACTTTGTGTGACTGGGGACAGGACTGCAGGAAGGATGGGCACTGTGGCAGTAGTGGTGGAGTATAGGTAGTGAAAACTACACTCCACCAAACGTGCAGTTTCCAAGCTAGATAGTTGTGTTAGCCAGCCATAGAGGAGGTGTGTACACTCTGTTGTGTTACATTATCATGGGGATGGACCAAATATCATTATAATTCATTGTAAGTGGGAGGGGATGTTGGCGGGTGAGTTGTGTGTATATCTGCTAATTGACATATACATCACATGTACATGTTACTTGTATCGTATGCTGCTGTAGAATGGACTGCGTGTGACAACACTGTCACGTCTTCTCCCCCATGTTGTGCTAACACAAGCCATTGCACGTTTCTGTGAGGCCATTATCGACTTCCTTGCTGACGAACAGCGAGCACATGAAGCCAACATAACGGCAGAGCAGTTCCATGGAGAGGTGTTTGCCGCCTATGAGCAGCTGTTTAACATATGGCTGCGGTCCAAGGAAGCCAAGGTCAGCTGCTATACCTTGTACTGTGTGTGCCCTTTCATTACCTCATACACAGTGCCTATATGCCCAACCTTTGCGCACACTGAGCATTTCAGGGGCATGTATTGTTCTGTGGAATTGGGGTGTTTGTGGGGTGTGTGTGTAAGTATTTGTGGGGAGCGTGTATTCATATGTGTGTGTGTGTATGCGTGTGTGTGTGTGTGCGTGTGTGTGTGTGTGTGTGTGTGTGTGTGTGTGTGTGTAGCTGCTGGGGGAGGGATTATCTAGATTAGGATGTTTTCGGTTCAATATATCACGATCGTCTTCCATCATGACAGGTCCGGATCACTGTTGTTGATGCCATAGGATTTGCCATTCACCTCTGTGCTGCTGATGCCCTAAATGACCAGCTGCCTAAGCTCATTCCTGGAGTGGTCCAGCTGTTCAAAAAGCACTCGGAACAGTACCACATCTCCCAGGTTGGTGATACTTGTGATGAAGACCTGTTATGCAAATCTCTCTACACATTGGTTTACCCAACCTCCTTTCCCTCCCGACCCTCATTTTGATATTGAGCATTGTGCAGTCCGGGGGTGTGTGTTTGAAATTGGTTTCTTTTTGCATTGCTTTCACTTCCTTATACAATACACGTACATGAAGCCTAACAATGATGTGCCATGCATGTATCTCTTACCATTGTCTACATGTAGTTTGGGGGTTTTATATACATTTACATGTACATGATGCCTCTCTACACATAAATACTTGTATATCATTTATATTTACTGGTATCCAAGTTGGAAGCTGACACTTGCCTGCAGGTTTACAGCGTCCATATGTGCAATGTAATAGTCACGTATACTGAGGCAGTGCAAAACTAAAGTCATTTGGTTGTCTCTTACTGGTGCAGACTAAAGTGCAGCATTGTCTTCAGATTCCCTCTATCTTGGTCTGGCATTGTAAATGCACATGGTGACAGACGTCATATGCGGCACTTGTTGGAATATTCGTAGATCAATTGATGTTGATGTGTTTTTTTTATGATCACTTTATATACTAAACTAATTCCAGGATATCAGATGCTTTGCAAGCACATTGTATATTAAACAGCGTAATAACGTCTGTGCTAGTAATAACATCTGTGCTAGTAACATAGTTGCACCAAGTCGTTTATCCCCCCTCTCCCTCCTCTTTGGCCCACCTCAGTGCCTTGGCATGATTGTGGATGCAGCGTGCATAAAGAAGTGCGCCAATATGGCCATCATCCTGGACACCCTCCTCCCCGTCCTTCACCAACACGTCAGTTGTTATAGGGAGGGCTGGTCAGAGCTGGGGGGCAAATAAGTACTGTACACAATTGTATTGTTTTTAGGCGTGCATTCCTATCAACATGGCAAATCCTGTGTCTGTGAAGGACCACAATGAGAGTCTACGCTGTTTTGCTGCTGCCAGTATGTTTGTATTATGTGTACATGTTGTGTGCTAACATGTATGTGCATGTACAGTGTATGGAGTATGCTGTGTAATGCGTGTAGTGTGTAGTGTTGTGGCACTGGTGTTCTAATACAGACATTGTATAAATTTATGATAGTGGCCATAAGAAACCTCTTGTGGTCAATCGATAATTATTGTACACTCTAAGTCTTCAAAGTGCAGTCTATTTTTACTGTACAGTACCACAGTATCCATGTCTGTTATTGCGTAACATTATGGCGTAGTTTGTAATATTACAGCACGTAGATTATTAAGTGGTGCGGTTAAGACCAGATCTTTGCAAGAATTGTACACTTTGTGATAAAATTGGTATGGTGTGTACATGTACACATGAAGATACATCACTGGATCCTCTTCCCAGGTATGCGGGACTTGGCCCAAAAGGGGGGGGGGGGGGGGGGGGGGGTAGGTGACAGCCGGCCTGTTGGGTGTGCGTAAGGGTGCTGACCTCCTGCCCTGAGCCTGACTGGAACCAAGGGGAAACGCTGGTCCCCATTAGGTCAGCCCCACCCCTTGACGCTGGTCAAGGTAAGGTGGTTAGGTCAGGGTAGAAGCCCAAAGGGTGCCACCTACCATTGATGTGCAAGTAAGAACACTGTAAACATATGTGTACAAGTACAGTCAATGCACAGATGGAGTGGTGGGTGTGTAAACAATGCAGCTGGCAGCTGTTAGCTTTAGGCTGACTGATTGCTGCCCACCCTACCATCCTTTATATACGTTGTAGGTGTGTGAAGTGGAACCGTATCAGGTGTCAATATCTTTGGGGAGGCAGTGTGTGCGGGGAATACGTTTTAATGGAAGTGAGGCTTACCCAGGGGGGTTGTTCCCAGGCTTTAGGCTGGGGACACACCTTTGCATGCCCTATACATCTTGCCGGCTGCACCACATCCACAATCAAAAGCACACTGTCACTCTCACCTGGTGCTGCTTCCTGATGAGGTCAGGCAGGGTGATGCCATGTTGGCCCACACCACCATTTCCAGGCAGGAGGTTGTTACCTCTGAGCTCTGATTGTCGTCAGTGTGGCCTGAATGCCACCCTGGATACCACCTAATGGACAAGGAAAGCTTCATACGTCTAGCTCTGTAGGCACAAGATAGACTGCATGCACCTATGTGTGGGCGAACATACTCCCAATCCATTAACTGACGCTGACCTCCTATAAAGTTTATTTTTGACCACTTGTTTGTACTGTCATGATGTCATTATGCTGTTATATGCTGTCATGATGTCATGTGCTGTTATATGCTGTCATGATGTCATGTGCTGTTATATGCTGTCATGATGTCATATATGCTGTCATGGTGATGTACTTATGCTGTACTTGTTTGCCAATAGCAAAGGGATACAACGAGAAGATCGTAAGCTTTCTTCTCACTAGACTGGAGGCAGCCCAAGAGAAAGTCCGTGTTCCAACACTGGATATTATCAAGCACCTGGTCAACTCCTGCAGTAAGAGCTCCTCTTGTCCCTCCCCCTCCCCCCCACCACCACACCTTTCTCCTCCCTGTGCCTCCTGGTCAAAAGGCAATGGCTTTCATATGTAGGCAAGAACTGGGTTGCAGTACTAGCTCCCCATGTGCTGATGTGTAGGTCTGGGCACTGCAGCATACCACCTCATTCATTCTTAAGCAGTTTATGCTATTCCTATATATTGAAAGAATCCCATGACCATGCATACTATAAGAGGCCTGTAGTGCTCTGTGTACTGATGGTGCTATCTCTTGCAGGCACTGAACTGGAGGATAAAAAGCCACTGATATTCAATGGGCTGAAAATCCTTCTACCTGATCCAAGTCTGAGGGTAAAAAATAAATGTTGCCGATATTAGTATTTATTATTGGAACATTGAAATCTCTGTGTTAATAAGGTTAAGTGGTTTGTTTAGTCCAACTTGAATGGAATTTATGTTCATGGGCTTATGGTGTTGGTATTGATATTGGAGCTGTGAACATATGCCGATACTGGTTAATGTACATGTAGATGTTGGAAGTTATGGTTTGTGCACATACATGTAGGTGTAAGAGCATACGTGTATGCTTATACTGGTTCATATTATGTGTGTTGTACACATATGCTTATACTGGTTCATATTACAATGTATGTGTGTTGTGCACATATGCTTATACTAGTTCATATTGTGTGTGTTGTGCACATATGCTTATACTGGTTCATATTGTGTGTGTTGTGCACATATGCTTATACTGGTTCATATTGTGTGTGCTGTGCACATATGCTTATACTGGTTCATATTGTGTGTGCTGTGCACATATGTTTATACTGGTTCATATTGTGTGTGTTGTGCACATGTTTGCTTGTACTGGTTCATATTGTGTGTGTTGTGCACATATGCTTATACTGGTTCATATTGTGTGTGTTGTGCACATATGCTTATACTGGTTCATATTGTGTGTGCTGTGCACATATGCTTATACTGGTTCATATTGTGTGTGCTGTGCACATATGCTTATACTGGTTCATATTGTGTGTGTTGTGCACATGTTTGCTTGTACTGGTTCATATTGTGTGTGTTGTGCACATATGCTTATACATGTACTGGTTCATATTGTGTGTGTTGTGCACATATGCTTATACTGGTTCATATTGTGTGTGTTATGCACATACATGTATGCTTATACTGGTTCATTGTCAGGTACGACGCATCTTTGAACAAACCATCATAGCAATGGCTCACCATGGTTACCTTGCCCTGGAAGGCGGGTCTGTCATGGTGGAATATATCGCCAAGTAATGTGCACTTGATCCAGATGATAAGGTGTGTGCACTGCCCACAAGGGCCAGTGGGGTATGTATACATATTATATTTATATATATAATTATACATATAATTATATATATATATAATATTATACATATAGTCCACTCGTTGGCATTTACCCTGTGCCAATGTTTTTATTTTATTATTTTTATTTTTGGAACAGGCAATGGCAAAGTTGGCTAATGAAGAGTTGACACCAACTGCACTCAGAGATATGAGTGATAGTGTGTTGGTCCTTGTGACCACCACTATTGAAAACATGGAACCTGTATGTTCATTGCAACCATGCATATACGCTCCCTTGTACATGTGCATCATGTATTGCTATAGTATATCATGCATGTTGCTGTGATGTGTTTGTCTCTCTCACATGGAACCTGTTTTACTGGCGAACCTAGTGTTACAGTATATACACGATGTAGCCTTATCTGTGTTAGCATGGAACTTGTACATGTGTTACTAAGTGAGCAGGATGTGTTAAGGAAAGGCCTGTCCTCTGTCTCTCCCAAACCACAAGGTGCTTTGGCCTTACCTGATCGAGTTTGTGACCCCTGTTGAGTACACAGGTGCGCTGGGGGTGGTGTGCAAGTGTGTGGCAAGCATTGGATTCAAGAAGAGGAAGGCACAAGCTGAGGACTTCAAGTTGGATTACACTGCGCAAGGTATACAGGGAGACTTAAGCCTACCGCTGCTTTAATAAAGCATAGATACAGATCTCGATATTAAAGTTGTGAGTAGTGAGTGCTATTTATGTTCGAAGTATTAGCGATTTTTCTCAGGCTTACTGTTATGGATTTGCATTAGAACCAATAGCCTTGAATGTCTTTTAATGGTTATAACACCTAGTTCCTTATAATCAAGATCAAAATGCAACGTAACCATGTACCATTTAACCTATTTTACAAGTCGCATTGGTTTCCACATTCACCGGTGATCACCATGTTGATAAGTTTTGTGTTTTGTTTTCATAGTTAACCTGCCGAAGCCAAATGATCTGCTGGCTCGACTTTTTGTGAGTTTCTTGCTTTTCTGTATACTGTGTGTTGTATCCACCATGTTTGCATGAGTGGTGACTAGCTGGCAATACACGTACTGTGTGGTTGTATTGTGTGAGCTTCATGCACAAGAGAATCAGTTCCTGCATATTTGATGCGCTACATGTCTGGGTACATGTACACTGTATGTGCTGTGACAGTTTTAATATCATGAGCATGTAAGGATAGCTTAGCAACTCAAATTGAATGTGCACCATCCCTTGGATTGCATCAGACACCATGAGGGACACAAAGTGGGGTACATTTACATCATGCAAGCCTCCAGTGTTTCCCCCTGCTCATGTGACATGTGTTGGCATGCCTCAACAGGTCAATGTCTGGCTTTCCCCATAATGGGCGTGACAGAGGGGAACATGTTCTAGGCACTTGGACCCAACCTCCACGAGGATGTCGTGACACTGCTTGATGCTGCTATACCTAGGCTTCTCTCCTACCTTTGAGGTAAGGAAATAAATGCAGGAATACAGGTATTTAACTTACTGTAGAGGAGTGGGATGGTCATTATTATTCTAGGAACTCTTAAGACGGTGCAGAAGGTATCATAACCTAGGCGATATAATGTCAAAATTGTTTTTCCCAGGGTCAAAACAAATCTATCACATGTATGTTGTCTGACAAAAGTGGCATACAAAGTAATTGGTGTTAAATGAGTCATAACCCATCCTGTGCCAACAATGATCCCTACACATGTAGCTTATAGAAAATATGAAGTAATTGCATGTAAATGGAGTTTCGTGCACATGAGGTATGTTTTGTAGCAGGTCATGCCCACTTGATAGGACGCTGCAATATGTTCCTAAATGTTGTGAATGTTATTCGATGTGTTGTGTTCAGAGCAAAACGAGAAAGGAACTTGGGACCAGAAGCTGTGGGAAGACCGTATACTGAAGGTGATAGTAGTATTTAGTATGCACGCACATATACACTGACATACTGTGTACACTGAGTGACTGTGTGCGTGCACATACAACACAATCTGCACTGTTGGTGCATGTTGTATTGTATACGGGATGTCCGCAGAATTTAAAAACTCAGGCATGAAATTAATTAGCCACTATATACATGTACACAGCTGTTAAGCTAAATACTGCAGTAATCAAGTTAGATTTTAAAATAGGTAATTTTATATCAAAACCATCATAAATCAACATATTCAAAGCCCTCTATTAAAGTTTGAAGTTAGAAATTATAACTAGCTCAAGGTATGAATATACAGTGACATTGATGATTTCAAATTACATGTACCAACTTAAATAGCAAGTTATTAAGGTCTTATTTTGCATTAAAGTTATTAAGGTTCAAGTAGTTGTAGTTGTAGATATTTTTCCATTATAAAATGAAGTATCTTATCTGTAATTCCAAAATTTTGGCATGTGATGGGAACTGTACATATATGTACCCTGGTACTTCTGTGTGTACCCTGGTACTTCTGTGTGTACCGTACTTCTGTGTGTACCCTGGTACTTCTGTGTGTACCCTGGTACTTCTGTGTGTACCATACTTCTGTGTGTGCCCTGGTACTTCTGTGTGTACTGTACTTATGTGTGTACCCTAGTACTTCTGTGTGTACCCTGGTACTTCTGTGTGTACCCTGGTACTTCTGTGTGTACCATACTTCTGTGTGTGCCCTGGTACTTCTGTGTGTACTGTACTTATGTGTGTACCCTAGTACTTCTGTGTGTACCCTAGTACTTCTGTGTGTACCCTGGTACTTCTGTGTGTACCCTGGTACTTCTGTGTGTACCCTGATGTACACTTCTATATGTGTATGACTCCAGCCAATCAGTTTGGCTCTTTTTTTGAAGTGCATTCCTTCCTCAATCAGCTACTTTCTCGAATGCTGGATGATGTCAATAAAGAGGAGTGGCTCTTGGAGTTTGGCAATGTCTTTGGCAATGCTGAGCAAGTCATGTCCAAATATGGCAATCTGCCTGATGAAAAGGTACCTTCTGTCCTGTGTTTTTATTGATGCACTTACACTATAAATTTAAATGAAGTTGGCACTTTGATACCATTGTACATGGGTTATATGATGTTAGTGACTTGCCTGTGTAATCCATGTCCTTCTGGAAGTATATGTACATCAATGATGCATGTACCACAAATCAAATTGGGTGCAGCGAGAACATTTTAGCAATTTATCAAAAAAGAAGGGGGAGAAAAGAACAAATAAATCAAGGGGGAAAAGATTTATGTAAATGTAAAAAATTTGTAATCAGTGAATGTGTGTACTGGTACATGTAGGACCATAAGCTAGGGTGCATTGACAGCACATGCTACGATCAAGCAAAGAAGCAAGCTGGATATTAATGGTATTAATGTATATATCAACTACACACGCTAGGTGTATATATATTTGGCTTGCAGTTATTTAAAGTCGTTGCTAGAATTGCATGAGATATTGTATTACACTATATGCGCACTCATTTAGAATTCTGTTCACGTTATTGTGTGGCTAGCCAATGAAGCCACTGTGCATATATGTACATGCACACACATGTATGTATTGCAGCTCCTTGCATGAAGGGTATGCCCGGTACATTTACTTGTACATGTATCTGCATGCAGTATGGTTAGTGTCTGTTAGGAGGCTGGGGATGATATCTTGGTAAGTTCCTTTCTTTCATTGTTCCCTTTCTCTCCTCAGGGGTTCTTGTATAAGTGTATGGGTGTTATTATGCGCAAGGCCACACACAAGCAGTTCGTTCAGAACCACCTGGACATGATGTTTGCAACCATAAAGCATTCGAGTCAAGCCGAGAGAGATGTGAGTGCACATTGGGTCTGGGGCCCTGTTGTGACGATGGAGCACTATCTCTACAGGGCTGTGCAGCAGGAATTGGCTATGCTTCCTCGTCGCATATTGACACAGTTCTGACAAAACTGGAATTGGTCATAAAGGATGAGATCAACAAGAAGGGGAAAGGAGGCTTCTTCAGCTTTGGAAAGGTATGCATAGGTACATTGTAACTGGGACCTCAGATCATGCTGTACATGTGTATGTGCTCGGCAGTTATGCGGTTTGTGTTAGCAACAACAAAAAAAACAACAACACATCTCTGTATTAGCGAATCTTGTTAGACGTAGAGGTGATTATTTTCAGTGAATAGTCATTTCTGTGAAAAGTAGTCAGACCCTTATTTCATCCTTATTGAAGATGCCAGTTAGTGCACATGTGGGGTATTACATGTAGGTATACATGCACATGTATGTGTGACCCTGTACCTGTACATGTGTATGTACATGCCGCTATCATTGTGTGCATGGCAGTCATAAGAGTGTATTCCCTATGTACAGGACAAGTCTGATGCGGACATTGAGCGTCTCAAGGCTACAGTTCTGCTGTGCTATGGATATGTGTGCTTGCATTCTCCTTCAAAGTGAGACTAGTGTGCTGGTGTAATTTTTTCATTAAAGTGTATTCATTTAAACCTTTCAGTTTGATTACATCTCGTATGGAGACAAACGTCATGCGTAACATTAACCCCCACTTTGTGAAAGTGAAGGTAACATGACGTGCAAATAGTACATGCAGGGCTATAATTTAGATATGTTTCCTCCATTTTATTTAAGGATACGGTAGTGAAGCAGAACCTTATTCGTACCATTGACATCATTGGGAAGGCACTGCATCCAGAACATCTCAAGTCCACGGAGTATGTCTTCACTAGTCGCGGTGACCTCATCAATCACCTTCTGGTAAGTTAAAAGGTTATTAAGAGATATGTACATGTAACTATTCTGTGCAGTTAGATATCATTCCAGATCGTATTGGACTTAAAAAAGATAATATTTCATCGGTGTCACCTATATTTGGTCATTATGAAGATCCCATAGACGTGCTTTATTTTTTAGCAGTCGTTTTCTGAACTATCAACTAATTTGGTAGTTAATTTCTTGGTGACTTTTGTGCTATAACGTGCAGGTAGTATCATTACAGCAATGTAAAGCATACAGAATAGCAGGTATATAAACTTACAACTAGACTACATCTATAATATATATGACATACAGAAAACTTACACTAAAGAGTTCAATATGAGCACTGTAACATCTATTTTGGCCTTAGACCTCTGGCCATGATAGCCCTGGCCACAAACCTGGTTAGGGTCAGGTTTAAGCGACCATAAATGTCAGCTGTTGCCTTTGATTTTGACACACTGTGGCTTGCAGCAAGTGGGAGAGGCTAGGCGGGAAAATGTTACTTGGGACTTTTAACCTTTGAGTATCTATAGCTTTGGCCCTGATCATGAATATTCTTAGAACCTGGCAGTCTTATGTACACATGTAGCACAGTCATGATCTGATGATTGCGAGATGTGAACTACACTGTAAATTACATGTACATCAGCAAAAATGCACCATCATCATTTTCTTCCTTTTACTACATGTACATATTGAAGATCCAATTGAATGTGGTCAATGCTGTTCTGATGAAATCAGTGGTTATGATTTTTTGAATAGCAGCCATGTCTATTTATTTATTTTTTAAAGCTTTTTTTTATACAACGAACTGTAATTAATAAAGCAAATTAGAAGTAAAATTGAAACATTTCCATGAGATTCTCATAAAGACCAAGTATTCGAATTAAATTTTGCCCAGTATGATCCTCAGGTTGACAAGGAAGCATGCGCTTGGGGGGGGGGGGGGGGGGGGGGGGGGTCTTGTGCCCAACACTAAATGTATTACATGTACTCTAATTACATTGCTGTGTGTGGATTAGAGAGGGTTGATTTTGGGGGTTTGTAGATTCAAGTACTGTCACTGCTGTCTTTAGGAGTACATCAGGCAGGAGCCAGTCAATGCGCCCATCGCCACAGAAACAAGAACACTGGCCATTACAGCACTGAACACATTGGTGTATCCCTCCTGTGTGCACACTATGATGTGTGGGGTTGTGTGAGCACTTGTTGATTGATGTGTCCCCCCCCCCCCCCCCCCCCCCCCGGTATACCTACTTCTGCTCTGTGTGCACACATGATCGCAAGGACTTCAGTGTTTGCAGCTTTTTTTTTTAATGTGTGGAAGGGAAGGAGGTTTATGTTAAACGCAGAGTACATGTACATGTACCTGCATTTGTATGTGAGTGGTGCACATGTGTACGTGTGTGTTTAGATTCCACACATTGCTAGTTCCCTTCCTGAACTGCTCCAGTATGTTGGCTCCCAGGCTCACAGACGCAGAGCAGTTTGATGTGATCAAGGTGACCACAGACAGCATCCTCCCTCTACCTGTACCTGTGGCAGACCCCAAGAAGAAGGATGCTGTGGTAAGAAATGTCTGGAGTGCATCTGTCTTTGCACACATACATTTATCGGGTGTCAACGAAAGAACACAATACTATTAAAACAAATCCAGAATTAATTTAACACTTGATTTCCTTTAATACACATTACGACGTTAGGGAAATACATGTACTTAGACTAGGCAACCCAACGTTATTATAAGCGGTTAAGTCATACAGTGTACATGTAAATCAACCTATTCAAAGCCCTCTGTTATCAAAGTTATTCAAAATTAGAGAAGATCAATTTTAATGATCATAAGTAGCTAAGCACGCATTCATAAAATATGGATGTGTGCATTGATTTGAAGTTACCAGCTTTAATAGTGAGTTATTAACATTTAAGGTCACTATTAGCTTCAAGTTAGAAAGGTTAAAGCTGTTAGTTGATAAACTAATTTCAATAAACGTTTCTAATGAGTCCATTATGTAACAAAGTAAGAACCACCATTTGATTTCCAGTTACGTAATAGTAAGGCTGTAGCAGTGTGGACCTGCGGGGTCATTCGTTGTTCATTTCCAAGTCCACAGCCCACTTGTCTTCTAGCTTAGGGATGAACAAGACCTTCTGTTGGTGTTTAGATTTGATCTTTAGGTTTGATTATTACATGTAACTAAAAGAAGAAATTAATTTACCATGCAGGTTATTGTTACTTTGCAGCTTATACAGCTGTGCCGAATGTGAAGCCGCCGAAGGCTTTGTTCCAAGTACACATGATGCTACACTTCTACACAGGGCAATCCCTCAATTAATTTAAAATTGTCATACATTATTATGTCACATTAGTTAAGTACTGTAATATGCATAAATTCACTTACATTCTGTTCAGGAATTCATTTTAAAGCACTGTGTTCCTTCGAGGACACCTGGTACACACGGTACACATACATACATATATATGTACCTGTATACTGCAAGGATGGGGGTACAATGTACATTTGCATTACAACACTTGTGCTTATGTGTACATGTATCCTGGAGATGAGGATGTGTAGTAACATATGTGTGTGTGTGTGGGGGGGGGGGGGGTAGCAATATATCAGCGTGTAGCTGGTTATGTCACCAAAATAAAATTATTGAATTAAATGTTCCTGTAATTCTTAGCCACTTGAGGAATCTATTGCTCTGATGAGCAGTGCAACAACTGAACTTCATTCGCTGCTGAAAACAGTATTAGACAGAGAATTCAGCTCGAGCAACTTGGAAAGCATATTCAAGGTGAGCATTATTTGTGGTTAAAACACATGAACATATTGTGTATGTGTGTGTGTGTACTATTGTAATGTGGGAGTTTGGATTATACAAGTGTTGAAAATTTTATTGCAAGATGTTGTGTATTATGTAAGTTTGTCCTTCCACTTGTAGCATCTTGAACCATGGATCCTGTCTGATGATGGACTAGAGAGAGAAAGGGCCCTTGTTTGTGTTCTGGAGCTACTGCGAACATACCTCGCTCAGGCTGATCAGAATGAGGTGTGCTCCCATATCACCACAGCTAGTCTATAGCTCCCATATCACCACAGCTAGTCTATACCATATCACCACAGCTAGTCTATAGCTCCCATATCACCACAGCTAGTCTATAGCTCCCATATCACCACAGCTAGTCCAGTTAGTATTACCATACTTTTAAAACAAGTGCATGTACATGTACAGTACCAGTCAGAAAAAAGTTTCCCTATGTTCCACATAGTGTGAGGCTGTAGCTACGGGTACTGAGTAGCGAAGTTTGCATAAACATTGAGTGCGTAGTTCGGGTAGTAGAATTTGGCCGCTTTGTCGCGCGAACACAAGTACCAGCAGCTTTGAAAGAATGACATACATTCCACACCATGTAATCATGGCAACGCTGATACGCGTAGTCAGCGTAGAGACGAATTGCACTGTATTCCTCTACCATAGCACAATAATGTCGTACGCTAACTACTGTACGTGCTTAGCGTATCACTGTAGAAAAAGTACTCTAGGGTGGAAAAGGTTTTACTGACTGGTACTGTACCTGTGTGTTGATGAGGTGGTACATGTGTGGTGATGAGGTGGTATATGTGTGGTGATGAGGTGGTAATGAGGTGGTACATGTGTGGTAATGAGGTGGTACATGAGTGGTAATGAGGTGGTACATGTGTGGTGATGAGGTGGTACATGTGTGGTGATGAGGTGGTACATGTGTGGTGACGAGGTGGTACATGTGTGGTGATGAGGTGGTACATGTGTGGTGATGAGGTGGTACATGTGTGGTGATGAGGTGGTGATGAGGTGGTACATGTGTGGTGATGAGGTGGTACATGTGTGGTGATGAGGTGGTACATGTGTGGTGATGAGGTGGTACATGTGTGGTGATGAGGTGGTACATGTGTGGTGATGAGGTGGTACATGTGTGGTGATGAGGTGGTACATGTGTGGTGATGAGGTGGTACATGTGTGGTGATGAGGTGGTACATGTGTGGTGATGAGGTGGTACATGTGTGGTGCATGTATGGTGAGGATCAGCACACATTTATCTGTTTCACTTGTACATCAACATACATGTATAACTGCATCTCTCTGTAGCCTTCCAGGACAATCACTGTTCAGTTCATGGGGCAGATGGTTGGAAAGTTCATTCCTCGCTGCTCTGATCCAGTGATGAATATAAGGCAGACTTCAATCGAATGCATACAGATCCTGTTGAAGATTACAACTTGTACTGCAGGTTTGTCTGCCCAGAACTAGTGTATTTACAATGGTGTTTTGTGTTTTCAATGATATACATTAGTGGGTCATGAAACCTTTTTCTTTTCGATGTGGGGAGGGTGTTTGTGAGCATGGCTGCTTGTTCAAAGACATACAGTGCTTGCAATCTCTAAATTATACACTGCCACACACTTTGGTGGCAATAGGAAACACCCAGAACCAAAGTCTGCAGTAGTCTATGTACAGTTCATACCATTGGCCTTAGGTGTTATCAAAGCCTGGTCATGTTTAACATTTTTGTTTGTGTTAACTAGAATCCTGATAGTGCAGCAGCTAATTGTATGGGCAGTGCATCTACATGTATCGCTCATTTTATCAGAATTAGCTATAGCTTGTATTCATTCAATCAGACGCTATTATTGTGGGTACGATAGTGTCAATATTATGTAATTATTATGTATACCAGCTAGTTTCATTAATGGGTTTATATTTCTGACAGTAATGGACACTGCAGGAAATTTTAAAGCAATTGACCTGTATGGATAAGAGCAATATGAGCTCGATCTTTTGTTCGGCAACAAATAAAACACTATACTGATCTTATTTGCCTTCTACTGAGACAGCAACAATGAGCTAAACTATATTCTTGGTACTCCATTAAACACAGTTCACATTTTAAAAAATGGCATTCGTGGTACAGAATAAATCCCATATGCTACTTACTAGGTCGCAAGTAGTACCGCAAGTGCTAGATACCTGCAATACAAGTCAGATCTGGTTTTCTGAGCATGACACATCAATGGCTGCAGCAAACATATTTGCTAATATGAGGGCACTCTTGTATTTCCAATATGTGTAGATTTTCTGTTTTATTGCACTTCCTTCGTTCATGTTGTTTTTACACATGTTGTGTATGTGTAGGAACAACTGACCAGTTTGTGGAAGCAGTCAGTCTTCTTCGTGAAAGAGCTGAGAAGGATGAACCAAACTCACTGTACTCCCTTGTGAATGATTTGTCCAAGGTGGCATTTCATACTTGGGTGCATGGTTTATTACCCATGATTTCATGTACAGGTGTTGTGCAAGAAGCTGCCCAGTGAAAATCTGTGGTCTCTAGTGACTGTTCTACTGGAGGGACTACTGGACAAACAGCCACACAGCTCCAGTGGAGCCTGTGTTGTTCTAAACAATATCATCAAACTAAGGGGACCAGCTTTGAGTGATAAGGTTAGTCCTCATTTGCAAAGCAACACGTATACAGAGGGCTATCTAGATGAAATTGATTTTGTATTCATACGATATTTTTTGCTATTAGAATTCATTCATTGTTGGGAATGGAACTTGGTAGACATAGTTAGAACATTTGGCTATAACATTTTGTCCCACTCTTACATCATGTAATAGCACATCTTCAAACTACGAACTCACCTCTGCCTATGGTGTATCATCTACATTACTAATTGCATATTGCCATGTTGCATAATTTAATATAAAAGTGACCTTTAATAGGGGAATCTGGTCTGTGATCTCTGCAGTTTAATAATAAAATCTTCATCCAAATATTAATTTCATGATTTAAGTATGTCAGATGATACCATGTGATGAGAAAAATATTCCGAACAATAAGTCACACATACAATTTAGGATACATATGTGTGTGAAGATAGGTTGGGTATGACCCTGTAGATAAAATTAATCTCCTTTGTCACCTACCTCTCATGCTCCCCTTCCCTCCCTTTGTATAGATTCCTGACCTGATTAATGGGATCTACGAGAAGCTTAAGAGCATCACCAACCCTCAGACTAAAACAGGAACCCTTCGCTGTATGAGAGCTATCACTTCACAGTTCCTATCTGCCTCCATGACACACCTATTGGACATTCCCCTGCCATGGGACGGGTAAACAGAGCCTCTTCTTATCTACTCTTATGTAACTTTATTTTGCATTTTCTAGGGAAATTGTGGCCATATGGCAGGTGCACAGTGGAGAGCCTCAACTGATAAAACAAGTATTCGTCCATCTTCTGGATACACTTTTTCACTGTGTGGCCTACCAGGAGAAGATGAAAGGGAACAAGCCTGTCAGGATAGAGACTCCCGTACCTAAAGCTGTGAGATTTTTCAGGCCAATGTTGTCTGCTATATTCAAATAAGATATCTTTTGATTGTCACAGGTTACTCAAGCGCTTATTGTCCTTTGTCAAGTGGAAGAGGTTCAACCTGTTGTTACTGAACTGTTTTCAAAATTCTTAGCTTCCCTGCTACTTCGAATTGGTGCCAGTACAAACATAGAGTCATCGAATCCCAAGACAAAGTCATGCATAGCGTACGTTATGCAGTGTGTTACCTGTGGATGCATCATGTACATGTATACATGTACGTGTGCATGATGTACATGGTGTGCATGTATGTGGTGCAATTCATCATCCAGTTACATATACATGTACATCAAAACATGCGCAGTTTGGCTTTGGATGCTCTCAAGCAGTTCCTCACTCTTACTAAAAGTGAAATCCTTCTTAAGACACTTGACCTGTACAGTGCTTGGAGCCTTCTAGAGAAGGAAGACACCTTTCCTCATGGCATCCTTCATGTTGCCAGGTAATCCTGTTTGCTTCCATGGTTACCATTGTGCTTGCAAAATTGATACCACTTTTCCCTTCAGGGGGTTGGCAGAGAACTATCCACAAGAGGTCAAACCTATTGTGGACGTGCTCAGCAACTCTCTGATGAGCCTTTATGACTGTCACAGGATAACAGTAGTTTCCCTATACTCAGAGGTTTGTTTTAAAAAATATATGTTAAAGTTCCATAACTATTATAACCACCATGTGTACCGACTGTACATATTGATTTTACGTGAGTGGAATTAGTACATGTAACTGTATGCAATCCTATTCCCCATTTCCCATTTGCTTAATGTATCCAAGTGTGTATACTTGTGTGCATGTACATGTGTACCCTGTATATGTACATGTATGTGTGTCTACTTGTGCTTGAATTCTTACCCTCATTCTTAGCACACTGCTACTCATGTGCCCTTTGCTTTTCCCTCAGCTGATCTGTGTGATTGGGAATAGTAATTTTGCTCTGGCAGAACAGATCATGAACTATCTGTTGGGAAGGCAGGTGGACTCAAACTACATGGTGCGCATATACTGCATACGAGGTCTTGGCAATATGGCCAGCATTGGAGGGGACCAGGTATGTGGACATGTGTGTGGGATGCGCATGTGTGTTTACACTGTATGTGTGTGTGCCTTTATTTATTGTGATCTTCATGGCTTTATAATTGTTCTATTTGCTTAGGTGTCCAAGTTCTCTACGACCATCCTTAGCGCTATGCTGGCAGGAATGGACGACAAAGAAGACCCTGAAGATCTTATCACAATGGAAGCCATGTCTGGTCTTGCTAAGATCTTTGACCAGATTGACGAAGGTCATGTCCGGCCTATACTGATAAACATCGCTCTTAGGATCAGACCTTGTTTTGAAAAGGTACATGCACCTACAATGTATGCATGCGCATACATTTTTATTCTATGCAGCATTTTACTGTTTCTCTTGCATACTTTAGCCAATGCCCAGTGTGCGTGCAGCTGCATATACCCTCTTTGGAAGCCTTTCACGGTTTGGGAATGGTCCATCTCAAGTTCCCTTCCTGGAGCAGATTCAAACTAACTTTGTGAGCCTGCTGCTGCATCTCAATGAAACAGATCCCGTAGTGACAGATGTAAGTTCAGTGCAGTTATTTTATGGTTGTAATTTAGTATTTGACTGTATTTCATATGCTGATGTGTGTGTGATTGGCTACTGTAAACTTCATAATGCTTTACAGACTGTACATGTATAAAGTTCAGTCTCCTCCTCCCCCTCCCCAACTAACTACCACTTAATTGTCCTGGATTTTGATGTGGGAGCTTGGTGGCACCATAGATCATAGAATTACAGGGATTGGAAGAATTTTCCATAATCTACTACAGTGTATATCATGTACTGGTTTGGTTCAAAATGCTGTACTCGTAGATGACGTATATGTATCTTACTTGTTCAACATATGACATTATCTTTTTTTTAGATTGCCTAGTCTTTAGGCATTTTTTCCCGTATATGACGGGACCTCTAGATACAGTGGTGGATCCATGTTGGGGGGGGGGGGGGGGGCACCTGGGGCACCCCCCATTTAATCTGTTATTATTTCACTGACATTGCACATTATTCATTGTTTTCGTGTGCCAAATTATTCAGCACATAGCCTATGATCAATAGTCAGTCGTAAGGCATAAAAGATAAGATAATGTATTATTGTACATGTATTCGTACCTGGTTGCATTTGGTACATGGTTGGTTAATTGTTATCGCCTACAGAGTTAACTATGATGGCTTTACGGTACAATTAGTACGTGCATTATTTGCTCCAGTTAGTAACTTACTCATCATGAATATATTTATTAACATAACTTGAAATGAGTAGTCATTGTATTGTGATTTAGTGGTTTGAATGTATTAATAAATTAGGGCAAGTTGAATTTAATTTATAAACAATCTTGATTGTGGAACACCTTGTATATGTGTAATGCTTTCTTGATGACCTACAAAATAAAATCTATTACAACACTTTCTTCCTCAGTAGCAAAGTTGCTCCTGCATTGTGTATACAGTGGAACCTGCCTTAACAGACACCTGAGTTGGCCGGTCACCTCTGCATACATGTACCTGTCACATAACTGAAGTCCCGACCAATCCCCAATAAAAATACATACAAAATGTTTTGATTAAGCGATCACCTGTATAACGGTCTGTTCTCACGGTCCTAACTATATATTTTGCCAGCAGGCGCAAAGAATGCGTTTTCTTATATTAATTATGAACTTGCACAGCCCCTTCAACATGCCATTACATCACTATGCCTGTTGCCATACGGTGCAGCAACATTATTTTTATTTGAGCTGTATACATGTAGTTACTTACACAACTATTTGCATGCATAATGATATTCATAACCTTTGTATAAAGGTCAAGGCATATAGCAAGCTAAGTGGCCGTTTTGTGCAGGGTTCTGAGTTGGGCAGCCACCTGTCTACAAAGGCCACATTCTTTTGGCCCGAAGGTGACTGCTTTGGACAGGATCTACAATTCATAATCTCAATGATAGATGTTACAAGATATAAAAACATTCTCCCTGAGAAAGTTAGTGGTATATAGGATTTGATGGTGTAAAAAGGAAGGGAACAAGGGATTGGAGATACAATGTATTTAGCAACATAATTGTAATGCCGTTCTACAAAGTACTAAATATAGGAATAATTATTGTATCTCCACTCATCCTTTTTACACCATCATTCCCTTCAAATCCTATATACCACAAAATTTCTCAGGGAGAATGTTTTTATATCTTGTTTCATTCATTTTTTGCCCGTTTGTATGACAAAATCCAGCCGTTGTAATGCCATGTTTATTGCCAGTAACACAATGTTTACATTTATGTTACATTTGCAGCTGTTCAACATCAAAACTTGCGCGCCAAGCTTTATGCACTGTTTGATTCGATTCAACATTTGCATGCTAGCGTCACAAGCAGATACTCGCTTTTGTTCATAATCCGCAAAAATTTGTATCAGAGATAATGATTGTACCAAACTCGCGATTGGGAGGACTCTAATTCGTACTATCACTTTTGGCATTCCTCTCGTCGTTTACTTCGTTCCACACCTGAAGGCATTTTGACAATCACGGTAAACAAAGCGATACACAATTCTAATTATATGTGATACATTGCCATGGGAACGATTTTAAGATAGACTCTCCATATTACGTAACGATTACGTATATCGGTTACATGCTTTATTTATATATCTGATACCTGAAGATGTTCGTCCAGGAAATTCTACACCCATTGGTATAATTGGCGCTCTTTGGAACCGTTCCTATCGCAAGTTATGCTCACCCAGGAAAGAAGACGAATGGCAAAATTGGGACTAGGAACGATTTTTTTGTTCTCTTAAAAGCAAACTGTTTGGCGACTTGAACAAAATCGTCCTTCCATTCTGGTTCGATAGCAACAAAGAGCTAAACTATCCGTTTCTCGGTTCGTGAGATACACGCGGGTCGCGGTTTTTAAAATGATATTCATTATACGGCACTAATCCTATATGAGAGTTACGGTAGTAACTCTCGATGTGCCTTAGTACATGTTTGGTTTCTACTAAGATAGTTTCTTCTATGGTCCACCAACAAACATGCCAAAGACTTGAATTATTTGGATGACTTCTCCAGTAAAGTACATGTACATCATGTATGAAATCACTTTTACTGCCCCAATGCAAACAAGCTTCATAACAGATTAAATTGAAGTAAATGTTTGATATCATCGAATGTTCTACACGTAACATTTCATAAATGTGTGTTAAAGTCAAGAGGGTACAAAGCCAGTTGGTTGCAACAGGTCATGGCTCTGATGTACCACTCTTTCACACTACATGTTGTATATCAGAGTACGAATGCTACTGTCGGGGCAGTCTTACACAGATGCAATAATTGTGATCCATTTGAAGAGCAGCTAACACAGATTGTAGAAAAGTCTATTATATTCATACCTATAATGTAGAAATAACACGTTACATGTATAAAATAGAATTGTACAATATATGGGACAGTGTCCAGCAAAATCGGGCTTGTGGGGTTATCTATAAAAATTGCACGTTGTACTAAACAACACATCTTCGCGATGGTACTATTTTTTCCTTTCAAATTTCGTACACTTGTTCCCACACCATTTCTCTGGGTGAAAATCGATTTTTGTGTTCTACACATTTTCCGTGCCGTGGATACAACAATCGTTAACCCCAATCGTTAACCCCGTGGGTTAGAATTCCTCATTTCTCCACGTACGAGTGTTGAAAACGCGTCAAATTTGGGTTACACATAGAGGAGTCCTGTAGCTATTGATTTGTTCTGTTCGTTAATTTCTATATCATCCGTTAAGGAGATACAGTTGAACAAACTACGGGCATGTTTTCCCGCTTGATTCGCGCCAATGATTTTGGCAAATCGCGTCCCGCTCAGTGAATGGGAAGGCGGTGATTATAACATTGGCGCGAATCAAGCGGGAAAATGTGCCTGTCATTTGCTCAACTGTATCAGAAACTAACGAACAGAACAAACCAATAACTACAGGACTCCTCTATGCACACTCCGATTTTGACACGTTTTCAACACTCGTACGTGGAGAAATGTGGAATTCTAACCCGCGGGGTTAATGATTGTTGTATCCACGGCACGGAAAAGATGTAGATCACAAAAATCGATTTTCACACAGAGAAATGGTGTGGGAACAAGTGTATGAAATTTGAAAGGAAAAGGTAGTACCGTCGCAAAGATGTGTTGTTTAGTACAACGTGCAATTTTTATAGTGATAAAATTATAACCCCACAAGCCTGATTTTGCTGGACACTGTCCCATATCCATATATAATAAACACACAATTAAACCCCCCCCCCCCCCCCCTAAAAGTCAGAACTGGAAGGAGAAAAAAGTGTTCCTATTATGTAGGCAGCATTGCCCCTTTGTACAGCCACTGAAAGACGTTGGAGCAGGTAGCTGTAACTTTTAGTGTCACCAGTTGTGGCTGAGAGCCTGTAACCTAGCTCCTTCAGGAAGATCAGGGAAAAAGGGACAACTACACCTGATGTTTCATAGGCAATAGGGGTGAAACATATGCCTGGGTGTCCCTCCAGATATGAGTATTTGACCTTTTTCCGTCCTCTGCCTGACTGGCGACAGCACCTGCTGCCATAGTGAATTGTGCCAGGTGAGATGGAGCATAGGTGTCAGAACAGGTGGCATCCCAAACCAAAAGGTTCCCGTTCTTCCATGGGATCATTGTGATGCCATCAGGACGTTTCCCATCAGAGCGGTCTAGGCCTGTGGGTTCTAGTCTGGATGGGATGTGGGAGGTGGTCAGGGCTCGATGGATGATTTCATTTAGAGCAGCATGACGATAATGATGACCAGTACTAAACTGACAGCTGAGACCATGAAGACCGGACTGGCCAACTGCTGCACCACAATGCTGGCAAGAATGTGGCCTGCGCAGAGCTACTCCAAGGCGGAGACCAACTGCCACTCTAATTGTATCATTGTCCATTCTTAGGCCCAGTGAAGAATTAGGGACAGCATGAAACCAGGCACCAGACTCCTTCCTGGAGACAGCCAATAGGCGAGCCCTAGTGATGGCATCAGAGGCTTGGTCTAACAAAGCTGCAAAGACTGCCTCTACCCTTGGAGTGTCCCATGCCTTTGGGGAAAAAGATGCTTTGTCCTGAGGAAGAGATTGTTGATGGCCCTGTGACCACAAAAGATAGCTTTGTCTTTGTTAGGAAGGTCTGCTGAAAGGAGACGTGGTGGTAGGATCTTGTGGACAAGGTCCTGAGAGCTGTGTACAGCACTCTGAATGCCAAGGCCCCCAAGCCAACTGGAAGTGTGGCCTGAGTCCAGGCTGCTTCACTAAGGCAGATGTTCATGATGGAACAAAGAATTTTCCGAAGTTCATCATCATAGCATTGGAGTGTGGTTGAGAGAAAACAGGATGATGTCCGCAGCAGGTACAGAAGCTTTGGGATGGCAAAAGCATTGCGGAGTAAGAGGATTGCATCATGTGAGAAAATGTGCTGCAATCTCTCCCCCATTAAACTTAGTAGCCCTGTCTTCTTGGAGATTGAGGCATTGATATCAGGACCCACGGTAGTGGGTCCTATGTAGGATTGGCTTCGTGGGCGTGGTTTTCGATTGAGCGTTTTAAAACGGTAACGAAGCGTTGCCTTTACTCGCCGGCTCGCATATAATCCATCACAAACATGACAGATATGCACATATAACGTGAGCTTCGCTAAACAGTGCCGTTTACGTGGAGTGACAAGTCGGTACTAAAATTCCGCCATTTAATTTTTGTTCATCTCCTCCGTCGTCTTCCGTTCATCATGTATAACTCGCGACAGGAAGTCGTAATAAGACGAAATTAGCTTCAAAAAGTTGCATTTGATTTCCAAACGCGTCCTTTCATACAAATAAGACCTACAGTTGTAAGCTGGTGATGAAATGGCCGTGAAATGACGCGAGCAGGTGCAATTCATTATCGGTGAAAATTCTCGGTTGCCTAGCAGTATGCAATATGACGTCACATAAGCGTCTTAATTTACTGTTGCCAGGCTACCACAATTAACGTACACAGCTAGCTAGCTGCAGACACAGGCGGTTCTAATAATTCAGCAAAGGACCAAGCCAAAGAAAACGGCTCGTTAGCAAGGAGAACTATATAGGTAGGCCTATCAATAAAATAAAAAGAGCATCTTACCGTTAACAATGCAACTTTCATCAACCTTACCACCATGTAACAGTGTTCTTTAAGGAGGGAAGGGTTCCCCCTCCCTTACCCTCCCCTTTTTATTCCTTTTCATGGAGTGTTGGTTACATCCGTTATTTAGTAAAAAGAAAGTGAGGAGGGTGAGGGATCCCTCCCTCTTACATAACGAGTCAAATTAAGTCCCACAAGCAATAAATAATTATTCCTTCATCCCCAACCCCAAAACGGATTCTACGCAGTACTTCAGTGAGTGGATTAACTAATGCAATACCCAGAAACCCTTTGGCATACCCTCCGGCAAAGCCTATATATGTTTACCTTAAGGTCCTATACGGCCACCTCGACAGCTGCATGTGTCACTCGATTGCGACAAATCACGGTGATGATACGCTGCCAAACAACAAAAGAAGCAATAGTCGTTCCTTTAAACAACACCTAAAACTGAACTAGTCCATATAAAGATTGCTATTTCCCACACGCTTATCTACAGCTGCGTGTGCATGTATTGTTCACTGATACGCAGCAGCTGCCATTAGTAATTTGAAACCAAGCAACGTACGCGCTTGCGCTCCGTTAATTGCATAAAATAAAAAAGCCTTGCCTTAATATACGGTTACCTGAGAGGCCTATATACTTATATTACACATAAGAGGAATCTAAGCGTCCTATACATTGCAACGAATACACTAAGCCATGATCACTCCTGGCAGAGAAAAAAAAATTAGGGGAACAAGTAAATAAAAAACTTCTCTATCGAGAAAGTGATTGGTGGGATGTAGGATTGGTGGTGCAAAAAGCAAGGAAACAAGGTACAGTGTGTTAAAGTGAGGTTTGGTAGGATCCTACAGTGGAAACCATGATACATGACATTAAAATTTTTTTCCTGCTCTTCAATGTTTGGAATTGGTTTTAACAATAATGGTATGAACTAACGAAATTCTAATAATGCATTTTGGTTGGCAAACTAGTTGTCAACAAGAGTTTGAAATTGAAACTTGTCACGTGACGTCTTGGTTTCTATTTTTGGAAATGTGTGCCCCTCGTTCAGCAAAAGTAATTCTAGCTCATTTCTCCTCCGTTCGGAAACGGATGAGGCTGAACGTTGGCATATAACTACCACGCACATAACTACATCACTTGGTCGGGCCAAATGTTGAATGCGGTAAACAGTTTGAGGACCGCGGCTGCAAATGTGCTGTTTTAGGGGGAGACGCGTTTAGCTGTTTGTCTCGTATCGCGTTGTGTTTATGCTACCGTAAGTTCACAGTACATAGAAAACAGGTATTTCTATCTGAAACGCTCCTTTAATGTCAACTTTCGTTTACTTTGTCGCAAAAAAGTTTGCCTCGAAAGGTTGGGTCCTAAAAGTCAGCCATTTTCGGATGAATAACATTACAATTATTTACATTATTGTGGTTATCGTTGTTATGAGTGAAGTTGGAAGAAGCGAACAAGCGGATAACGGTACTTTTCAGAACCAAACGGAAGGTCCAGTATTACGCGGGCTACTACGAAGAGCTAACAAAGAGGTATTGCCACTTTGGGAAAGTTTGAAAGAAAAAAAAAAGTGCTCCAAGGGGAAATCCCAGAGCTGCAGGTTTGAAGAGGCAATCGTTAAATCTATCAAGTTGACGAGTCGAATTCAAAGGACTGCATCTTATTACTCAGAAATAACGAGCAAGGAACTAGAATCGTTAGCCCAGCACATGCCAAACCTGTCTGACATTGATGCTAGGATCGATGCTCGCATTGAGAATGTACTACATCGAACTGAGCGAGGTAATTTCTCTGATTAATGCAAAGAGTGCTCAGTTCAATGTAGTACATTCTCAGTGCGAGTGCCTTAGCATCAATGCTGAGCTAACGATTCCAGTTCTTTGCTCACTATTTCTTAAAACCTGCAGCTTTGGGGTTTCCCCTTGGAGCATTCCTTTGTTTCAAACCTTCCCAAAGTGGCAGTACCTCTTTGCTAGCTCTTCGTGGTAGCCGTTTTCAGCTTGTTCGCTTCACTCATAACAACGATAACCACAATAATGTAAATAATTGTAATGTTATTCATCTGAAAATGGCTGACTTTTAGGACCCAACCTTTCGAGGCAAACTTTTTTGCGACAAAGTAAACCAAAGTTGACATTAAACGAGCGTTTCAGATAGACATATCTGTTTTCTAGGCACTGTGAACTTACGGTAGCATAAACACAACGCGATACGAGACAAACAGCTAAACGCGTCTCCCCCTAAAACAGCACATTTGCAGCCGCGGTCCTCAAACTGTTTACCGCATTCAACATCTGGCCCGACCAAGTGATATAGCTATGTGAGTGGTAGTTATATGCCAACGTTCAGCCTCATCCGTTTCCGAACGGAGGAGAAATGAGCTAGAATTACTTTTGCTGAACGAGGGGCACACATTTCCAAAAATAGAAACCAAGAAGTCACGTGACAAGTTTCAATTTCAAACTCTTGTTGACAACTAGTTTGCCAACCAAACTGCATTGTTAGAATTTCATTAGTTCATGCCATTATTGTTGAAACCAATTCCAAACATTGAAGAGCAGGAAAAAATTTTTAATGTCACGTACCACGGTTTCCACTGTACAACTATAACAGTCCTACATTTGCAAATAGGCTTCTTCATTTGCAAATTCAGGACTGTAAGTTGTAGGATCCTACCAAACCTCACTTTAACACACTGTACCTTGTTTCCTTGCTTTATGCACCACCAATCCTACATCCCACCAATCACTTTCTCGATAGAGAAGTTTTTTTATTTACTTGTAACTCAATTGGGGATATCAGTAAGGTGGCATCACGAGGGTCTATGAACTGCGCATTGGGTAAAAGCAGCAGCATGTCAGAACGGATAGATGGGTCATTGGTGATAACTTCAGTCTTTGCATGGTTCAGCTTTAGGCCAAGGTGCTTTGATGCCTGCTCAAAAAGCTGAACATCACAGGAGACATTAGAAAGGCTACCCCCAAAGGTTACATCATCCAAATAGCCTAGTACGAGTTCAGAGGTCAGCTCAGATATCAGGCTGTGCAGAGTGAGGCAGAAGAGGAGAGGGCCTAGAGGATCTCCCTGTTGTACACCTTCTGCTGACAAGATGATCTTGTCTCCCCAAAATAGGGAAGATGAAGAGGAGTAGGCTGTGCACCAGGGGGTAGAGCTCAGGAAGTAGCTTTTTCACAGCCAACAACATCTTATCACGTCGGATAGAATTGAAGGCATTGCTAAAGTCTAGCTTTAGAAGCAGCATATCAGGTGGTAGAGAGTGCAGGTACTGTCTGGCAGCGTGAATTGCAGCTTCTGCTCCACCCTTGACACCAAAACCTAGCTGCCGTGGGGCGAGTAGAGATGACATGTTATCAGTGACTTTGTTACCTATAATTATATTTGAAATGTGTGCAAGTATGTTTGTGTTTGAAATGTTCTCTGCACTAATAGGCTTGCAAAGGAGCTCTGCGAAAAGTTGGTCCACTGATAAACTCCCCAAAAGTGAACACCATGTTTCAGAAGCACTTGACTGCAGGAGAGGCATTGCTGTATCCTGACTTCCTCAATGACCTTTGCAAGCTAATTGTTAGTCATTAATAATGAAAGCCAAGTAACAGCTCATGTTATGTTTTCAATGGTTATCAGGTGGTAGACTTCATTGACAGAGTGAACTTCTATCTGATGACAGCTGTTGGATTTTTCAAAAGTGCAGTGCCTGAGATCAGAAGCAATGCAGTATTATTTGTTGGTAAGGAATTTGGTGTATAACAGTAAGTGAATTTGATCTCACAGAAAATCTGTGTATCACCTTAATGTTTAATCTCCAGGGAAAAATCCTTATTTAAGGAGTCATTATCCTTAAATAAGGATCACCTTTTACATTGCATATTTTTGCTAACCAAGTAAGATAAAATAAATGCTATTGGTCAATTGTATACTGATTAGCCTCCATAAATGATGTCAATATGATCAATGTCCATGTGGTAAAACAGGGAGGAAGTGGCACATCCTTTTTTAAGGATTGGCACCATCCTTAAATAAGGATCGCAACAGTAGAGATTATTATTGACCATAAAAACCATAATGGTTTTAAAAAGTCTTGATTTTCTCTGATCCAGCTATACTCACAACCTGATTCATTGAAGAAATAACTTGTAGTTAATGCTTATTTACACTATAACACTTCAAAATAAATATCAAGCATTTGTATAATGACGTGTACTGATGTAGACGCTCCTTTCTACTCAAACGTCAGCATGGACGTACCCTAGCCTCACTGTAACCACATGCACTGCATGTAGTTGTTCTGCCGCTGCTCCATCAAACGGTGTGCTTTCTAGTCCTATCATTGAGTACAGTACCATGTACAATGTAGTCTCATACCCAGACCCAAACGTACGTGCTTACAGTATATTATAATGTAAGCGATAATGCTTACGCACGTTTGGGTGTGGGTACGAAACTGTACAATGCTGCATTGGGGGGGGGGGGGGGGGGGGGGGGTACGGGAGATGCGTTGCCAATTGGCATACGATATGTGTTCGAGCTTAGTGGTGCTTAGCCCCAATTAATCAGGCTCGAGGAGACCACGCCATTACCTAGGCTTACTGTTGCTGTTGCTGTCACGAATCATGCAGTGCTGCCGCTTTGGTCACCTAGGCCTACATGTCATCCGTACTGAGAAACTACATCCGTCGCTTTCTGTGGCTCCCTCTGTATCTAAGCAGGGTTGCTTAGCTTGACGCTTTCGAGTGTATATCCAATCGCTTCGATCTTTGGAAATTGGAAGTACAGGCGGGCCGGTACGTCAGCTAGATTGTTGACACCGTGAATATTGTTCCACTGATACATCTGACAGTGTACATTCTGCTTCTAGAGCTACCAGAAACCTGTTCTTCCTTCCCATACGTCGCTTTGAGTTAATTTGCTCACTACTATATTGCCAGCGGCAAATGGCGGTTTTGCCGTATTTACACTGTAATCACTGTTTGAGCAAGCCACACCTGTTTCAATTGTGGCAGTATCGCTGATCTGCATGATCTTGAATCTAGCGAATAACAAAGCACCAATTATACATCATTCTTTTAGAAAGTGGTTGTCATCCTTTTATATAAGGATGACCATCCTTAAATAAGGATTGTGGGAGATTAAACATTAACTATTAAACTGATTCTGTTAGGAAGCTTTTCGTTCCCATTATGGTGCGTGTTATGGGCAGTATTAAAGCACACCAGCATTTACAGTACTGTACATCGATGCTATTATCTTAGAATTGGACGCATGTGTAGAGGAGCAATTCATTCATCATAGGCACTATTCGTTTATGTGTATAACACATGTACAGATTTGTGTTACAAATTTACATGTAATGCATTAGAGGGCACCCTCTTTGATTACCTCTATAGCTGATTAATACATTGTGGTAACCAAACATGTACTAACATTGTATAAGGTTGCAAGCACAACATATACATGTAGCATTTTGCATGGAGTGATAATTGTACATGTATATGCATGCAAGTTCAAAGAGTAATTTTTGTACAGGCTATCTACTTGGTAATATGCCTACAGAAGGTGCACCTGTAATATCAAAGGAGCATATTTGTGAAGGTCAGTTGTCCAGTGTATACTATGGTGTATGATGCTTTAAACCCCTCTCTATAGCTCTCATACTGCTCCTCAAAGACCCATCTCCACTGGTGCGCTCTAGCTGTGCTGAGGCAATGAGCTTGCTCTACGATTACTAAATGACTTTTTTGTTGTAAATTCAGGAATAATACATATCTATAGAATATTGTATTTTGTGTGTGAAACGTTTCCACTTTAACAAGCATGGGCACAACATTGATCCCCAAGGTGCAGTTGTCAAAGGTATCTGAGGTTAAAAAAAAGACGCACTTTTTTGGCCTTAGTAATAATATTTTTAGCAGACGTAAATATAACTGCTGTAAGGTAGCTACATGTACTATCAAGGAAAAGGTGCATATGCATGCGTGTTCTAAGTACATGTAGGAGGTGAATATTAGTTGCAGACAGAGACAAAAATTTATTAATGTCCAGCAAGCTTGTATTTTTTTTTTAAGGTTGGTATTTAGCAAAAAGCCATCCTGGTCATAGAATGGAGCGTACCAGGACAGAACCATATGGTTTTTACACTATTCCCACACTGGACGCTCAATCCCAGGATGTTTTAACCTTTTACCCACTAGATGAGGATGGCTTTTTGAATCAAAACCCAGGATGGTTTATAATATTTTTCTGTGTGAGATTTTTTTTGTGGGGGGGCTTCCCTTTGAATGAATACGGGGGTCCCTCTTGCAAATAGGTATATGCTTCTACATTGCGCACATACACCGCTAAATTTCGTGATATACAGGGTGTCCACGAATGAACGCAATGCTTTTAAATGTGAATAACTTTTGATAAGAATGAAGCAAAAAAATCTGATATTTCGAACGGTTTCCAGATGTTTTTAAATTAAAACGTTATAAATAATGCTAATTAATCTTAATAACAAATTCACTGATTTGTCTCTGTTCGTATATCGGTTGTGAAGCAATATTTTCACCTGCAAAACTGAAACTACGATCCAGTACCTATCGCATACGCATGCGCACATGACCTCGTCCTAAGACTTACTCTCATGAGTCATGATTACATGTTGTGACAAGTCACGTGATACGTACTGAAGCGGTGCTTTACAGTGCGTAACGTGATACTTGATCTTAAGTTTTTTTTCAGCAATTTTTGCAATTCTCTTGATTTTTGTAGCCTAGTGGGACGAGATCAAAAAACGGAATAAGCTTTACTAGCCATCTGGCAATAAGTAACATCGAAAATGAAGTGTGTCAAGTTATTTTCGGGCCCGCACTCTATTATTGCTCCAAACACACAGTTTTTAGCCCATTTCTCCACTGTTTTGCAACGGATTGCACTGATCGTTCACTGTGCAAAAACTTTGTTATACGATAGCGTATTCTATAGCGTATATTTGAATATACACCTTAAATATACACACCAGCGTATAGAACCATATACGCAGGTGCGTATATTCAAATATAACCGATCACGCGACATTTGTGGTTGCTTAGCAAACCGTTGAATTCACTTTGTGGCTACGTTGTCGGTCACCGTATACTAAGCGCTTAATATTCCGTATATTATCCTCCTACCACTCCCACCCCTCGTTCCCAATCCAGTTTAGTCAATTTAAAATTTTAATCATTTTGCACATGTACAAAAAAAACAACAAACTAACAGTCCGAGGCGGCAATCTGCATATATTCGATCCAAGGCACCTGTACAGAATACGAACAATAAATTCATATCGTAAAAAAAATATTTCACTCACCACATATCATATCCTCGTTCTGTTTATACATGATTCGATATATAAAGCAACAGATACATTATCGAGTAAGTGATATGCTTACCTTTCTTGTCTCCTATCTCCGATGTTTGACTTAAAACAATGGAACAGTGCGGGTTAAACACTTACCGTACCGTCCGGTCGGAGCTAGTCTGCAAGTTAAAAAAAAAAAACCTTAGCAAAACACAACAAATGAATAGGCCTATACCTTTTTATATCGCGCTCCATTGTGCCTGTTGTTCTATCATTTAGGTTGTTCAACCGAACGGGAACACTTAGGACACTTGCCAACCTAGTGCAAATGGAGAAAGGTGAATTCATTCTTTAGCAACTGTAACACATAATACCGGTAACTTGTACACTCTGGAAAGACGAACTATTGCCATTTAATGATCAAAACCCTGATCTCAGCGCGATTCTTACAGTCCTTCTGTCTGTTCATACCAAAAGCAACACGACCATGAAATAGCCCGCCTAAAATCTAAAAATCACATGCACGGTTAGTTAGCCACATTTCTAATTGGAGCACTTTTGTATCGTACTATACACAAACATTTGTACAGGGGTCCAATAGAGGTCTACTGTGTAGGCATTCTACTGCTTCCATTTTAGCATTTACTGGGATCTGATGTGATCATGACCAAACTCAACTGGCGAGTTAGCATAGGCCATAGCCATGCACCATGGGCCCGGCCTACCGCTCACAAAATTTACCGCCGTATATACGGGTACACCTAGCAGACATACATGTATATAGCTAACCTTTGACGTCCAGCAGCATTAATAGAAGCAAAGTAGCACTCCTTCCCAGACTTCGATGCCTTACACACCTTCCTACCTCACGTGGGTCCGGGTACGGGTCTGACCACTCATGAATTAATTCTGTGGTATACTTATGTATGCTTATATAAACGGTGACGTATTTGACACTTGCGTATTCTCAAATATACGCGGTCGTACACTTTAAATATACTACACAGGTTATATTTTGCGCATTCCTCAAATATACGCATAAATATACACTATCGTATAACAAACTTTTTGCACAGTGGTTGGTACATATCAGCGGCGGATCCAGGATTTCTGGAAGGGGGGGTCTAATAACTATATTCATAAGCGGGGGTGGGCACTGGAGGGGGCGTGCCCCCTCCCGTAACAGCTAGGGGGTTTGGGGGAGCGCTGTAAGCTCCCCCAGTGGGGCCTGGGGCGAAGCCTCAGCCGCTTTTTCACTTTTGCGTTCATTTAGCATGAAAATAAGCATACTTTGAAAGTGTATTCAATATTGATAGCTAGCAAGCGCAATATTTGAATTGATTAATATAGAAGCCTGCGTGTGTCAACGTGGATAAGGATAGCGAATAGAAAACTCTACGCAAAGCCATTGTGACCGTATTCTGGTCTAAACGACACACACGTTTTACCTTTAATAGTATTATATACCTACTTGATTTAGCTCTATACCTGTTTCCTTTGATCGCTTACACCATTTCATCGCGTAGCAGCAATACTAATTAAATACTGCACGCTTGGAGGGCCTTGGCTTTAGACCCCCCCCCCCACACACACACACTCACACACACTTTGGGTCGAATGCTAACTCGCTAATCAGTTCACTCGCGTTCAATAAACGCTTCGCTTTTCAACTCGTCAATCATGTAATTAATTATTCATAAGTTAATTTATTCATAACTGGTCGGGCCGAGGGGGGGGTCTTTAGACCCCCCCCCCCCCCCCTGGATCCGCCACTGCATATATGCAGCGTTGCACCTTGCACCAAACTGCGCAGATCGATTTCGAACCCGGGACACAGTTTGAGTTCTGCTTACCTACCAAGGCCAATTTGAGGAGGAAAAGTGTTAGGTCAGGATTTTCTTTAGGCACGTTTTATCCTGCCTAAAAGTGAGCATGTAGGCAGTCAAATGGTACCTGTATCGGAATCAGGTCTAGTTCTAGCATTATAAATCGTCTTTACTCTCTAATAGAGTCCGGCAGGAGCGGCGGAGGGTGTCCATATTTGGGGGGGCAGTGGTAAAAAGATAATCATATTCATACCCTTACACCGCGACTCCCACCGACAAAAAAAAACAAACACGTGCCATTTTTTTTCGGTGGGAAATGTCCCGAATTCGCTGCTACATCCTCAAGATTAACGCATTCTGCCAGCTCGTTATGCACATGCAAGATGAAGCAGTTATTAAATCGTCTTTCTGTCATGGAGGCAACTGCATGGAGGATCTCAAATAGGTGAACAGTTGTCTCATTGTCGAAATTATGTCTATACTTGCGTTTGACGTTGATGTCCTGTAGTTTTCAAGGGTACTGCCTTGACAACTACAACTCACAGAGCTATATATACTCTCTTCGAATTCGTTCCCCCAAATCAAAACCGCACTTTGTAACGGGCGGTACCTTAATCACCCGTTAACGCTCCAACACAGCTCAGGCTTCAGTATCGTTCTTCGGAACGGACCATGATTCATGCCATAGAACTTGCCTTCGTTTCATCCACACCGATAAATAAGTCATTCACAGTTAATTATATAAATAGTCTCGCAAGCACGTCGACGATCGATTACAATGGACAGGGGACCATGAGAAGTCGTACTTATCCTAGTCCCCAGTCCATTGTAATATCGATCGTCAATAACGAGGTCTGGCTTGCGAGGCTAACCCTATTTAAACTCACAGTCACTGACAGTACAGCAATCTCAAAGAACACGCGCTCGCAATAAGACTGAACCTGATGGTAGCGCAAGGGGGGGCTGAGCCCCCCCACCTCGATATTTGGGGGGGCAATAGCCCCCCCAGCCCCCCCTGCTCCGCCGCGCCTGTAAATAAGACGCTTCAAGTCGGAAGTTTGACATGTTGAAATGAAATCATTTGTTAATGACGTCATTGCTAAACATGACTGAAAGTGATCAGAGCCAATCAGCCAAAACGATTATTTTCAGAAACAAGAAGAGCAAGCTTCTACCAGTGGGCTACCGCTTCGTAGGAGAAAGCAGTCGCCACCAATATGGGAGCCGCTGATGAAGAAAAAAGCCCCGCCAATCAAAAAAGCCGATCAGCAGCTGTGATTGCCAGCAACGCATTGGGGTAATAAAAAACCTCTTTCCGACTTTCGTTTGGGCAACTTTTTGCGATACTCCTTCGGAGAGCTCCAGGTAGTACACGCGCAGTGCTAGCTTTCTTGCATCGGCATCAGGGATGTGTGGCATATGAGCAGCTAAGGCCTCAAGCTCCTTCGATGCATTGCTGGCAATCACAGCTGCTGATCATGATCGCCGAGACTTGATGGCTTGCGCTTGCTTCAATCGTGTAACAACTCCGGCCGTGGGGTTACCTCTTGGGGCTTTTTTCTTTATCAGCGGCTCCCATATTGGTGGCGACTGCTTTCTCCTACGAAGCGGCAGCCCAGAGGTAGAAGCTTGCTCTTCTTGGTTCTGAAAAGAACCCGGATCCAGGGGGGGGGGGGGGGGGGGGGGGGGCACCGGGGGCACGTGCCCCCCCCCCCCCCCCCTTCCGGACGACTCATTATATGAGTGTATTTTGCGTACCGCGTGTGCATATGGAGAAATTGCCCATACATAGGCGGACATTTAGCTCTTTTTTTTCAAATTCATTTTTAAACACATGTACTAAGTACGATAAATCGGTCTGATTGTGAATCTGTAATTTATAGATTTATATCATGAGCCATTCTTGTACAAAAATCAAGACAAAAATTTAATTTCTACCGCACTAATTTATTCGTAAAGTAGACATGTTACGTAACATTTATTAACAATTATGTCATTTATCTACAATGTTTTTAACTAATGGCGCTAGCTCACGAGACGCATAATACACAAAGCCGGGCTCTGATCATGACGTATTACTAATAAGTAAAAGTAATTGTACATTGGCCTGACCCTTCGATATATAGCTCCCGTAAACACAGATTGAACACGCACCGCAGGATGACCGAAAGCCATAGGGATGATGTCGGCTTCGTCCAAAGTGGCCGGCCGGTCCGCAATTACTAGTAGTTCACGACGGGAGTCCAAACATGTCATCATATATGCTCCGCCATGCATATTTACCCATTCTTACAATATTGGTGCAGCGTCCATTGTGCACGTCACGCCACCAGCCCTTTTTATGCCACCTTTCTCTATGCGGCAATTCATTATTGCCATGAAGCCTCGATCGCGATCATCGCGCGGGCAGCATATCGTAAAAGCAGAGATAATGAAAAGCGATACTTCCTATGATATATGCTACTACATTTATAGTTTCTCTTAGCCCCTTCTGTAGTCAATCATCGACTCAATGTGATATGGGTGGGCGGACCGGCAGCGTGGGCGTTTCTCTAGAGCTGAACACATTGGCAAGCTCGAACCCGTATCTTAAACGTTTATTTCATGTCAAGATATCGAACTTCTTATAGGTTAATACATTTACCGTAGTGATCAGGTCGACGGGTCATGCTGCCCTTCCCCATCACTGAGTTACGTTTACAAATTGACAATTTTTTAAAAATAATTGATCACTTTCGCATATACCACAAAGACCCTGCTGCTCTTCTTCCTCATCGGATGGCTATCACAGCTACAAGCAAGTCTAGTGTCATATGATGAGCACCAAACAAAAAAAAAAAAAAAAGATAAGTGCCTAAGTAGCATCATAGATACTTTATGGTAGCACATCTCCATGGAAACAGTTGCAAACAGACATTTAAACAAATGAACAGCTCCTGATATTGAAACCTAGAGAAAAAAAGTGATGGTTATGCATCAGAACAAATGCCCCTACCATAAAACCAAAGCCCTCAGCATCATGCACAAAGCACACTCCATCCCCTCCCATTAGGTCCAATGCAAAGCTCAACCAAGGCATCAGGACTAGTGCTTGCCCAACAGGCCCCTGTCATTACCCCCCCCCCCCACACACACACACACACATTCTGCACACAGTGTGTGGTTTGTATGACTTATACATGTAACTTCTCTGTATGGTTTCTACAGTGCTTGGGTGAATTAAAACTATACTGACCTAAGGTCATTTACAAATAGAAAGGAGTACAGTGTAGGTGGTACGAAGGTGAAGAGCACGATAAGTCTAAGTAGGTACCATGCAGCCCCGGATCAAGCATAGCTTTGGGGGTGGGGGCCAGCTGCCCCCCCCTCCCCCCCGCACTCCCCCATGGCACCCCTCTGGCAGCAATTGCCGCCCCCCCCCCCCCCCCCCCCCCCCAGCCACATGCTTCCGTTCATGATTACATGCATACACCTGCGAGTAGATTACGTGTTGCGTCATACGTAAAAAAAAGTCCGAATACTTGCTGACAAATGTCACCAAAGCAGTGGAGCAGAACAGGGCATGTACAAATGTGCCCCTTCGACTGCATCCCCTCCTCCCCCCCACTCCCCACCCAGTTTTCGTGCGCCCTCTGGTAAAACCAAATTCATGTAGGTCCAGGGTAGTCTTACATGTACATAAGTACATGCCAGTAGTTAGATAGATGTACACATGTACATGTTAGTCTTAGGCCTAATGTAGATATGGTAGTCTTAGGTAGGTACATATAAGTCCAGGATAGAAAGGCCTACATAGGTACATGTATAGGGTATGTTTATTTTAAGTCTAACATCAGATAAGGTTGCGGGTTCCTTTCATGTTTAATTATATTCACAGCACAGAAGGGCAAGTTTGAAGGGAATACATGTAGACAAAAGACACAAGTAATTTTCAGAACTCAGGTAGGTACATGTAAGTAAGTCTATGTAGGTCCATGTAGGGTAGGCCTACGTAGGTCCATGTAGAGGTTCATGTTCATGTAGGGGTTCATGCAGGGTAGGCCTATGTAAGTCCATGTAGGGGTTCATGCAGGGTAGGTCTATGTAAGTCCATGTAGGTGTTCATGCAGGGTAGGCCAATGTAGGTCCATGTAGGGGGTCATACAGGGTAGGCCTATGTACATGTGTAGGTCCATGTAGGGGTTCATGCAGGGTAGGCCTATGTAGGTCCATGTAGGGTTCATGCAGGGTAGGCCTACATGTATGTAGGTCCATGTAGGGTTCATGCAGGGTAGGCCTATGTAGGTCGATCCATGTAGGGTTCATGCAGGGTAGGCCTATGTAAGTCCATGTAGGAGGTAGGTCTACATGTAGCTTCAGGGCAGGCAAGGTAGCAGCACTACATGGGCCACTAACCATCAGATAAGGTTGTGGGTTCCCCTTTCAAGTTTATTATATTCACAGCACAAACCATGGGCAGATCTTAGGATTAAGAGTAGGTACATGTATGACAAAAGCCTTCAGTATTCTGGTACATGTACATGTAGGAACGTGTATGGGCTGGGTTTTTTAAGTATGATGTATAGGCTGATGTATAGGGTAAGGTGTATAGGCTGGTGTATGGTGTATAGGCTGGTGTATGGTGTATAGGCTGGTGTATGGTGTATAGGCTGGTGTATGGTGTGTATGGTGTATAGGCTGGTGTATGGTGTATAGGCTGGTGTATGGTGTATAGGCTGGTGTATGGTGTATAGGCTGGTGTATGGTGTATAGGCTGGTGTATGGTGTATAGGCTGGTGTATGGTGTATAGGCTGGTGTATGGTGTATAGGCTGGTGTATGGTGTATAGGCTGGTGTATGGTGTATAGGCTAGTGTATGGTGTATAGGCTGGTGTATGGTGTATAGGCTGGTGTATGGTGTATAGGCTGGTGTATGGTGTATAGGCTGGTGTATGGTGTATAGGCTGGTGTATGGTGTATAGGCTGGTGTATGGTGTATAGGCTGGTGTATGGTGTATAGGCTGGTGTATGGTGTATAGGCTGGTGTATGGTGTATAGGCTGGTGTATGGTGTATAGGCTGGTGTATGGTGTATAGGCTGGTGTATGGTGTATAGGCTGGTGTATGGTGTATAGGCTGGTGTATGGTGTATAGGCTGGTGTATGGTGTATAGGCTGGTGTATGGTGTATAGGCTGGTGTATGGTGTATAGGCTGGTGTATGGTGTATAGGCTGGTGTATGGTGTATAGGCTGGTGTATGGTGTATAGGCTGGTGTATGGTGTATAGGCTGGTGTATGGTGTATAGGCTGGTGTATGGTGTACAGGCTGGTGTATGGCATATAGGCTGGTATATGGCATATAGGCTGGTGTATGGCATATAGGCTGGTGTATACTGTAAGCTGGTGTATGGGAACACACCAGCACACACCAGCACAGCAGCACACACCTACCTCCAAAGCCGCAGTAGCCTGCCTCCTTGTAGTCTTTGCAGATGTCAGGTCGATATAGTCCCAACGAACAGTACAGGGGACCTTTCCTAGGGGAGGGGAAAATGGCACCTACATGTAGAATGCTGTCTGCACATTATCCCGCAATGGATCCCCTATGAAAAAATCTTGGCATGACATGTTCCAAATTCATGCGTGATATGTTTTTGCAAGTGTTCCAGTTTTTCTAGAGCACTGTTGAACATGCTTATGTCATTAAATTGCAGGCATATCACTCTTCTAACTTGTACAGGATGAAGAGTTTCTAAAAAGCGATTCCCCGACGAGGCATACCCGTTAATATGCTAAGGGGCGTGCTGCTTTATAACTTCTTGGGGGAACGCGTTTTAGAAACTTGTCAACCTGTACAAGTTGAGACAATCCATAGTAGAGCACCACAACTTTTGCCACGACCCTCTCAAATCCTTTTCATTTTTCAGCAATCTGATAGGGCTCATTGAGATTAGTTATTGTGCACAGTTTCACTTTCGGATACACTTCGGTTAATTGACAATATTTTGTCAACTTCGTAAGCGCCACGAAATTTTGTGATCACTATGACTGTTTTGCAAAGCTACAGTAATGTGTCCATAAGGTTTTGATTGAAACTGTTACCAACACTAGAATGCACTCACCTCATGGGTGTACACATATGTATGTGTTGTGTGAAAACCTTAATAAACTTAATATTTTGACTAGTTGTTTTACACTTCTCAAATTATCTCAAAACACCCCTATTCATTTCTCTATTTCAATTTAACCCCATGACAAGATAGGTTATGAAGTAGTTAATGCATTAAAATTAATTTAGGGTATCCGTTCCGCTAGTAAGTTATAAATTGATTTGTGTCAAAAACATTATGTTTCTTTGAGCTGCCGCTTGACCACAAAGTTTACACAGACGTAACGATGCTATTAAAACAGACGTCAGTATACATGTGCACAAAGGATCACACCATATGTGTAGTGCTGTAGCAACAAAATAAAAAATAAAACTAACTGCTCAGTCCAACTTGAAGGGCTCTTCGAGCGATACAGTATCACTAAGCCTGTAGCCTGTAGCAATGGGGGTCAATGACCCCCACTGCTACAGGCTTAGTGATACTGTATCGCTCGAAGAGCCCTTCAAGTTGGACTGAGCAGTTAGTTTTATTTTTTATTTTGTTGCTACAGCACTACACATATGGTGTGATCCTTTGTGCACATGTATATGAGTAGATAAATAAAGCACGTACAGTTTTGCTATGCTTTATAGAGTGCTACTATTGTTGTATCGGGATCGAAGTGTCATGCGTGCTAAAAGTGCATATTAGCAAGCGTAGCGCAGCGTGCAACGTGACCTTCCCGTTCTTTTGCAACTTGGGCTACGCCCTTTTATCGTAGTTACGTCTGTTTTAATAGCATCGTTACGTCTGTGTAAACTTTGTGGTCAAGCGGCAGCTCAAAGAAATGTGTACACCCATGAGGTGAGTGCATTCTAGTGTTGGTAACAGTTTCAATCAAAACCTTATGGACACATTACTGTAGCTTTGCAAAACAGTCATAGTGATCACAAAATTTCGTGGCGCTTACGAAGTTGACAAAATATTGTCAATTAACCGAAGTGTATCCGAAAGTGAAACTGTGCACAATAACTAATCTCAATGAGCCCTATCAGATTGCTGAAAAATGAAAAGGATTTGAGAGGGTCGTGGCAAAAGTTGTGGTGCTCTACTATGGATTGTCTCAGTTAGAAGAGTGATATGCCTGCAATTTAATGACATACATATAAGCATGTTTAACAGTGCTCTAGAAAAACTGGAACACATGCGACAACATATCACGCATGAATTTGGAACATGTCATGGCATGTCATGCCAAGATTATTTTGTAGGGGAAGGTGTGCCCTTTATGGTGTGCTCCTATTAAAGTGTGCCCATTAAGGTGTGCTCCTTTTAAAGTGTGCCCATTAAGGTGTGCTCCTTTTAAAGTGTGCCCATTAAGGTGTGCTCCTTTTAAAGGGTGCCCTTTAAGGTGTGCTCCTTTTAAAGTGTGCCCTTTAAGGTGTGCTCCTTTTAAAGTGTGCCCTTTAAGGTGTGCTCCTTTTAAAGTGTGCCCTTTAAGGTGTGCTCCTTTTAAAGTGTGCCCTTTAAGGTGTGCTCCTTTTAAAGTGTGCCCTTTAAGGTGTGCTCCTTTTAAAGTGTGCCTATTAAGGTGTGCTCCTTTTGAAGTGTGTGACATTTTCTGTACAGTTCATGTTCATGCATCGTGTGCTTGCTACCATACATTGCAAACACACACACACACACACACACACACACACACACACACACACACACACACACACAAATACACAGACACACACATCACAACACTCATGGAATCGTACAATTGTATGCCACAATATTTGGCCTCATCACATCTGCTACCACCTCCCTTGACCACACCCACCTGCTGGCTGCACTCCCTTGTGAGGTCTCCCTCCCCTTGCGGCCTCGAAGTACTCGGTGTAATTGTGTCCTCTGTATATGCTGTCCTCCATACTATATATGGAAAACAAACAATATTAATTAATCATCATACAACAGACTATGAGTTTTGCAGCATAGTAGGAGGACATGAATCACCATGGCAACTAGACACTGTAGATATACAAATAAAAATTTATTCTGGAGAATAATGCTGATATTGGTGTCTTTACAGGGTTAAAACTGGTGTCACTAAAGGGCTAATATCACTGTATCTGACTGGCCTATAAAGGTTTACAGCAAGTGGTGACCAGTGCCCAGACCTGGTTCAAATTCTGTGCCTTCTCCATGATTCCCCGCTGGTCCCTGTTCTGTTCTGTCTCCATCTCCAAGGTGAGGGTGGCCTCCATGTCATGCCTCCCTCTCAGACTGGTATGTGTGGGTCACCTTGCTGAGTTTGTCCTTATCTTTGTCACTGAACACTCTGAGCCTCCTCTGATGAAGGAAAGTGGAAGGAGAGGATCATGGAAGGAGGGAAGAGGCGAGGGAGGGAGAGAGGGAGGGAGGAGGGAGGGAGGGAGGGAGGGAGGGAGGGGGGAGGGAGGGAGGGAGGGAGGGGAGGGAGGGAGGGTGGGAGGGAGGGAGGGAGGGAGGGAGGGAGGGAGGGAGGGAGGGAGGGAGGGAGGGAGGGAGGGAGGGAGGGAGGGAGGGAGGGAGGGAGGGAGGGAGGGAGGGAGGGAGGGAGGGAGGGAGGGAGGGAGGGAGGGAGGGAGGGAGGGAGGGAGGGAGGGAGGGAGGGAGGGAGGGAGTGGGTAAATAGGCCAACCCTACAAAGCTAAGCTTACCATTGGTGAGCATTGATAGCTGGAATTTGAGTTGTGTACTGTGGAAAACAAGGCAGAATGTCATCAAAACTAGCCAATTACTTTCATGTGCATTAGCACAAGGTAAAGGTTGGCATACACAGGGCGACTACCTGTTGATTTGTCGCATGCAGCTCAAATGAATATAGGGTAAAAGTTCGTAATTGTTTAGTTTACTGATGGGTTGCGGAACATTTGTCCATATTCATTTGAGTTGCATGCGACAAATCGACTAGACGCCCGGGCCGTGTATGCCGACCTTAATACAACACACAGGAACTGATTCTTAGCATACATATACATGTACATACTGACATACATGCACAGAGAGAGGGGGAGAGAGGATTCATAGCCACTCACACAACAACACGCAAACACAGTCACGCATACACACTCACACACATGCTAACACACACAATCACATACACAATCACACGCACTCACAACATGCTCACACACACAATCACACACACACACACACTGGCAGCTGTGGGGTATCTGCCATAGGATTGGTGCTTGCTATATGGGGTACTTGCCATACGACCAGTTAACTCCATAGCTTCTTGCCATAGGGACCACTCCAACTCCATACACTGTAGCTATTAGGTGCACGTGTCTGCCATAGATTTGAGTTCATAGCTGTTAACTGTGTGATTTTCCATGCATCGCTTATTGCCATAGAGTCTACTCTATTCGACCATACATGGGGTATTCCGTAGCTGCCTGCCGTAGCTGTCTGCAATAGGGTCCGTGCACTCCCGTACCTCCGTTAGCGTAGCAGTTAGCTGTGACCTGTAGGCTTCAGTTCTGCCATAGAATCCAGTCCATAGCTGAACAAGCAACATTAGTTTCATAGCTTATTGGTCCACACCGCACTAGTACGGTATTTGTTTGCTAGCTGTCGGCTATTCCGTAGCGTTGTCTTCCATATGTCACTATAGGGTCCACTCCATACTGTACTCAGTGTACTGTAGCTGTTAGCTGTGAGGTACTCCATATACCGTAATACCCAGTATTCCATAGCCATAGGGTCCACAGGCAGACTTCCAGGTCTGTCCCATCCTCATGGGATTGATCTTCGATATCGTCGTCTTCGTATACTGTTCGAAATCATCCGAACCAAAAGCGATGAGCAGGCCCAGTAAATAGCGCGGTTAATAAGTTATTTTTAAATCGCATGCATGTTAAGTTGTTGTGTACATTGTAGTGGTGGGTGGGGTAGTAGTTATAGACGTCAATACGTACATGTACATATTATCATTAACTACATGTACTTACAAAACAGCTCGGTCTGGGCACGGCTAACTGATGAAAGAGTAGCACGTGATATTATGCGTTTTGAATGTGGGGTGTATCTCACTAACCATTCAAGGGAAGAGCGATTTGAAGGCCCTAAGCTCTGAAAAAATTATGATAAATACGGGGATTGATTACTCTCATGTAATCCGCAAGAAAAATTTCATTTGGTTTGGAAACTATTGATGCCTGAATAAGGAAATGAGATAAAAATGAATGGATATTGGAAACCTTGCATAATTAATGTGGAAGTGCGGATATAGGTACCTAAGTTGCGAAAAACTACACAAAATATGTCAACTAGTCCCCACATTGCAAATCCGAGAGCAGGTAGTCAATATAATTTTTTTTTCTGCAGTTAGCTGCAGTTTTCTGAATGCGTCCATACATTTTCTATGGACATTGAATTACGCAATGACCGAATACCGCGTAATCCTTTTGACCGCCAATTTCTCGATATGGATTATAACCGCACGAAACAGTGCCACGGTTAGCTACAGCGCTGATACATGTACAATGTACTGACATGGGCGGATCTAGGGGGGGGGGGGGGGGGGGGGGGGGGGCGCGCACCGGGGGCACGTGCCCCCCCCCCCCCCATTCAATAATCGCACTTTATTCACATGACGTGGCAGGTTACTCGTTCTTCAATAATCTGAGTGTTTTCTTGTGTTTTCAAGCGCACATGTACACTGATAGCGGAGCGATCTGATCGGCCATGTACAGCGTTTGTAGTGCATATCGTTATTCATACCAGGGTCCTGCGTTAACATCGAACAGTTGTTACCTGTAGCATATTATCTCTGCCTGTAGTACCCATAGAACGGAATATAATGTGTCTGATGCATATTCACTGTAGTATGCATATTTATCGCCATATTGTGGGAGAGGAACACAGCAAAAATGAAAAAAGAAAAGAAGACCGCATGGCAAATAGATCACTTGTAAATCAAGTCTCGGACACATATATACATACTGATACAGACTGATTACATGCAGCCTGCATGCACATACAATCGTTGATTTTGATATGATTTTCTTACATTTTTTTGTTGCGGAAACCAACCTCGGCCGGCGCCTTATATCACAAGGAAAGTGTCTCAAAATGATATCCCTATTTTGCTATTTATGACTCAAATGAAGCATTATGCTATGATAACAATGTGCGATAGATTCGACGCACATGGCACTGATCCAGAAATGGCCCATACATAAGCGGTCATCTTGCTTTTTATTTCAAATTGAATTTTAAACACTTGTAAAATGTCTTATAAATCGGTCTGATCATGACATATGTACTTCCAAAAATTATTCCATTAACCATTCTTGAACTAAAATCAAGACAAAAAATTAATTTCTACCACGCATAATTTATTCATCAAATATGTCATTGCGTAATGCCTTACGTCATCTGCCAGAATTATTCAACCAATATTGACATTAATTGAACAAAATGGTGAATAAATATATGCACAATAAGTTAATTTAGCTGAAGATATAACTTAACTATACTAATAGGCTTCCAATAACCGGAAAGTGGGGGGGGGGGGGGGGGGGGGGGAAAGGCCGAGAGTGTTTCGAACCTAGTCTGGGGACCAGACCATATATGAGGTCTGTCTCATATATGGTCTGGTCCCCAGACTATTTCGAACCCGATACGAGGGAGAGCCCGGCCGATATGGTTACTGCCAGCCGGCTTCTGGCCTGATACAAAAGTACGATAGGAACTCGCGATCGACTACTCAAGCACCGTAGGTCTCGACTGCCAAGAGGGACACTATGATGTCGATCGTCATGGACACTTTTAACCTATATAGTGGCGTGGGTTGTTTTCCTTATCGTGTTCGTTTAGCCTGCTTGCAGCTCGATGAATGAAGCGCGAAGGCTAATAGGCACGTGCACTGATACAAAACATAGATATTTGCAAATGGCACTTTTCAGTACACGTAGGCATAATTTTCAGCCTTACCTAGATCGATTAACATCAAGTCTGCGCGTGCATGCCGTATTTTGAATCTTTGTCTGCATACATGTGTATGGCCAGGCCAGAGTCAGTACTACACGCGCGCGTAAAGCGCTTTAATTTTACTGCAAATCACCTTCGTGGGGCTTCACCAATGGAATAGCACTATCCCAATGCTTTCTATTTTATTTATTTTTTAAGAAAAGTTTTGTGTAAACTCTGAAGCGCTGAGCAGTCTATCACTAGGTCAAAGCCTCTGCATCAGGTTAAAAGCATACTATACCCCCCCACCCCCCTTCTATGTTATGCCAATGCTTGCTGGCACAGGCCCAAACGGCCCCCAAACCCCTTCCCTGTCTCTGCACAGTGTGTGGTTAGTGCAAACATGTAATGTCATTAAAAACATACACAATTTGTCCTCTTCTGCTATTGCTATTACTAACAATGAGTGTACATGTATTGTGGCTGCACCATATGTACTTCTGAATGGTGTCAGCAGTTACTGTAAGTGGCTGCACCAATGCGAGTGTTGTATTTGGCTGGATTGTAGCCACATTGCTCCACCATACCAGGGATAGGAAGGTGGAGCGGAAGTTCTTAGATGCGAGTGGTGTCCCAGCTTTGAAGTGGAAGAGGGGTTAGTGGAACAGTGGCAGCATTATCTGTAGGCCTCCATTGCTAGAACTGGACACGTGTGCCTGCCTTTGGTACACTCAACACACCTGCCCATCTGGTTTGCTTGATGAAGAAGTGCATGCCAGCTGAGTAGAGTGGAACGTAGGGGTATTTAAGTAAATATGTTGAGCCTAAGGTGGATACCCCTGGAGGTGTTGAACACTCTGGATGGTCAGTCTCAGCATTGGGTTCCTGGTGCTGCTCTTCCCCAGTAAAAAACTAGATACAGGAGTGTCCTCGAGTAATATTTCACCTCATCTCCATAGAAACAGTCCCAAACAGACTTTTAACACAACTCTTGATATTGAACCCTAGAAAAAAAGTACCAGGACTTTATGCATCAGACGTAAATGCCTCTACCACTAACCAAAGGTTTTGCATCAGGCCCAAAGCACACTCCACCCCCCTCCCATCATGTACATGTACTTGATTGTAAAGTTTATGGCATCAGGCACAAAGGCCCATGCCACATACATGCACATGTAGGTACTACATGTGTTTGCTTCTTAGAACTTGGTACATGTCTAGCTCTATAGATTAGGATAACCTCAGTTTACATAGCATACAATGCCCTATTGTTGTTGACCTCTGAGCTGCACAAATGAATATTAGGTACAACTGTACATGTACCTATGGGACAGCGTCCAGCAAAATCAGGCTTGTAAGGCGAGGGGGGGGGGGCAAAAAATATTTCTTAAACACCCATCATCAGATTTCTTAATGAGGGTACCACCACCCCCTACGCCCCTTTCTCACTCACGCGTAACCACAATTAGCACTGAAATAACAATGAATACATAAATTCTTATCACAACATTAGCCTGCAAGAACTCTGCTCCAAAAAGAGAGAAGGGTTGGTCACAGATGCAGCATCATCTTTCAACCTGGCGAGGTCTATCTTTAGCGTCTTCTCCTGCTCCATAGCTCTATACTCCTTGCCCAGTACTCCTAAATGCTCATCTTTCCGAATGACATACTTCCTAACCTCCTCCATGAGCTACAAATGCCCAGTTGTGAACGAACGGTGCAGGTACATCAGGCAAATACCCCAGACATAACGGCTTAGGCAACAACTGGTTTTGATCTGATACACTAGGGACGCACGCTATGGCAATGGATTCATGCAGTGCAACGCCAACGGGTATCCCTATAGTCGTACTACAAGCCGCACTTGCTGCGCTCGTGCACAGGAGTCGCTGCCTTTTATCTGCAGGGGGCTCCGATTCCTGCATTTGATGCTGATTAACCGCTGCGATATATTTCCTTTTGCACAAATCGGATTCATAGTGCCGTTGCACGTTAACGAATTCCTTGCTTTTTAAGCGCTTGCCACACCTATCACAATCCATATTCAAGTACGACGTTCAATCATTGGTTAATTATTAAAGCTGCCACTAGGGGGTTAAATGTTAAAATCGTTTGCTGCCGAGTTTGTGAGTGTCTAGCGATTGCGTGTGGGATGTCAGTGAAATCCTTTTGCTGAGAGAAATAGATTCATGCAACTCCCGCGTGAATTCGAAGTGAAAGAAGAAAGATAAAAAAATACATGAATTCGCTTTAAATATTTTTAAATTCAATTTTAGCAGGGGGTACCACCCCATACGCCCCCTTTTTCAATCCATCATATCTTAACACCGGATCCACGAGAATAGATCATTTTTTAGCGTTATTTTGCGGAAGTCACTTTTATGAAAAATTAGTCGGAAAGTATCTGAATGATATAAAACATGTACAGTACAGTAATCCAACTCTCTGTATGATGATTGTTGTAATTTGCAGTTTCGTATCTACCTCACGGGCTAGCCAGCATTAGTGCGAAGTGGAAGAGGTAAGAGCCGTCACCGTTAACGATGCACTTTTTTTCTGGGCTGTTTTACATGCTAAAAATTATTTCCTTAGTTACTTTAGAAATGGAATAAGGTCATTTCATTCCAAGATCGATGTTACATTCGTGTTTTTGACTAGAATTAGTGTTTCAAGACAAGGCATAATCTAACAGCGGTCTGGGGTGAGGAAATCGTCATAGCGCATGAGCAAAAACTTAGTTTTGTACAGCCGGCAGGTACTACAGTGGAGAACATGATAGTTGGACAAATAATTTTTTTCTCATAAACTTTTACTTTCGAATGTAGTATCTCAGTAGCCTTACATCTGTATTAAAATCTAATTGCACACATCTGAGCCTATACCACTTGGCCATATAAGCTTGAAAAAGAAATAGGTCACATGACTTCTAAGGCTCGGTAATGAATTATTTAGTGACTCCTCTCCAAAACAATTTGTTCGTCGGGTTTCTCCACGCACATTGAACGGATCCCAACGAAATTGGGTTTGTAACTAAAGGACCTACGTACGCAAGTTTTCAGTCTTACGCACCTAACATCGGACTAACCGTTGTGCCGTTATTCACAAAAAGGCGCCATTGTAGGGCCTCAAGTGTTCAGATCGACGTTTTCCCATGCGCTTTTGATAGCTTGCAGGAATTTCAGGTTAAATCTTACGATGGGCATTCTATCGATTTAGCTACGGTATGAGCTCATTGCGATAAAACTACCGTACAAAACATGCTTTGAAACATCAGTGGCTTGGTAGTGTCGCCATTTTGAATAATTTCGATTTATTATTCTATGAATATAATTTCAAACACTACGTCGGTCCGGTTATTTCTGGTTATTCCAATGGCTGAGGGCGTAGCCTGTGTTGATGGAAACGGTTCTTTTGATAACCAAACCGACGAAGCTGCACCTACCGAGTACGAGTCGATCTTCAAGACGAGCTAGCAAGGCTGCTGTATCGACATGGACAGAGCTTAAAAAGCGACCGGAAGTCAGTCTCCACACCAAGTCACCAACTGACGCGATTGTTGAAGCACTCAGACTCTGGGATATTCCAGGTACGTACCTGGAATTTCCCAGAGTGCTTCAACAATCGCTTCGGGTACTTTCCTTGTGGAGACTGACTTCCGGTCGCTTTTTAAGCTCTGTCTCCATGTCAATACAGCAGCCTTGGTAGCCCGTCTTGAAGATCGACTCGTACTCGGTAGGTGCAGCTTCGTCGGTTTGGTTATCAAAAGAACCGTTTCCATCAACACAGGCTACGCCCTCAGCCATTGGAATAACCAGAAATAACCGGACCGACGTAGTGTTTGAAATTACATTCATAGTATAATTAATCGAAATTATTCAAAATGGCGACACTACCAAGCCACTGATGTTTCAAAGCATGTTTTGTACGGTAGTTTTATCACAATGAGCTCATACCGTAGCTAAATCGATAGAATGCCCATCGTACGATTTAACCTGAAATTCCTGCAAGCTATCAAAAGCGCATGGGAAAACGTCGATCTGAACACTTGAGGCCCTACAATGGCGCCTTTTTGTGAATAACGGCACAACGGTTAGTCCGATGTTAGGTGCGTAAGACTGAAAACTTGCGTACGTAGGTCCTTTAGTTACAAACCCAATTTCGTTGGGATCCGTTCAATGTGCGTGGAGAAACCCGACGAACAAATTGTTTTGGAGAGGAGTCACTAAATGATTAATTAACGAGCCTTAGAAGTCATGTGACCTATTTCTTTTTCAAGCTTATATGGCCAAGTGGTATAGGCTCAGATGTGTGCAATTAGATTTTAATAAAGATGTAAGGCTACTGAGATACTCCATTCGAAAGTAAAAGTTTATGAGAAAAAATTATTTGTCCAACTACCATGTTCTCCACTGTACGTTGCCGTTATTAATTTACAGCGCGCGCAACGAGCATTTCATAACAAGTCTAGATCTATGTGTACGAATGACTAGTATGTATGGGACAGAAGCAATTGATTAGTGCATTCGCAGTAATAGAAATACAACCGTTATGACAGACAATAAGTTGACTACACAGTAAACTTGTGTTCTTCAACGCGCTTAATTAGTTCTGGCTTGTTACCGGATTTCTTTATGTTATAGTGGCTCAGATAAGCCTCTAGCTCCGGCTTTTTCCATGACAAAAGGTCCTTTGCAAGGTCAAGCTCCTCAAAGGACACTCTTGCCTTCTTCTTGGTACCAACTGACCCTTCAGATTGAGGCCTCTCACGTTTACGTTTACTGGTACTACAAGTTGGCACTTGGGTCATCCTGCCAATGGTTTGGTACACAACACGAATTTTCCCTGGTAGGGGAAGCTCACTTAATTTGATGACCTTTTGTGTCTCCATTTCTTCAAGCCTGGCAAATACATCATCAGCAGATATTTTCACATTCCCTAGATCTTTGTTCTCACCAGCTTTCCAGCACTCATTAATGATAGTTTTAACTTTAGTTGTGAGCTCTGGGTGCATATTCTTTCTGGTGTATGCCCATCCAGAATAGAAATTGGGCTCAAAAGTTGTAAATGGCATCTCATCACCTGTACCAATGAGGGATGCTTTTTGAATAGCGCCATGAACAGTGAGGTTCATTTGTGCCAAAAGTTTGTCGGCATGTCTCATAGCAATACTGAGGCATCCAGACATTGCTGTGTTCCATCACATATGTGCTTATCTAGCAACTTTTGAGACTTAAAGTGATAGTGGCAGTCTGAACACTGAGGATACAAAGCTTTTATCTGCCTCAATGCCTCCTCATGTTCACGTTGCTGTTCCATTTTCTGCAACTCCCGCTTGCTAGTACATTTAGTTCTCTTTGTGTATCGCTTCTTTTCCATCCTTATCTTTGTGCATGCAACATCATTATCACTATTGAGTAATACTGTTACTCCTGTGAAATTGATGCCATCCTCACCCATTGGAGTAATGAGCGAGGATGCATGGCATGAAGGCAAATGTACACGGGCAGATGGTATTGTCTGCCCAAGACAATTGTACAACAGAATGTTCTGCTGGTTAGAAGTATTATTTGTGATGTACTGGGCAACATAGAATTCTGAGATGCCTTTAATGGAAGGGCATACGGCAGATCGATATGGAGCTTTGAAGTTAGGCTTTATCAGCAGTACAATGGTGTTAATAGTTGACTTCTCCATCAGTGCCACTGCAAGCTGTTTTGGTGTGGATATCTTGTGTCCTCCCTCTCCCTGTGTCAAATAAGCTTCAACTTGGGTCTGCTGGTGAGAGAAGTGAGTGTCACAAACATCTTTTCCACTTTGTGCTTCATTGTGGTAGTAAGCCACAAGTTTGAAACCAGCAGCTGAGCAGACATGAGGCAAAAGAAGTTTGGACTGCTTTCCAGCTAGATTTTTAGCATTGTCACTTTGAATGATTATCTTTTTTACATGGGAAAACCGAGATCTTAAAACATGAAATGCTGCCTCAAAGCATGACAGCACAACATTGGCATCACATTTCTGCTCTTCTTGCACAATGCAATCAATGAAGTGTAGAGTTGGTTGGTCCTTTTCATGTACACTCAAATCATCATTAGACCCACTATTGTCATGCTCACTTCCGTCATCCTCCACCTCATGCTCACTTCCGTCATCCTCCACCTCATGCTCACTTCCGTCATCCTCCACCTCATGTTCACTTCCGTCATCCTCCACCTCATGCTCACTTCCCTCATCCTCCACCTCATGTTCACTTCCCTCATCCTCCACCTCATGTTCACTTCTCTCATCCTCCACCTCATGCTCACTTCCGTCATCCTCCACCTCATGCTCACTTCCCTCATCCTCCACCTCATGCTCACTTCCCTCATCCTCCACCTCATGCTCACTTCCCTCATCCCAGGCCCCCACCTCATGCTCATTGCTCTCATCCTCCCAGGCCAATACCTCATGCTCATTGCTCTCATCCTCCATCTCATGCTCACTTCCCTCACCCTCCACCTCATGCTCATTGCTCTCATCCTCCACCTCATGCTCACTTCCCTCACCCTCCACCTCATGCTCACTTCCCTCACCCTCCACCTCATGCTCACTCTCCTCACCCTCCACCTCATGCTCACTTTCCTCATCCTCCACCTCATGCTCACTTTCCTCATCCTCCACCTCATGCTCACTTTCCTCACCCCTCAACTCATGCTCATCAAGCTCACCCAGCAAATAACTATTACCTTCATCCAAATTGTCAATATTCATTGCCTCCATCTCATTCCGCAATCGTGCTTCTTCAGAGCTGACAGAAATCTATTTCCACATAGAGTTTGTCAGTGCATGACGATGGACTGCTGATCACAGCCCTAGTCTCCGGCTTTATGAACACTCCAGCTCCCCACCACATCATTCCCTTCTTACCATAGTAAGAGTCACCTCCCTCTCGGAATCCTTTTGCAAGGAATTTTTGTTTGAAGTCATATACGATGTAGGCGGTGCTTGAATCCATCTCAGCAATGGCAAGTTTCATCCTATGGGCCTGTTGAGCAGCTTGCATCACATGAGCCATATACCTGTATGAGCGACGCTCACATTGGTGTATAGTTAGGAGTACATCGGCTAATTCAGACAGCTTGGTAGGGCTCCTATCAAGTTTCATGAGGGCTACATGCCTCAGCTTGTCAAAGAATAGGAAGGGACTTCTGCAGGCATTACACTCAAGGTGACCACTAGCCTTTGGGTTCTTGTTAGGCTTCCTGTGAGATGTCAGGTCCAGTGAGAATACAGGTGAGTGTGTTGTAGCACTGTTGCTGTTCTCTACCACAGATCCCTTAAACTGAGCACAACAGCTGAGCTGGCCTCTGATCATGCTTACTATGGCCTCCTGTATACCCGGATCATCCAATTTGTCAGGCTGCGATACCAATTCTTCCAGTTCCTGATATGCTCTGAGCTGCTGAACTTCATGTTCTTGAGGTTGATGGGAGTAGTCACATTGATCTTCTGTGTCCTCTGATGCCTTCACACCTTCCCTTGCATGCAAAGCATACCCGTAGCTAAGAAAGGTGTACACATCAGTGCAAAGACCATGTAGCTCATTACGTAAGGTGTGGTCCACATCGGATAGAGGTGCAAGGATGTCAATCAACTTGTCCACAATGGAGAAGCTATCTATGTGAAAGTTCACCTTTATATAATCTACCCCTGCACGGGCTTCTTGTTGCTTTCCACCTCCAGTTATGTGTTTGGCTATGGTGTAAAACAATGACCTCCCAATTGGTGGTTTTCCAGGCATGGCGTCCTCATGCTTTGCAATGTAACCTGCATACATTGTTGCAATGTCATTCTTCAAAACAAGAGACCTCATAGCAAACACATTCTTGAGCTCTTTCCACTTTTCCTTTCTGTTTGGTGTATGCTTTTTAGCTTCCCATGCTAACCGGCCAATATTTTCATCACTATAGATGAATTCCACAGCAAATTCAATAACATCCTTGGGCACTTGAGGTTGTGTTTTGCTGAATTGTTGGATATTCATGCCATGAGTTAGGTACAGCTTATCGATTTTAGCCTGGAACATCACCCGAGCAGCATGGTCTTTGCTGAGTGTTAGCAACGATGCCACATATGCAGTGGGAACGTCAACAAAAGAAACAAGAAGCTTCCTAGCATTGTTGGATTTGAGCTGCTTCTTCGTTGGTATTGTGGCTAGTGCTTGGGCATCCATGTTGACAGGATTTTCAGGTGATCCTACAAGAAATTGGAGGCTGAATGCCTTCTTTGAGCCCTCGTCGAGTCTCAAATTAGGTAGAAGCACATGTGCCCACGCCTTGACCCCTATCCAAAACACATTTTGTACTCGGTTCATACAGGCATTGTCGATCTCGCTGTCCATCGCGCGTGTTACCTGCCTCCTCATTTCGACATGTGGAAGCGATCGTACGCTACGTTTGTGTTCATCGCAACCCATCAGCTTCAGTACATCAAGAATGTGTTTTTGCGAGGATGTGTAGTTGCTGGGTCCTTCCGTTGTATCGATCTCTGCAGGAATCGATATCGGTTCATCAACAAAACTCATTCCGGTGGCTGCACGACGCTCGGGATTTGACCGATGTGGTGTTTCCTGCACCACACTTACCTTTTTAGGGCAACCACGCAAACGGGGTTGGCATGGACAACACTTTGTGCAACTTGTCCCAGCATCGCACTTGTCACACACGGGTTTCTTGTGCGTACGATAACAAGCGAGTGACATGTTTAGTGATGACGTATTACGTCACTACTGTATCCTATATGACGGTCTGGGTACTAGGAAAGGTAAGTTTGTGTATTTGTGTATAAACTAAGCGTATTCTGAATGCAGTATTAATGTGGCATCTATCTGAGACATAACATAATACAATAGTGCACTCAGAATTTTACTAAACGGCCCTTAAAAAAAGTGCATTTTTCCACTCGAGACAACCGAGATTTTGGAAACCGCGTCTGTTCAAACGAACGCAGGTTGCTGCGTACTTTAAATGGGCGTTTGAAAATATCAACATAAAACTCAGGAAGAGTTGGGCTCTCGGAATATGTGTGTTAAAAAGTAAAAAACACGTTTCCGACTATTTTTCCAAAAAGGGTGTTCCGCCAAAAAATGATCTATTCTCGTGGATCCGGTGTTAAAGTCCCATTTTAATTTTGAAAACAGATTCTTAATCCCCATTTAAAACTCTACAATATTGGATGATGGGGTCCGTACAGATTTTCTTGCCCCCCCCCCCTCGCTTGTAAGGTTATAACTTTTATTACTATAAAAATTGCACGTTACATTACAGTGTACCTTTTCTTTTTGTACACTTGTTCCCTCTGTACCGGTGTCGTAGTGCACAATGTCCCCCCTAAAATTTGTCCCCCCGGACGTTTTGCACTAGTGTACAATGTCCCCCCGGACATTCTGCACTAGTGTACAATGTCCCCCCGGACAATCTACACTAGGGCAAACTGTCCCCCTCCAGGGTAAAATGTCCCCCCTCATAACATTTTATTTCATCGATGACAAGGCTGGGAAACTTTTACGGCAGTACACGGGATCGCGTTGACGCCATTATTCAGTAGCTCCTAACCGTCGCCAAAGCTGCATGTCGTTCCGCCGCTTGAAATGCTCATTGTAACCAATACTGACACACATACACGAACATTTAGAATTTTAGCATTAAATTCCTTCTAACGAATACACAACTTGTATATATCCTTTTCGTGTCGTCAAAGCACTCATTGAAACTAATATTCACATACATATATACACAAACATTCATTATTAAAATTCCTTAAGAAGTGGTGATTGATATACTTTATGGCTGAAATCTCATCAGTATGAGAGATTGAAATATATTGAGATCAACTAGGATCATAGCCTGAAAAGTAATGTCACATAAACACAGCTCCACACTGCGTGTACCGCCTGACATATCTCAGGAAAGGCTATTTCCATCGTCAGTTCATCTGTTGCGTGATAGTACAACCGACCCCGACTAAAACCCATCCTAAATAGCATAAAACCATGCATCCTGCGTCCAGGGTGGGAATAGTGTAAAAACCTTACTTGGAGGGGTTTTGTCGAATGTAGACGTATGAATTGAATTATTGCTTCAACATTCGACAGAACTAGGGTAGAACCACATGTATTCCCATCCTGGACGCACAATCCGGGCAGGATGGTTTTTACGCTATATAAGGACGGGTCGTTGTTAAAAACCAGCCTGTTGGACGTTTATAACTCCCTTTGTTATCCTATAGGTAGGACATTGCGCCATAGTACAAGTGTGGAATGTCCAGGGGGGGGGGGGGGACATTTTACCCTAGGGGGGGACAGTTTGCCCTAGTGCAGAATGTCCGGGGGGACATTGTGCCCTAGTGCAGAATCTCCGGGGGGACATTCTGCACGGGGGGACAATCCGCCCTCCCACACCGGTACATACTGATTGTGTGTGCATGTGTGTATGTATGTATACACGTGTGCATGTGTGCGTATGTGTGTATGTGTGTGTGCATGCGTTGCATGTGTGTGTTGAAAAGTGCAAAGCAATAGAAAACTTTCCAATGCCCTTGATACTTCTAAGCTTTGGAAGCCTTGCATATGGTGGCAGTGAAACCTTATCACTTCAGGACTGGGCCACTGAAAAGTTTACATAAGACTAGCAGCTGAATGGTAATACATGTACATGTAAGCTTAGTGTTCACATTCAACTACACGAAACTTTCTTCACAAGCACAGACCCATATTTACATGTACTTCACAAGCACAGCACCATGGCTATACAGCACCATCAAGCACATAGGATGATATTAAAAGGTGGGGGGTGAAAATTAATGGGTATTTCGGGGGGGGGGGGGGGGGGGGGGGGGGGGGCAATGCCCCCACTCCGACAAAAATAAGAATGTGGCAATGGGCCCCATGCTTCCTACAACTGTACACCACTGACCTTAGCACCACTTCATAGTCACTGCATCATGACTATTTCACAAGCACTGCACCATAGCACTGTGTACAAGCACACACACACAAACTGTGTGTATGTGTGTGTGTGCTTGTACATGTACATGTATGTGCTTGTGTGTGTGTGTCTATCATCAAGATCTGGGGGGAAAGGAGGAGTTAATTTGCTAGATATGTTTTAATTGTCTACAGTAGAAGTTACAGAAGCCTCATGTGTGTACATGCATGTGCTTGTCACAAGACAGGCAACATACACAAACACAGCCCCTCCCATTTGCACATGCCATAACTAATTGACCACAATATCACATCATGTGTGTGTGTGTTTGTGTGTGTGTGTGTGTGTGTGTGCGTGTGTGTGTGTGTGTGTGTGTGTGTGTGTGTGTGTGTGTGTGTGTGTGTGTGTGTGTGTTCACCAAGATCAGAGCCATGTTTGAGCCACTCCCTTACCACACTGGTAACGCACACACACATACACAACAGCCTTACTCTGTTCTGGCTTCACATTTTTCATTGTTGCATTTGTGGTATTCAGGCTCAAGATAACTCAGCCATGTGTGTTCTGCCGCAGCAAAGGGCTGTTGAAATGTTGTCCATATGTAACACACATACACACATACAATACAAACATACCAAAAAATAAATTGTTTACACATACACAGATATGCATACTTGTATGAGCATGTACAAATATTTTATCTTGATGTATTTGTATACCATCCCTTGAACTATTGTATTCATTGTTATCAACAAGACCTTTACATGGGTACATGTAGCAGAGAATGGTTGCAGAGAATGTCTGACAGTTTGTTTGATGTGTGTGATGCGTTTTAGTGTTTGCGTGTTGTGACGTATCAAGAAATCGCCCATACATTGGCGGTCATCTTGTGATTTATTTCAAAATTGTTCACTAATAAGTTTCACTGTGATGCAGTTGACAACACATGCACAACATTCACATTTGAGTCCGTTGCCAACTTTCTACATATGTCCATATGCACATGCATACATTACATTGCATGCACATAACAAAGTCTGCTACATACCACACTGACACAATAACCCATTAGTAAACAGTCACACCTTATAACTTTGGTGCCTTCACATGAGTACACTGGCTATGGTGCCTTCACATGAGTACACTAGCTATGGTGCCTTCACAGCGGTAATATACATGTAAGTACGCAAGGTAGCTAAATATTACAATAAAACACAAAGCATGCAATGCAGGGTAAGAAATGACTGACAATATTGCAATTACCAAGTTGAGAGATGCGCAATGCCTACGTAAGTCATTGCCTTGCACATGCATTTTATATTTATTTCACCTGAAAGATTGCAACGGCGATTTGCTGGTGGCCGTGATGGATGTTGCAACGCAGCGCCAGACAGCAGAATTCGACACTGTGAAAGTGAACGGAGTTAAGTGCATGCAGAACGTTTGAAGACCATTAAACATACAGCAGATACAACAGAATACAATACACTACCACGCCGTTGACGCTGCTATCAGCTTCTTTGATACTCGATAAATCGGTGCGCATTTTCTAGAATTAAAACACAGTCATGCATGTAGCCGTATTAGTATATACTATTGGTGCCAATAGTAGCTCCGGCCACACCTATAGTTGTACTTCAGTTACTTAGATAAACTACCAACGTAACAGCCTAACAGCAACTGATACAAGTATGAAATGGGCCCGGCGATGTTTACAAAAGATCCGGAACGTAGGCCTATGGGTACGATAACGTACATTCATATGTAGGCTACTCAACTGGTAGCAACAAACCTTGTTACGTAGCGCTAGGAGGCGTGCAGAATCGATTTCAGGCCCGAATTCATACAGTTACATATCACAGAAGGAGCTAGGGGGATACTCATTGCCTTGACCCGCGCGTGAGTCGATTTTGAGGGCACGAGACGGAGGCAACAATCTCATTCAATATAGAATACTTCTTTCAATTATGGAAGCCGATTTTTAAATACAAAGACCTACTTTTCAATATATATTATAGTTCTTCGATGTACTAGCTACATGTTTCTCCTTTGGCAAATTAGCAAATCGTAAAGGTATTGACACAAATGGTCATAGAATTTGTAATGAGAAAACGCACCCATTGACTACGTGTACATTGAGGACAATGTTATGACAATCCTAGGGAAGCGACGCCTTAAATAGGAAAAATACGGCGACCCCACTAAAAATCATGGCAAATGTAGTGTACTAACAATCCCCTTTGGCAAATGCTGAGAAAAATCTGGTGTGCTAGGTATTGAAGTACCCCATACATGTCTATGGGAAGTTATACGGGAATAATCGGTGATTCGCAAATCGCGAATTAATTAGCTTTCTATGAGCATTTTTCGCAACAATTTTAGGCCCGAAACTATTTGCTCATCTAACAGCACGGTGCAAATACTTTTCTAGATCGATCTTGTAGTGCAATTTTTAATTGTACAGATAAATAAAAGCACTAAAACTAGCATAGTTTTAATGCTTTAATACTTAGATAGTATCAAAAGCTCCCGCGCGAAGCGCGGGAGGGGCCATATCCCCCTCCCGCACCCACCCCCTTCTGGGGATCCACGCCCACTTTTTATAATTTTATTAACCGTGCCCCCCCCCCCCTTAAAAAATTCCTGTATCCGCCCCTGTTTTTGCTCTGATCAGCACACCCACTTTCAGTCATGTTTAGCAATGACGTCATTATTCATTTTTATATGTCCGCTGTTTTTCAACCTTCCGACTTGAAGCGTCTATTAGAGGGTAAAGACGATTTATAATGCTAGAACTAGACCTGATTCCGATACAGGTATCATTTGACTGCCTACATGCTCACTTTTAGTCAGGATAAAACGAGCCTAAAGAACATCCTGACCTAACACTTTTCCTCCTCAAATTGGCCTTCGTAGGCAAGCAGAACTCGAACTGTGTCCCGGGTTCAAAATCGGACTGCGCAGTTTGGTGCAAGGTGCAACGCTGCATATATGTACCAGCGATCAGCGCAATCCGTTGCGAAACAGTGGAGAAATGGGCTAAAAACTGTGTGTTTGGAGCAATAATAAGAGTGCGGGCCCGAAAATAAATTGACACACTTCATTTTCAATGTTACTCATTGCCAGATGGCTAGTAAAGCTTATTCCGTTTTTTGATTTTGATTATCTCGTCCCACTAGGCTACAAAAATCAAGAGAATTGTAAAATTGCTGGAAAATATTTTAAGATCAAGTATCACGTTACGCACTGTACATGTATCATGATCAGGCCTGACGTTAGTCTCGTACCCAGACCCACACTCGCAGTAGCGGATGGATTACATCACCGCTACGCTAGAAATGTCGTTGCATTATACAATGCTTACGTACGTTTGGGTCTGGGTACGAGACTAGCCTGACGTGGTGTTACGTGATTAAATAGCTGTCACATCACGTGATGCAATTCGAAGGCGGATCTTTAAAGCAACTTCTACGTGGGTATTCATAATTGCGAGTCCACTTTTAATCGGCAGCTGATTTTTCAATATGGCTGTAGGTGTAGCTAAAACCAGGAGTTCTTACCTAAAATCTCATCTGATCAGGCGCAGTATATACATGTTGTCACCAATATGCAGTGCCGGGCGTAGGAAGGGAATATAAAGTACAGCGGCCAATAAGGGTGGTATCCGGGGAGGGTGCGGGAGCCGGAGGTGCCCCCCCCCCCCCCCCCCCTCCCGCCCAGCTGGAAGCTCCCCCATCGGGGTCTGGGGCGGAGCCTCACGATCAGAAGTTAACGCTTTTTGCGTAGAACTATGCAAAAACTGTAAGCAGCGGTTAACAGTTAAGTTTGTTTTGAGACCTTGCATCTGCAAAATAAAACAGCTATAGTGCAGCCAAGGCCACTTGTGGTAGGCGTTGTAAACTACGTAGTACGGGTAGCTTAAAACCAATCACACATGTATTAATAATGCCTTTGCCGGCGGTTTGTTAGGTGGTTTGATCTCATATGTTGTGTGGCAGGAAGGGATATTAATCTAACGACACCCACTGAAGCCATAGAACTTCATATAAGTTTTCATTGGTGTGTGGTCACCTCACCCAAAATACCTTGGTAACAGTAACACCTATTTGACGTCTATTCGCGTCTACAGGAATTTGAATCGGTTAATACCGAAGTTTTGCGTCTCGCGGTCCATAAACAGCAATTGCTCAGCTAATTGAATTGATACATGCGCACTTGTATCATGTCAACTTAGGCCTATTATTGTTGTGGATGAAAAAGTGCAGCGGCCATGGCCGCAGCTCCTACGCCGCTGATATGTGTAGATGTAGATTGCAGTGCAATAAACAATCAAGTGAATAATATTCATAACTTGCCAAGCGGACCTTGCATCCAGCGGGGTGGGGGAAGGGGGTGCAATTGCACCCGTTTGCACCCTCCCTGGCTACGGGCCTCAGTGGTCTGGTTTATTGGAACCTTAATTGTTTTGTGTCATGGTCATGGCACTTATCAGGATTCCAGATATCCAGAACTTTCCTGTCTGTTATTTAACACCCTCAACCACGTGTTCATGTGTTACATTTTTCTCTCTGCGAGATAGCTAGAAGGAGTTTCTGTGTGTAGTTTTGTGCCTGTTTTGCCAGAGATAATACTTATTAAAATCCTACGTACTGAGAAACACGACAGGAATTTGTGGCGTAGTCGGCAGGATGGCAGAAACAGCAAAGCTTATTGAGCTACTCCAGATATAGATGGAAGAACAACGGAAACAGATGGAGGAAGGACGAAAGCAAACTGAGGCCCTCATTGCCGCGTTCATGGGACAGAACGGCCAGCGGGAACTCGAGCAACCTTCTCAAAAGGCGCCGCTAGTGGTCATTCCCACCTACGACAGAATTGTGGGACGACTACTGGGCACGGTTCCAAACATTTGTCGGAGCCAACTCTGTTCCTACGGACAAACAAGCGCTGGTTTTTCTTACCAATCAGTCGCGCGTGAACTACAAGCTTCTGAGTAATCTTGCCATGCAGCAGTCTCCAGCCAAGGATGTCAACGCCCTTACGTTGGACGAGATTGTGGAGTACATGAAAGGCCAATTTGACCCAACACGCTACGTTGTCCGCGAGCGGTTCAAGTATTGGTCCTCCATGAACCGCAAACCGGGAGAGTCGATTCAGGAGTTGGCCGCTCGAATTCGTCACGACGCTGTCACTTGTAATTTTCCTGCCATTCGTGACCCGTTGGACGAGGCAATGCGTACACGCTTCATGTGCTCTGTCAGCAATGAAGCCGTCCTGAAGGCTCTCTTTAAGTACAAAGAGGAGGAGCTGACCTTTGCCAAGGCAATAGCAGTTGCGATGGAGACAGAGGAGGCAGCCAAGGTAGCAAAGGAGACCGTGTATGGGACGAAGGCAAGCCCTGTCTACAAGGTTGACTATAGGAGACGATCTCTATCTCCTGACTCAGGGGAAAACCCTACACACTATGCCTGTGGCAAAGAGAGAGATTTCCCAATAGGGACCTGTCCAAGATGTGGAAAATCAGACCACAAGTCACCGGATTGTCCTTTCAGGGAGGCCACTTGTAGGTACTGCAGAAAGCGTGGACGCTTGGAGGTAGTCTGTTTGAAGAAGAGGGGAAGTACCCAGCCAGTAAGGGCCATCTCTAAGTACCAGATCCGGACAGTCAAGGCCACGGAATCGGTTCCTCAACTTCAACAATCAGTCCTCATCCAGGGGAAGCAGTTTATGTTTGAGGTTGACATAGGGGCTGGTGATAACTTCTGCTCTGAAGATGTATGGTGTGATTTGGGGAAACCTCCCCTGTCACCTGCCACAGGACGATATGAGGTAGCAAACGGACAGCTACTGCCCACCTTAGGCATTTTCTCAACGGTAGTCACACTGCAGGGTGAGGACAGTTCAGATGGTAAAGCAGTGGAATTCACTGTCACCAAGGTACCACGACTCAACCTTCTGGGACGCGATGCCATAGTGAGGCTACAAGTCAACATTTCTGCACTTATGGGTCTACCATCAGTGAACAGGCCAGTAGGTGCCTCTGCTATTTAACCAATTTTCAATGATCTGAAGCCAGATCTAGCCCTTCAGAAGGCATGTGAGCAGCTCTGCCAGGAGTTCCCAGATCTGTTTAAACAAGAACTCGGTTGCCTCAAGGATTTTCAACTGGAAGTCAAGTTCAAACCAGATGCTAAACCTATCTTTTGCAAACCATGAGTGGTTCCATTTGCCATCCAGGAGGACCTCTGCCAAGCCTATGATGCTGGAATTGCCAGAGATGTGTGGCTACCCACTCAGTTTAATGACTATGGGACCCCTGTGGTTCCCATTCGGAAGGCAGCTCTACCTGGTCAGTCGGCTAAACTGCGTATATGTGGTGACTATTCAGTTACAGTGAATCAGCAGCTGGAACCCCATCGCCATCCCATGCCTCTTCCAGAGGATCTGATGAAGAAATTGGGTGGGGGTCACGGCTTCACGAAGATTGACCTGGCAGATGCCTACAATCAAATTATGCTTGCTCCTGAGAGCCAAAGGCGACTGGCCCTCAGCACTCACCGAGGGGTACTACTGCAAACAAGACTTCCTTTTGGCATCAGTTCGGCTCCAGGATACTTTCAGGAAATTATGGACCAACTGACCAGCGACCTCCAAGGTGTAGCGGTTTACATGGATGACATTCTGGTCAGTGGGACTACTGCTTCTGAGCACATCCAGAACCTTCGTGCTCTCCTCAAACGCTTGGAGGACAAGGGGCTTCGCTGTCGCTTGGAGAAGTGTTTATTTGCACAACCTTCTGTCGAGTACCTCGGACATATCCTATCTCGACAGGGAATTGCCAAGGGTCCTAAAGTTGATGCTGTCAAAATTATGCCACCTCCAAGAAATGTTTCCAGTCTCCGTTCCTTTTTGGGTTCAGTTCAGTTTTATGGCAAGTTCCTGCCCAACCTTGCTACAATCACTGAACCACTGCATCGCCTGACCAAGAAAGGAATTCCATGGAGCTGGGGTGCAGAAGAACAAGAAGCCTTCCAGAAATTGAAAGACTTGCTCTGCACAGACACTATTCTGGTTCACTTCAATCCCACACTCCAAATTGGGATTTCGTGTGATGCGTCAGAAGTAGGATTAGGAGCTGTCCTCTTCCACCGGTACAGTGATGGCAGTGAGCGCCCAATCGCGAATGCGTCGAAGACCCTCACGAACACGCAGAGGGGATATAGTCAAATACAAAAGGAGGCACTAGCTATAATCTTTGCCCTGAACAAGTTCCACCAGTTTCTATATGGTCGGACATTCATTCTGGTCACTGACCACAAGCCACTGATAGCTTTGTTTGGACCAACCAAAGCAACTCCTGCACTGGCAGCTAATAGGCTTGCTCGATGGGCATTGATGCTGAGTCAATACCAGTATTCTATCGAGTATCGTAAGACATCATACCACGGCAATGCAGATGCTCTCAGCCGTCTCCCTGTAGGACCGGATGCCAATTTTGATGGGGAGGAAGGTGATGCAGATGTGGACACAGTCTGCACCATCAAGACTGTCAGCCTTCAGCTGAACCCGACTGATCCTGGAACAGTGGCTAAGGAGTCAGCTAAGGACCTGATCATCTCTAATGTAATGCGCTACACACGAGAAGGATGGCCACAAAAAGGTGCAACTAATGAAGGCATAAAAGCAGATGGGTCAATAGAGGCTTTTCGGAAGCTGGCCATATCACTTTCCACAGCTTATGGTTGCCTCCTCTATGGCTCCAGAGTAGTCATTCCCCCCAGTCTACGGCCTCAGGTGTTGCAGCTTCTACACCTCGGACACTTTGGAATGCAACGTATGAAACAGTTGGCGCGAACGGCAGTCTACTGGCTGGGGATAGATGCTGACATCATGGATCTCTGCCATCGGTGCACTGCATGTGCAGAGCATCAGCATAAGCCACCCAAGCCGGCCAATCACCCATGGATGCTTCCAGAAAAGCCATGGAGTCGAGTCCATGTGGATCATGCCATCAATTTTCTAGGAAGTAACTGGCTGGTTGTCATTGACGCTTATTCAAAGTACCCTTGTATCCATCCAAAGACCTCCACATCCACCAAGGCCACCACGGAGCTATTGGAACAAGACTTCGCCCACTTTGGCTACCCGCACATCATTGTGTCTGACAATGCTACGTCATTCTCCTCTGAAGAATTCCAAAGTTGGTGCCGTGAGAGAGGCATTACCCACCTCACAGGGGCACCATACCATCCCGCCACCAATGGTGCTGCCGAACGTCTTGTTCAGACTTTTAAGCAGGCACTCACAAAGTCCTCGCTTCCTCCTCGAGCAGCCCTCCAGGAATTTCTAATACAGTATCGCCGGACACCGAGGAGTGAGGGCTACTCTCCAAGTGAGCTACTGAACGGTCGTCAAATACGGACCAAAATTGATGTTCTCCTTCCTTCCCCGGCACATGCGGCTCAAGGAAAGCAGGCCAGGGAAGCCACAAAATCTCAAGCTCAAGAGGCTCCAAACAGGGTGGCTCCCATATACTCTGTTGGGACACCATGCTATGCGCTCTACTGCGGTCCCAGGCAGGAGAAGGACCCCAGGTGGGTACCGGCTGTGGTCACCAAGGTGTTTGGCTCCCGCAGTGTCAGTGTGCGGGTGTTCCCACGTGGTGCCACTTGGAGGCGTCACATAGAGCAGCTGCGCCCTCGTTATGGTGCTCAAGAGGATGCAGATCCAGGAGAGGTCCAGGTATCGTCAACGGAACCAGTCCCAGTCCCACCACTGGCAGAAGATATTGCTGATGTTTCAGCATATTCTGTACCCGCAGTAGAAGCGACAAGGGATAATGCTAAACTGATGCGGATGTACCGCAACCCTCGTCTTCCTACTGGAAGTGACTACAGTTGGGACAACCCGAGAAGATCAGCCAGACAGCACCACAGGACTGGGAATTTCGCCTCTCAATGATCGGTTGAGGATTTCAAGGCTGGTAGGGAGGTGTCATGGTCATGGCACTTATCAGGATTCCAGATATCCAGAACTTTCCTGTCTGTTATTTAACACCCTCAACCACGTGTTCATGTGTTACATTTTTCTCTCTGCGAGATAGCTAGAAGGAGTTTCTGTGTGTAGTTTTGTGCCTGTTTTGCCAGAGATAATACTTATTAAAATCCTACGTACTGAGAAACACGACATTTTGACGTATGGATCGTAACTTACATGTATTAGTAAGTGGGCAATGCGTTGTTGGTGGTGGCAATTGCATGATTGATTCAGTCTGCATAGGCACAAATTTTGAGGCTGATCTTCCCCGATGTAGGCCGGGTTGCGGAAAAGTGTTGGCCATTGCATGACTGAATTGGATCGAATTAATAAGGGCACGTGGCAGGAAAATGTTCAGTGGTGTGGGCTGAGTATAATTCGTTTGGTGCTTGGAACTTCAGTGCTATATGCTTCTGCATGTTGATATCATGCTGTGTGGCATGTAATTCCATGCATGGGAGCGGATCATGGGTTCCGGATATACATATGCATGTAAGTTGTCTATAACAGGGCTGGCGGCGCGGGAAGGCGGAAAAAGCTCCCCCATCGGTGTCTAGGGCTCGGCCCCAGCCGCTTAGCAACTTTAGAACTTTTAAAGTCACAATACAGAGCATAATTACGTAGTCTAAGAATTAAAATACAGGGCCGTAGGAACGAAAGACAAAGTGGTCCAGCTAATGCATAAGATATCATTCACTGCAATATAGGTTGCCGGGTTACTATATGTCAACCCATGCAGAGATTGGTCCGAGGTGTCGACCATGGTTTTATAGTGTAATTTCACTACATTGGTTTAAGGTTTAGTTTACTGGTTAAGCGATATATTATGCATGAGGATTAGAGCAACATTTAAATATCTATCTACCAGTAAACCCAAAAGGTATGTTCCACAACATCAGTATATACCTTGGGGTTTACTGGTAGATAGATATTTAAACGGTGCATGGTATATACATGTATTGTGGGTTTCCTGCTACTCATAGCAATAACGAATCAGTGCATGACGAATAACGCCAACATTATACCATGCACTGATACTCGCTTAATATAACGTGTGCCACACATGTACACGCGCACTTTTTGTGTATAGGTTTTACACAAAACCTACACAAAATCTACATTATAGACAGTCCCGGGGAAGGTGCGGGAGGGGGGCAACCCTCCAGCCCAGCTAAGCTATATGGTGGTGGTGGGGGGGGGGGGGGGGGGGGGGGGGGTCCACGTTGGGTTCTGGGGCGAAGCTCCAGGAGCCAACGCTTTTTTTGAAAAGTAAAACCTACACAAAATGTGCGTGTGTTACATGTACACACGTTAACGTTAATCAGTGGTGTAATGTTGGCATTATTCGTTATTGCATTGTAACACTTATGAGTCGCAGCCTCGTAGGAGACGAATAACGCCCACAATATATGTATATACTATGCGCGGGAATAATTAATGCTTGTAACTTGGGTCCTTTCATGCATATACTGTACGTTAACGTTCTCGTGAGCTACCAAAGTAATTCAAGCATTAGGCTATTGCAGGTGCATAAAAGAACCGTTTCGGCCTGCCACAGTGGATGGAACAGTATTGTCCTTCGCATATCATTATTTATAAAATTCCCTTCAGTATATGTTTGAATTTTTCAATAACTTCCGAATTAACTTTTCGGCTAAAGCTATGGACTTCCTATTTGCAGCACGTTATACTTCACCATTTCTCTGTGGTAAAAATACATCAGTCTTGTGGTCTTGCACTTGCTCCGTGCCAGTAAAACTGTATTGCAAGTTTGCAACGCTCGACATATCATTACGGAACCTTATCCAAAACGCATGCACCAAGTTACGTGCCAAGTCACAACAAATAAGAAGTACTCCGGACGTGACATCACTAATCAACATACTTAACGACACGGCTGTTTCATTTCCATTGAACCTGTGACAAAAAGGCTACGCCCCGTGATACGAAATTTTTTCATAGCAACGGACCTAATTACGACCTTAGCAACCAACATGGGCTTAAAGATGCTTCCTTTTTACCACGAGGACTGTTTTGAACTCTTCTTTTGACTTCGGATCCTACTTCTATATTGTCTGGCGCTCTGAACAATGTGAGTTACTGCCACTTATATTCTGTGGATAATATGTTATACGCTCGCGAATTCTGTGTGTGTTGTTTGAGGTCAAGTGATGCAGATTGCTCTGGTACTTTTTCCGCCCTTATGAAGTACCCTGAAACTTTTACAATATAACTGAGATAGTCTTGGCTGTAAGATTTTTAATAAAACTCGTGGTGCCGCGATTCCTAACTCACGCAGTAGGCGTTTGGAATATTGCAATATTCCCTCGATGTTTGACGCCATTGACCTCACCTACATGTACCTAGCTTAACCTGGCTTGCCTGAATCACGATGCCATGCATTTCAACATTTTAGCCCACCATCAAACACTCTTGAATCAATTTGGTTGTGCTGTTTAGTAAAGAAACATGAGAATAAATATGCCGTTATTGAGCATTGCATCTACGTAAGCTTAAGTTTAGGAGGTGTAGCACTCTGAATTTGATGAGAGACCTTTAAGTAGTGTTCCTTCATAATGCACTTCAGCCTGTCTATTGGATCAGGGATGGTTTAATACGTACATGTAGCTGCAAGGCTGTTGAACTAGGAGTGGATAGACTTGGCCCCCTGCAACCCACATCCAGCGAGGTGGGAACGAATGCAATCCAACATGTGGTGTTCTAGGATGTGCACTTTTATAGTTCTTCTGGCACCTTTGAACTTGGCATCAAAGGTACTTGATAGCATTGCCTGTTAAAATTAAAATGTAATGACGTTCTGTGTTAGTGTGAGATTGTTTCTGAGCATGTGTGTGTATGTGTTGTGTACATGTGTGTGAAATCGCCTGTTTAAAATGAAGTTCTGTGTTAGTGTGAGACTGCTTCTAAGCATGTGCTAGTTTGATACAGACTAACAGAAACTGTAACATTGCATGCATCTGATGTATGTACTTACTGTTTTTTCCTTAGGTGGTTGGATTGTGCTGTTTTGAAGAAGTTCATGTACAACTTGTGCTGCTATCATGGCTTGTTGTGCTGACGGCAATGGGGTGTGTTGTAAGCTCAAGCCATAACATCTGTCCCACAAGATGTACAATGCACCATTACGTCACCAAGCAACCGAATGATAAGCTAAGGAGGCTGTATGAGCTCGGCGGGCTGAAGACTGGTGGCTGAATAGCAGCAGGGGCACTTGAGTCGTACAGTGACATGAATCCACTCCTTAAGACACGAGCTACAAACATAGGCATGGCATGGTAGCTCTATAGGTTGATGTAGCATGTACAAACAAATTGGACACTTAACTGCGTCTACCATTGACAATATCTGTTTTGTTGACACAGAAAGCACCAGTACTTTGGTGATAATAGCAGGTGGTCTATGACAGCTATGATGCCTGTTGGTGTATAGCTGCTATACTTGTAAAATGGTTTACATGCCTACAGAATAACATGTTAAGCTACATGAACCTGTACCTTACAAGTGTCAGCAGTGTATGTGGACCAGTTATATGGCTGCACTTGACACTTGTATTGGTTCTTACACCTGCCCTCAACATAGCCTTATGGCACAAATGTGCAGAACAATTGTGGGTGGATCTCCTGGTCTGTTGAGACACTGAGACCAAAGACTATCAGTGTAGGTGCTGCACTGGTATGTAGGCTCTGGCTTTGGCTGTTTGCTCTTGGCTTTGACTCCTCTATGAAGTTTGCACCCACATACCATGCAGAGACCCGCCGATCGGCATTTGTGGTGGGATTCCATAGCTATTTATGAGGTGGTGCGCATTATTCATGAAGCGGATGGTGTGTTATTATGTATTTCTGTGAGTGGCAGGAACTGCGGCACCACGAGTAAAACACGTATTCTTACGTGAAAAAGATTGATCGTTCCACTTCTGCGTCTTTTTGTACCACTTATAAGGGCGGAAAAAAAGATGCAAAGGCCAGACTGAATGGCATTTTTCGCGCCATTTGGAGAGTACAATATGCGCGTGGCAAAGTGTAGAATCACGCTACGCATTGGGACATGCGTTTGAGTGGAAATAAAAAACAAACTAGTTTTACTAGTTAGAAATGGGTTTAAGATGTGCATTACTGCTACAAGTTTTGCATTTTTGATGGGTGAACTTTTAATGAGATGGCGGCTAGCCATGATTGACTTGAACCGTAAATGATGTCAGTGTGTTCTATTTATAAGCCTTTTGTCCACTCGAAACAGCCGTGACGAAATGGGTCAAGTACGTTAATTATAGTGATGTCACGTCCGGAGTACTTCTTAAAAGGAAGGGTGAATCCGTATAGCAACTAAGAAATTTGTTTTGTGCGTACATGTAAGGTCTATAAATAGCTTTATCTGTTAACTGGACGAGTGTTCAAAAATGGAATTCATTACTCTCTCAGGAATAGCGCGAAAGGTAAGCAATTAAAAGTACTGATGTGCTACATATGCATTATACTGTATAATAATACATGTATGTACTGCGAGACGTGCATGCTCTCATGCAGTTTTCCATTTAAAACATCATTTCACTGGGGACTATATGACTAGAACTATTATAGGCCCCAGTCTAATTCACCCCTCTATCTCACGACTTTGAAAAGGGTCAGGGTAAGGGTTCCAAAATGCGGGGCCGTGGGCAGGGAAAGGGGGCCGGGGAAGGGGAAATATATCAGTTAACACATTTTGTACTGTGTTTACCAACTTTTTCATGGGAGAAAGAGTGTCTCGGCGCCCATATTATGCATGTTATTTAATGTAATGAAAGCAATCAGATCGATGCGCCAACAGTTTCACAAGTTCAGACATCATGCATGATCAAAATCAAAAACGTTGGGGTTAATTAGGTACATTTATTAGATTTAATCTTTTTAGTATATACTGATCTCCGCTTACATGTACGCACGTTTGCAAATATAATCGTAATTATACTTTATAATTGGCCCTTCCCTTGTACATGTACATGTATCCGCGCTGTAGCTAAGTAACCGCGGCACTGTTTCTTGCGGTTATAAATCGCACGCGGTACGCAAAATACACTCATGAATATTTTATGAGTCTTGAGTCGTCCGGAAGGGGGGGGCACGTGCCTACCACCCCCCCCCCCCCCCCCCCCCCGCCAGTACATGTATCCGCGCTGTAGCTCTGTTTCGTGCGGTTATAATCGCACGCGGTACGCAACATACACTCATGAAATTTAATGAGTCATCCGGAAAGGGGGGGGGGGGGGGGGGGGGGCACGTGTCCCCCCACCCCCTAGATCCGCCCCTGAGTACAAAAGGAGGGGGTTAAAAACTCCAAGATATGTCAAAATAGATAGTCATTGCAGCTGTAATATCTCATGCATGCCAGAACCGACTATGTACAAAACCTGGTTTTTACTAATCCACATCATCTAGTTCTGCCAGCAATTTGTAACTATTTCTAATCATCACAGTTTATTGAGGTACGGTTTATTGGTTTTTCATTTCTAATTATGTTGTTAAAATAAAGACCATCTACAGGTGAAAATTCTATTGTGGATTTTGTTTCTTACTATTTCGGATTGGCATGATTAGAAAAAGAGGAAACGTAACTATCTTAATTTGATCTGTAATTTTGCATCATGCATTGGTGAGTTTTAATATGTTGAGTTATTTGTTCATTGTTTGAATTTCAGATTGCCCTTGTTCTATCACTGCTATTTTTTGTTGGATGCATAATATATATTGGAGGATGGTGCTTTGATCCGGTAAGATGATAAATTGTTAATAGTCAAGAGTGAATGAAAAATGTGTAACTATATTCCAATTATCAGGGAGTACATTAGTGCTCTCTATGTAGCGTGGTTTGAAGTGATTAGCAAAATATAAGATCCCCCATGACATGTACATGTACTAATTCACTCTCAATTGGAGAGAAGTACCAGTTCTTCTTCCTTCATGATAAAAAAAAAATTGGAAGGTCTATTGCACTAAATCATTTTAAATTACATGTAAGTCTAATCTTTTGTGGAAGCACTGGAGCTTGCAAATTTGAAACTTTTCTGACTTGCTAACCCTCACCCTTAAACAGATTGCTTGGTTGATGCAACTTTCTATGTGCAAAAACATTACTAATACATCATCTAAATTGGTTAGAGGTGGGTTCTGATTCAACCTCAAGGGATTTAAGTACTCCTATTGAATATTACTGGCAGTTTATACGTTGGCAAGGTAAACTCCTCCTGTTTCAGCCTCTGAAGCTTTCAAGGTGAAGTTTGATGGCGCTTTGATGTAATGCTGTGGATACTGTAGCCGCAAGCCTAGCTTAGCATCCCCACATGCAGCAGCATGGCTCTCAGCTGTTCAGCTCAGAATTCCATAGTGGCTAGGCCTTGCTATAAGCTAGGACCAATGTACCATACATTAGATTATATTTGGCATCATGCCTTAACCTGCAAGTATGGCGGGGATGACACCTTATTGGAGACCTCATTAAGCCTGCTTAAGTCCTAGGGAATAGTGAGCCACAATCATGTCCAGCTGACATCCTTTTTCCAAACTGGGAACATGGTAAGCCAGCAGCCCTTGACTTCACCATTACGTCACCGGTTAATCCAGAAATCTTACCTGAGGCGAGTGTTATGGCCGGATCTAGTAGCTACACCACAGCAATAAGTAACACAAAGGGCTCAGAGTGAGACTGGGTATTCACTGCAGTATGGTCGGAAGCATTTCAACTGACAATCAGGCGAATCAAAGATAATGTTTTGGTTCTCAACAAAGCTACTTCTAGCACTTTATTGTCAAGGCCTCTAGAGAAAGTTTCATTAATGGTAATAATGTGTCATTATAGACAACAATTGAGTAAATGAAAACAAGGCAATTATACAATGAAAAATTATGCACATTCAAGAAACAAAATAGGAAAGTTAGCTACATTGTAAATGTAGATCTGTAATTGCCCAAATTTATGATTGTACACATTTTGTCTTGTTTCATATTAAAGCTGTCATGCACGTTTTTAAACAATTGGTTGTGGCTGTCCATTTATGGTAAACAAAACTTTTAACTCCAAAAGATCACATTACAAAATACGCGATTTGGTGATCCATTACCAACCTTGCAACTTTTATAAAATTTATGATGCTTTAAAAGCTAATCATGGTACAATTTTACCAATTACCTTGTCATCTTCAAAGGAATGCAATTTTTAAATCTATAATATTACTTTTTTCATTTTTCATTACAGATTATTAGATGGACAGACTTCTTCAAATCAATTTGTATATTGGTACTGTGTGGCAGCTGGCCCCTTTGTCTTCATCTTGATGATGATTCGTGCACTTTCGAATTTGGAAAAGCGATATGAAACTATTTTGAAAGTGATTGTATCCTTCGTAGAAATAATTGCATGTCCACATAAAATATTCTTTCAAATTGGAATTCCTTGACTGTTAATTACTAGGCATCAATATTTATCAACTTTTACATACTGATGGGTGGATATGTTTTCTATCTCCTTGGAGCGACAATCAATTTAGCAGAACTACTAACAGACAATTTTATTATTACTCATTTGCCTTCTATTCCAGCAGTATTTGCAGGAATGTTCATTGCACAGCTATCTATAGTGAGTCATATTTTTGTTGTGACACAGCTGTTTCAATATTCTAATATCATAACAAATACTACCAAATAACAAAGAAAAAACCCCAATATGTATACTCTGCATCTACCTATGGCATTATACAATGTATCCTAAATGAATTGCACAATGTGCAAAACCATTGGAATCTATAAATGATATGCACACCTTTTGTCATACATGATCTTCATTATGCCCTGCACTGTAAATGGATGATATTATACACCGTAATGTATGTCACATGTTACTCTAATTTTAGGCTGCATTCATTGAGGTTGCTATCTAGCTGACTGAGAAAATGCTTGTGGGATACAATAATAAATTTCATACATGCATATGAGAAGTCTTCTATCTAAATGCTGGACATACATGTAAAGTTCACATACATGTATAGTTAAAAGAAACTGCAGATGCATAATAACAGAAGGCACACTAGGGATAATGCCATTCCAATACCAGACTTGTGTATTCTGCATTAGCCACACTGGAAAGGTTCATTTGGCTGAAAATCTACACACCAGTACACAAACATGTACATTAAAATCAATACTACTGTGCTGCATAGATGAAATATTTGTATGCTTCGTTTGCAACTCAAGTGACTTTTGTGTTCATTGATGGTCAAGAACATGGGAGTGAAGCAACAGGAAGGGCATAAGCATCGAGATGGATCTCTGCCCTAGACTAACTTTAGTAGCATCACAGTAACATTTATATATGTACCATTTAGTGCAGGATACCAACATGTAGGGTGTGTGATCTGCTTTCATTGTACTGGCTAATTGATTTTCAATGAAGTCATAATAATGGTGTAATGAATTGCAAGATTCCTCATTTAAATACCTGTATGCATTTACTACTGTGATGTGCATTCAGCAATCTACATCCCTGTCACATAATATTACTGTATGTTTTCTACTGCTTAGCCTGTAGAATGTGTAGATTACTCGTAGAATCTAAATGTATGAAAGATTTGTATGTACACATAGCATGCATGTACGCATGTATGCATGCACTTGCGAGTGTCTGTGTGATGTACTTTGTTTTGTCAGTGGCTATTGAGATGCCATATGCTTGCAATAGTAAGGTAAACCATTGCTAGCATTGTCTCTACTAACTACATTACAAAAGGACCACCTACTGCTGGCCTTTGAGAATATCTGTGACAATACTGTTGACAAAGTGAATATACATTTAGCTAATTAAATGAATGGCTTGCTAAATTGTCCATGCATACCAGGATTATGAACTGGAAGCTTATAATTAGTTGCTGCACAGCATCTTTACGTGTGACCGGCATTCAAACAACTCTTTGCCTTTGCTCTCACTGCACAAAATGCATAGATATATTCAGTAGTTTCTGTGTGAGCATAAAGTGTTGATTATATTTATAGTTTGCTTCAATCACCCAAGATGCAGACAGTCATAGTGGGCATCCTGGGCTTTATTTTGTGATCCTTTGTAATGACTTTTAGCTACCACATAATCATCAAGGCACGACTTGTGGAATATTTAATCATAATGGACTGAATGGCTCTGGAATTAGCCCTCACTAGGGTTGTAATATAAAAATAATAATAATAATACATGTAAATATATGAATGCAAAGAAGAGTGCTAATCAAAACTTGATAACTCAGCCTTGCACTATCATCTCTCCCAATTCCACACTTCCACTTGGTGTGAGACCCACATAGACAAAGGATTGTGGCTCTGAGGATAGCAAAAGACTAGAGTGCCTTGTGTGCAGCCATACATGTATGCATCCTGTGATTTTTCCAAGAGATTTATCCATTTTCAAGTTTGGTTCTCTGCCAAACATTCCATCAGTGGAATAGAGACATTGTAATTCATTTTCTTCTGGTCTGCTGTGGAGACAATGCTACTGTTTGAGGTTACCATAGCCCTCTGATACTGATGTCTGCAATCAAGACATGAGTGCCATCCCTGGTGTTAGCCTCCTGCACTACTGGCAAATTATTGAATACTATTGAAGCCAGATCCTCTAGTGCATCTCTTCATCAGTTGTGGTGGCCTCCCTTTTTCAGTCCAAGGTGTGCTCAAGATTAAATACCAACCACATCCATCATAGGTTGCAAGCATATTAAGTAAAGGTCTCTGAAATTGCATAGAGAGTATATCTGCAGACAAATCAAAATGATGTGAAAGCAGTACCAATACTGTTAGCCGCACAGAGATATTACCATGGTGTAATGTTTCCTTTTTCTTCAGATCTAAGGTGGCTAGAATTGCTTCATTATCTGGTTTGGTCATATGTTTAATTGCCTCAGAAAGTTTCTAGTTGTGATCCAGCATGGAAAATCTCATCCCTGTTCTTGATGTTTTATGATTCCAAATCAGGATTTCATGGATTTTTTCATTATGCCTTTATATCCTCCTGACACAGACACAATTTGAATTTAATGCTTCATAATGTTTCAAGTCAGTATTATTTTTTCTGAAATAAAAAAGTACATCAGAAATGCCAGCTTGCCCAAATGAATTTGGCTTGTTAGTCTCTGCAGCTCAATCTAAAGTTAAAGCATATGGTAGTTGGCCTATCTTTAAGTTCATGTTTGCACTAACAGCCTTGCTCCTTACATGAGTACTTGGTAAATTCATAAAGGCATGGTTGTTCTATAGTTCAATCAAGGGGGCAAGGTGCGAGTGCATTGTGCAATTTGTTCTGTTCCATGCCATTAAAAGTTATTGCAGCTAATAGTTTAACAAGATCATGTCAAGCATTTAGGTAAAGTGTAGTGATGGCAGCAAACTAAATATAAATTATACCCCTTGATTCTCATCTGCCATGCAAGATCCACTTAAAATAATAATAAAGGCCTCACCAACAGCCACTGAACACATGTATACATGTATAACCCCCACCCACCACCACACTGCACCCCCATTTTTTGCAATGAACTTGACCAGAGAAGAAATGAAAAACGGAACTGATGTGGTAAAGAAGCAAAGTAGAATGTAGCAGACAAGGGCCACCATATTCAGGCCAGTATTCAAACAAACTGGACTCCAATGCATGGGCCATCATCACTAGTATTACATTTCAAATCTCATCAAAGATTATAGAATGAAAGGATTCAGTTGAAAATGTCCAAATGGCATCACAATGGTCCCATGAAAGTGTGATAGCAAGAGACACTGCCTGCTGCAACACCTTGGCCTATTCTTTCACATCTACTGATATATAGGGATGTCAACCGCATGCCACCATAATTAGTGGCAGCAGTAGTTTCAGCCATGTCCACCCTGTGCAACATGTCTCAGTGCCTATACACTTTCCATTCACATGTATGTTTATTTATGCACTTATAATTCTCCATTGTTGGTTGCATCATTTTGCTGTGGTGATTATTATTATTAGCTCATTCCTAATCGGGATGGTTGAAATGTGTTTGTGTCTATGAAGAACAGGACTGAGCTTATAATTAATTGTTGATGTGATCAAAGGAAAGGAGACTTAGACCACAACAAGAATCGTTTTGAGGCAATAACATGCATGCATAAGAGCCTTATACATTATGACCAGACTAGACAAGAAGCAATTCTAGGCACTTTCAAAAAGTGAGCATTGCACCATTCAATTGATGGTAAAACTTCTGCTTGGCTAATGGCATTCAGGCATTGCTACTGCTTTCACATCAAATGATTTGTCTGCAACATAATTCTGTCATGCACTGTCTATGAGATAGAGACCTTTACTTAATATCACAACCTGTGATGAATGTGGTGCAGTATTTAATCTAGAGCATGCCTTGGACTGGAAAAAAGGAGGCCTAGTCACACAGCGCCACAATGAAGTAAGAGATGACTAGAGGATCTGGCTTCAATAATGTGCTAACTAGAGCCAGTAGTCAGCCAGGAGGCTAACTAACACCAGGGATGGCACTCCCACATCAGTAGCATTGTCTCCACAGCAGAACAGAAGAGAAGGAATTACAGTGGCCTACGCCACTGATGTAGTGTTCAGCAGAGAAGCAAAACTTCTTACTTTAAAAATAAAATGGGATAAACCTCTTGGACAAAGCATTTTGCTGTCCTCAGATCCACAAGTCTTTGTTTAACAGTGGAATTGGGGCAGATGATAGTGCAGGGCTGCCAATGGAGTTATCAAGCTTTGATTAACACTGACACTTCTTTGTCTTTTTAGATATGAATATAATTATTGTGAATATCTGTACACATATACATTACAAACAAAAGGGTTAATATTAGTGATACAGACTAGATAGGTTCTACAGATCTTCCTAGCTGATCGTGACAGGAGTGCTCATGAGTTGGCTCACATCAAAGTCAGAGGCTAAGACTTGTAATGATTTCCCCTGGTGGTAGGCATGATAAAGTCTGTATGGCTTCTGCATACCAGCACCCATAAGTCTCCACTGCTATGGGAATACATGTCCAGCCAAGCTCTGAGCACTTGGAATCATTAGAATTGTGCTTGCACACCTTGAGCCGCGGATCTATTGTATTTATTTATTTAATTATTATTATTATTTTGGTTACATGCAGATACTGACTATATTGTAATGTCATGTAGGGAAAAAGATGTATACAACTAGACTATACAGTGTGTACACAAAATATATAAGAGAAGGACGAAGTGCACACACTGACACATTTTTGTAGGCATATATAACTGGTAATAAAATCAAACTTAATTACCATATATAATAGTCATTTTGACAGAGACTTTTACTATAAAGTATACCAGGCAGGGCACTATGCACATGTAATTAATAATAAGGTGGTTGACGTAACATTCTGTCATACAAGGCTATAGCCACATCTTTATGTTATTGCTGACATGGTGCTCCCAGACACTCAGATTAGATAAAAATGAGTGAAGCAAGATATAAAAATGAAATTGGTGATGCCAGTAGAATTTGTAGACATAAATTGATAAGGAAAAAAGCAATTGCAGAAATTATGCATTTGTTAGTATTACAGACGGTGACCTACATTATTTAGCAAATCTACCTGCCTGAAATTCATGTATAAGTATGTAATATGTAGAATGCATAATTTCTATAGACTCAAGCTGTTCTTCCAGTAAGACTGGTGGTCTTAGTGCTTTGCAGCTGGCACCTTCTGCCTTCTTGGCTTCTGCTGCTGCCTCCTCCACTCTAGTCCATCAAATTCTACTCCCACAGTTAAGTGGTACTCATTCAGGAAGCTCTTGTCTTATGAACCAACAGCTGCAACCAATCTCCTCCAGAAGATATTACTTCAAAAGTCACGGGACATACATATAATCCTAGTCATCAAGGAGAACCGGCAACAAATGAGACATCCAAAAGTCGCCTTCAAGCAGCTTTTGCAGAAGATTCAGGCATTTGATTTAATGTACTGCCATTGGATGGATGTCTCCATATGCACCTTTCAGATTGCTATTAGCCTCCGTCTTGACTTGGCATTTTGTAAACCACATTGCTGCCATCACTGTGCAGGTTGACCGTAGTTGTGTCCAAAGCCAAGGTTGTTATCACCATCATAGTTCTTTGAATGATATCATTCACAGAGCTTTAAGGACATCTCGAATTCCATCATGAATTGAACCCAGTGGAATCTCTCGTTCCAATGGTAAGAGGTTTGATGGTGGTACCTTGGTTCCATGGAAGTGTGGAAACCTCTTGTTAGTGTGGATACCTAGGTATGCACCTTCCTATAGCAGAGTTGCATCGCAGGAGGCAGGGGCAGTGGCCGACAAAGCTAAGGAAAAAAAAATCAGAAAATATTCAAATATGAACCCTAATATGTATCTGTTTGCACATCAGGTGTGTCTGGAAAGCAGACTTTATCATTCCTAAAGGATCTTGCTTGTTGTATTTGTAAGATGTCAGGGGAAGTGCAGTCCTTTTTGTACCTAATTCAGTGCCTCGCTGTAGCTGTACAGCGAGGTAATGCTGTCTCAGTCCTGGGCATCTTTGCTTATCAGATTGCTTTGATTATGAGGGAGTGACACATATTAAGTTATTTAGTTATTATATTATGTTCATTGCGTTTTATTATTATTAATGAAGTCCAAGCCTTATTAAAATGGTGGCTCAGGCTTCCACTTATTTCGGATGTAGATGCCTGCCCATACTGCTCCCAAACCCTGGAATTCATGGGCACCATGCACTAATATTTTATTCAGGTGGTGATGTAGTCAAAAGGCACAACCACCTTAGTGATAGCTTTGCAGATTTCTGCCATAGGGCTTGTCATGCTCCCGAACTTGAAAGTGGTTGCCAGCTCACCTCAACAAAGGACAGATCACGTCCGGTTGATTTGTTGGTGCCTAACTGGTCTCTCACGTTGAGCCGCATTTGACCTGAAGGTTATCAATCCGCTCAACTCAAATTTTTTATAGGGAGCAAACATGACCTCAGGTTATACTGCTGAGCTGGGAGAGCAGGACAAACATGCCAAAAATGACATTACCTGTACAGCGAGAGGGTGGGGTATGTGTCCCATTGGTCGTGGAGGTATTTGGTGATTGGGGAAATGAGGCACAAGAAGCTCTCTCAAGAAACTAGCCATCAGGACAAGTCGTTTCTGGCCTGAGCTAGGTGTTAGCCTCAATATACTGCCGCCTGAGCATTAGCTGATGCGCCAGAATGCTAGGGCTTTGCTAGGAACAAGAACCACAAGTGAAGTTTAGTGTAACTCAGTATTTAGTTTTCTGTAATAAGTATATCTGAGTATGGCTTATAATAACATTATATTTAAAATAATATTAATTTATTTTCCCAGTTACCATGGCCCTGTGCATTGTCCTCCATACCCCAGACCACTTTCAGGAGAGGTCAGTTTTTATCCGCAATCAACATACATGTACAAAGAAATTAATGTACATGCTTGTGTGTATATGGGTTAGTTCGATGTGTCACGTGATTGGATCTTATACAAGTATAGCATTTATATGGTCAAACGCATTAATAAAACATAGACTACCTTATAATTCAAACAAAGCAATCCTCTCATGAATGCACAGATTTGCTTAAGCTTGTATAGAGCACGCCTTCACGATAAAAAAATCCTACGACTTGTGACCTCAAGTTGCTAGGGTACAATCCGTTCTAAAGTATTTTACATACCTACACAAGACATGCCGGCCGTGGGGGTACCAGGTTGCCTAGACATTTGGGTGGATGGTATCCGTGTTGTGGTGTAACTGTTGAAACTTACAAAGTAGGCCTTTGAGCCGAGGTCACTGACCTGTTCTCATCTCGACTGGTCTGTAGATCTTCGAGATCTACATGTGATATTTTAAAGAAAGCCTGCTTAAAATACCGCGCCTCAAAAGCATCTCTATTATTTTAATGGTCAGACTCCTTGTAAATTCAGTAAGAAACTGGATTGGGCCACGGGATTAGCTCGACTGCGATCCACGGGATCCGTGTGATGCCAATTGTAAGCATTTTCTTCCAGCACACTTCCAAGGTAGTATCTCGATCAAATGATGAAAATGAAATCAGAAATCTTTTTTCTCCCAGTACTAGCTAGGTATGAGAGATTCACCCTAAACAGCTACTACTGCACACCGTTGTTCAAAACTGGGCACACAAGTGGTGCATGAATTTATTAGATAAAGGTCCGGTGTTACAGAATTTAGCATTGCAGAACTTCTTAGCAAGCTGAAGGAAACACCTGGTTAATCTTAACACACTCATCTCCAAGTTTTCACCAGATGACTACGAGCCTTAAATTGACCAAGAAATTGTGACTGTCCTCATAATGAAATTCAGACAAACAGTCTTGTTATTCTTCTGGCCATCAGCAAATACCAACACATGCAGGCCTTGTCACATTATTAATCACTCAGCAATGGTTCAAACACTTGGGACATGTAGTCAAAAAGATAAGGTTAGTTATCCAACCACTCTCTGCCTTGCCTGGAGCCCAGCTGTGGTCCACACTCTCAACTACCTCCATGCACAATCTCGAGGGATGACATAAACAGTCATAGTAGGCCCATTTGCCGCATAACCCATAAGAACTGTAAGGCCGTCTTTATCATTTTATATTGACACTTACTTGCATAATTTACTGGCCCTATCGCTGTTGCTTTTTTCCTTATCTAGAAAGTAGTGAGATTCATCAAAGTCATTTGGCGTCCTCTAGCACATCTCCAGCTCTTCAGTGTATCTGTGAACATCAGGCAACCATTTAGAAATGTGTGCTTTGGTGACTGTTGCTTTTCCACCAGTGAGCAGTTCAGTGCAACGTTCCATCAGCTGAGGGTTATGGCACATGACTGCATGGAACCAGTAATACCAAGGTCTACTAGGTCTTCCTTCCAGTACAATATCTCACAAATCATCATGATTCATTGGAAGCCCACACTTCAATAGCTTGATGCAATGTCTCTGGAACCTCTATGCTCTCAATGTCACAACCTTCAGAAAATTCTTCCCATTTTCTGCCATACGAAGATATTGCATCCTGATAGCTGTTAAATTAAAAACAAACTAAATGAATTATTCAAACAGACCACTGTACGATTTTCCTGGACACTGGGATGGATATTAAGTTACAACTGTCTCATTGATCATAATATATAATACACAACCAGGCACGCTAACTTACACATGGTACCATCTCAAAGCAGCCTGTTCCCAGTGAGGCACCAGAGCTGACCAGCGCAGTCACACCACTTGTCCCAGCAGAGTTGCACGTGAGGTGCATTATGCTGTGTGTGAACAGCATGCGGTGGTCCATTCCATAAAATGTTGGTCCACAGACATGACGAAGTCTACTGAGCCATGCTTTCCAGATGGTAAATATCTGCTTGAGCAAGCAGGAAACACCCATGGCGTGTCTATATCCAATATCCCATCAGTGTACTGGTTATGGACACTATTTAGTTTACTTGTACGTTTGCACTGCATGATGTGTATGTTCATTTATCCTAGCTGTATCTGTATATTTATATATAGAAAACATTAATACAATACAAGGATACAATCATAAACATAGCCTATAGTTAATTCATGATACATCTGCAAGCATGGTGAAGATGGCAGTGGCAGATTTATAACATGTGCTATTCGTACTATACTGTTTTATAAGCTATTGGCCATCTCCATGGGCTTGCATATCATAACAGACTTACATTACGTATTTTAACATGATTATTTATGATTGAAGAACTCTAACGGTTGGCATTTTTATTTTTATGTGGGCAGCTACCCTGTATCAATATGACATCCATACTGTTGAGGATTAATGTCGTGATGCATCACTTTGACATACGTTATGGGAAAGAATTCATTCAAATCAAATTCATTACATTTGCAATTCAGTGGTGTCATTTGAGCAGTGCATGCTTTCTCTGCTCGGTGGTCTGAGCATGCAGCTGCCCCTCTTGTCACACTAGCTTCCAAAATAATTGTGAGGGAATGTGACAGACAAGTCATAAGCTGCTTACTTGCTCAAGACCCAGTTTGGACCCAAAAGGTCAGCTGGATGGGTGTGGCTGTGATTGCTACCCATTTACACTTGCTGACAGGACTCTTGCAAGGACATAACATAGTTTTTTGTGGTGGGAAACCACATCACCACCCCACTTGCAGCCCCGGATCCAGGAATTTGCTATGGGGGGGGGGGGTGGGGGTGAAGATATTTGTCCGTACAAGTTTTCGGAGTTTTAGGTATGGCGCAAGTCATGCAGCATATGTAATTATCAAACGGAAGCGTGTAGGTGGGGAGGGGGGCGGCATTTCATATGCCATGGGGGTTTGGCCCCCCCCCCCCCCCCCCCCCCCCCCCCCCCCCCAAAGGCTATGCTGGATCCGGGGCTGCCCTCTTGCAGGTAACAGGGTGATGGCCAAGTGGGTCCAGGGCAGTCTTAGGGCACAGTGTGCAGTATAAGAAAGGTCCAGGCCAAACCACCACTTAATGGCCACCTGAAATTGGGAAGGGTCAAGATGGAGGCCAAGACCTTCTGAAGGTGTGGCAGGCAGCCAGGATGCTGCATGAGGGGAGGAAATAGAGACCGCAAAGGAGATTTATGGAAACGCTTAGTGGATTGCAGAACACACTTGCATGGGCAGCATAAGAAGCTTGGTATTGTGAGGGAGGATTAAAGGGATTGGAGAAATGTTTTGCTGTGTGGTGAAAAAATACCTGGGGAAGTCATGACATGGCAGGCTCTACCATAAAGATCACCCTGTGCTGCCCACGACGCTCAGAACTCATTTTGGCAGCATAAAATTAAAGCTTCAACCAAGAGTATATGAAGTTATCAGTGTGAACGGCGCGCAGCTGAAAGGACTCGTGCACAAGCTGGCCTAGCCTTGTGCGAATACAAATGTCCTCAAACAGATGGCATGTCTGAAGCATCAGTAATGAACGGAAATAAGCAAACTGATGCGCATCCGCAGTTAAGAGTTCTGTCGAAAGGGGCGCGCGCTTTTGTGCGCAGTTGTGCGTTTTTATGAAACTGCTAGGTGTCTTTCATTTGTTTTGTGTCAATGGAAATAGTGAGGTGAGAGTTTCTGCGATACTGTTTGATAGTAGTAATCACCGCGTTTGGTTGTTTGGTTGTAAAAGGAGCAAGAAAGATGACTTTTTTGTGGGAGCAGTTTTGTCGCCATTAGCAAAAAGATCACTTCCCATTATTAGCCTGAGGTAGCCAGCCTCGCCATTAAGCATAGCTTGAGGACGTACCGTACTACAGTGGAAACCATCACACTTGGAACAATAATTTTTTGGTACTTTTATTGACAACACTTGAATTAATTATTTCAATAACAATAAGCTCAAATGCAAATCTGACAACGTAGATATAGTGTACAACTATTTTTCAATACATACTGAAAGTTAAAAAGCATCACGTGACTATTTACTTTTGTTATTGAATCTTGTTGTGACCCCAGTACTAAAACAATTTAAAGCTGAATTCCTCCTCCTGTAAGCAATAGATCTTAGCCAAATTTGCAATATATCTAGAGAACAAGCATCACCAACCTTTGGCCGCGTCCGTTTTTAAGTCCGGTAAATAGTTACAGTTTTATCAAGCTGGATGTGCGTTTTTAGCTAGTAAAAGCTTAGGGATGCTATTTCGTAGTACGCTCTCAGTGAACGGATACATTTCGTCTCCGACTCGTCACGTGTTAGATCTATCGCAAAAGCGTACTTCGGAGGCAATAGACCCTCCTTTGCCGTTAGAAAAGTGCTATCAAAGACGAATATCTAAAAACTTCCGCCATTTCCCTATGAATTGCATTTGAAACGTCATCATAGCATCATTTTTCGTATGAATATATTTTTAATGTGACGTCTTCGGTATATGTTTATCTAGTGGGTGCAAGCATAGATCAAATATCTACGGTGCAAGTGCTGTCAATGGAGATTGTAAAAAGCCACTCACGACGAACGGCTAATAAATCAGCAGCGTCAATATGGGCAGGCCTAGAAATGGCAAAGAACAAGAGGCAAACGCCAAAAGCTGGAGACGAAAAGCGGTGGAATTAGTAATATAAGCGGCCTGAATGTTAGGCCTACTGGTACGCGGGACCGCTTATTCCACCGCTTTTCGTTTCCAGCATTGGAGTTGCCTCTTGCTCATTGCCGTTTCTAGAGTCCTGCCCAGATTGATGCTGCTGCTTTACTAGCCGTTCGTGGCCCACAGGTACTGGATAAACAAAGACCGAAGACGTCACATTAAAAATATATTCATACGAAAAATGACGCTATGATGACGTTTCAAATGCAATTCATAGGGAAATGGCGGAAGTTCTCAGGTATTCGTCTTTGATAGCACTTTTCTAACGGCAAAGGAGGGGCTATTGCCTCCGAAGTACGCTTTTGGGATAGATCTAACATATGACGAGTCGGAGACGAAGTATAGCCGTTCGGTGAGAGCGTACTACGAAATAGCATCCCTAAGCTTTTACTAGCTAAAAACGCACATACAGCTCGATAAAACTGTAACTATTTACCGGACTTAAAAATGGACGCGGCCAAAGGTTGGTGATGCTTGTTCTCTAGATATATTGCAAATTTGGCTAAGATCTATTGCTTACAGGAGGAGGAATTCAGCTTACATTTTTTTTAGTACTCGGGTCACAACAAGTGTTGATAACAAAAGTAAATAGTCACGTGATGCTTTTTAACTTTCAGTATGTGTTAAAAAATAGTTGTACACTATACCTACGTTGTCAGATTTGCATTTGAGCTTATTGTTATTGAAATAAATTCAAATGTTGTCAAAAAAAGTACCAAAAAATTATTGTTCCAAGTGTGATGGTTTCCACTGTATGACGTGGACTGGGGACTAGCACGAGCTTGCGAGACTAGGTGTCGTGGTGCGAAGTAGCCAATAATGGCCTAGTGTTGTCCTCGAAATGCTGTTTGGGTTGTCCCCGTTGGACTATAAGAAGCCTCCTTACCTGTGGCTATGAAGCAGGTAGCCATTGGTAGTGTGTGATGTAGTGAAGAGAAGCGTGAAGTGTGTGTGGTGCCTCAGTGTTGTGCGTAAGAGCTAGCTAGGCCCCCCAAACGAAATTAACTATATTAATAATTTCTTTTCTTTCTAGGGATAATAATGAAGAATGTCAAAATGTACCAGAGCCAGGTGGTGGTAGAGGTCGAGCATTTGGTGGTGGTGGAGGTCTAGTGGAGGTGGAGGAGGGTAGGGTTGTGAGGGGAGCAGGATGAGGAGGGGCAGTATACAGGTTAGAGGATGATAAGTGGAAGAGATGGACTGATAGATTTTAGTGGGGGGCCACACACACTAGGTGTATGTGGAGGAAGGTTAGTGGCGGTGGGAGGTTGGAAGACCGCTTGGAAGTTGGCACCACATTCCACAGCACCACATTCCAATCTAATAAGATTCACAGATGTTTGCGGCTGGACAGTAGGTTGGATAATTAAGCGATACCGTAATTTAGTATTAAAAAATTCTAGCCGCATCTCATTATACGATATCTGTTTTTGCGAGCCTATATCATACTCGTCTTATGACATTCCGAGAAGAGAAAATGCTCATGAAAACACTCTACCACAGCTATACGTAAGCCATAATTGCCCAAGCACTACATTTATTATGAGTGGTTCTGCGCAGCCCGTTTTCACATCAATGCAACTTTGGCGGGAAAAGACGGGGTGTACTTGAGCGGTCTTTGTGGACGAACCAACCGGTAGAAATCTGTAAGCGAGTAATATAATGATCAGCACACATAGGAGAGTATATTCATATCACTCATAAATAGCCGCCTTTTTTTTAAACTTCAGAATAAGGCAGGAGTTTTTATGAATAATTTCAGTATTTAAGAATGGAGATACACGCAAAGAAAGTTGAAGAGCGATGCAGAGTGTGTGGCAGCTTCTTAGTGGAGGATAAAGCCAAAAAGAAGAGGAAAACATATAACTGCATACAGTTTGCAAAGGATTTGCACTCCAAATTCCTTATGAACACCTCCCTGGACATGCACCCACCCACCCACCATCCTTTGTGTGATACCACAAACATGGGCCCAACAGTATTCCTTTTGAGTGGAAGGCCCACACAGAAGTTGACTGCATGGTGATATTATAATTTTATATGCTGCGTGTACATGTGTATGTGATAGTACTCAGATATGTCATCCTAAACCACCACATGCAGGCTGTCCAGCCCACAATAGTGCAGCTCAGATTTACGCGGAATAGCCCCTGCCATGCAGACAGGCTTCTCAGCACAAGACCATATACTTGCCAGTACCAACAATCCAGACGTACTGGACCAACTTCAGTGTCCCTTGTGCCTGACAATTGTGCACCACTGAACCATTGGAGCTACCATGTAGCAGTGGTGTATCCAGGATTTCAGTGAGGGGGGTGCTTAAAGTGAGGCCCGATACGAAAAGTGGGGGAGGGGGGGTGCAGTTCGCTTCAGGTCCGATACGAAAAGTGGGGGGGGTGCAGTTTGCTTCAAGTCTGATACGAAAAGTGGGGGGGGGGGGGGTGCAGTTCGCTTCAGGTCCGATACGAAAAGTGGGGGGGGGGGGGGGGGGGGGGGGGCAGTTTGCTTCAAGTCCGATACGAAAAGTGGGGGCCTTTGTTTGGCGCACAGCAAATACGTTATCGTTAATAATTAATGGTTACAATTTTGGCCGAGGGGGGTGCTCAAGCACCCGGAGCACCCTCTCTGGATACGCCACTGATGTGGGGCACTGGCTGCATCGACATATCATACACAGGTTCATGGCTTCCAACTGCAGTAAGATCAAGTGTCCATGCTGCATCATGGACACTCCTTTGGCTCCTTCACCGCTGAAGCCCACACCACCATTCATTCAGACCTTGCTAGTGGTACATTGCCAGCAAACATGTGGAAAGGAAATACAGGCTGGTGAGTACAGCACTCACAAGTGTGCAGAAGAACCTGGACCTTCAGATGCTGATGTGCAGACAGCATGTCACACAGTCACTGGCTTCCACCAGCTCTCAACCGATCGTCTGAGGGAGAAAGGAGCAGAGTCCATCCATACCAAGTTGACTTCTTGCAACGTACGTACCATTCGGTACATGACCCAGTTAGAAGACTGTCCTTGATTATGAAGGAGCACCTGCTTCCTATAGATCCACAAAACGTGGCAGCGATCCCTCCTCCTGATACGTATACCGTTAAATTCACGATATTTCAGCAATACGCATCTCTAGCCCAAAAAAAGGCGGCTATAAGCAGATAATGGAATCAGTTAGTACCTTCTGTTATCTCTAAGATTTACTTGAATCAAAACTTTTTACCGGTCGGGAGCGTGGAAAACTTATTTCAAAGTGGAGAGGTACGTCGAGGGTTACCCGCTTTCACGAACCATAACTTGCCGTAGCGTCAAAACTGTAACAAGAGAAACGCAGTATTTGTAGAAAGATGATGCTTCTTTTGTTTCGAGGTTTTAAATGACGCTGGTATAATTCCTGTTTTTGTACAGGAGGCTCACGTTTCTTGGCTCTGGTTGTCTAGGACGTTGCTAAGGGAATACGTAATCATTTCAATATTTCGGGTTATAAACCTACTGTCCACAAAATATATGGCCGCAAACACCTGTGGATTAATAGTAATGAAGGGCGCACGGTGGTCTGCTCTCATTGAACGCGTGGAAACTAAGCCCTACGCCCCGAAAAATTGAAATGGTTACGTACACCCATAGCAACGAACCTGACAACCGATGCCTTTTAGAACCAGCTGTGCACGGGGTACATAAAACGTAATCAACACCTAAAAGCCATGCTAGCAGTGATAAACACCTTTGAACTATATTGTAAGCAAAAATCACGTGGCCTGGTGTTGCCAACTGTCGGCTCTGGTACGTCAAACCTATCGACTTACGCACGGCGATCACCGACTACATGTGTTCAAAAAACTACAACGACGCTCGGTGACTGAATTGGAACATGCCAAAGCTATCACGGTAAAGTTAGTTGTTTGTACTGTCGTTTTTTGGTACAGGTTAGTGGCAACGCATTTTCTGAAGTAGATTTCTAGCCTTTGAAAATCCACCATTTTGGTGTCTTTTTGGGGGTGGGGGAATTAATATTTGCGCAATGAAGTGGGTTTTAACAGAGCGTTTAAAATATAGCCTTACATTTCTTTTGGTCTAAATTTGACTCCATGCTCGTATGTAAATAGATTGAGCTTGAACTGAATTATTATTTATTCTTTATTCTCTTGGCTGGAGGGGGGATGGCAGCTACCAATTGTGGCTCAATACTTAGTAAGTGTTCTTGCACAATGCGCATCAGGTTCTGCATGTGGTTGTGGATTGGAGCAAATGTCAAGCCAAGAATTTTGCATGAATTGACTTGGCCCCTGAAAAGGGGGCTGTTTCTCCATTTGGCTGGATATGTGGTGCATCCTTTCCTCACCAGCTAGACAGATTCCTGACGATTTGAGCCACCTGAAACACCAGTGAGTTAGAATTGAGCCTTTGCTGTATTTTGTGACACACTGCCTTAGTGTATTCCATGCAAGGTATGGCAAGCCCAGCCTTAGTCGCCGGCAATACATGTACCTGAACTTTAGTCCATGATGAGTAGGCAGCTGTAGTTTAGCTCTGGTGACATGCACAAATGTCATTGGCAGAAGTGAGTGTATATATTATGTAACCTCTGTACAAGTCATTGACATTCACTTAACTGCTTCCCCTGTAGCAAGTTGTATGATGGCTTTGTCAGGACTAGCTGGTAGAGTTTACCCTCTTCAGCAAACCCGTTGCTTGCTTCTCCTCCTCAGGTGTAAGTGTTGGTGCACACTCATGCTTTTCATAGTCACCATCCTTAATATCCCTGCTGCAGTCTGTATACAGTGCTCCAGAACATCTGACAGCAGCATTATCACACTTGATGATAGTCTGACTAGGGGACCATCCTGGTGACCGTCCTCTGAGCAGCAGGGGATTTTCCTCTGGGCAGCAGGGGATCATCCTCTGAGCATCAGGGGACCATCCTCTGAGTAGCAGGGGGTCATCCTCGGAGCAGCAGGGGATCATCCTCTGAGCAGCAGGGGACCATCCTCTGATCAGCAGGGGACCGTCCTCTGAGCAGCATGGGACTGTCCTCTGAGCGGCAGGGGATCATCCTCTGAGCAGCAGGAGATCATCCTCTGAGCAGCAGGGGATCATCCTCTGAGCAGCAGAGGATCATCCTCTGAGCAGCAGAGGATCATCCTCTGAGCAGCAGAGGATCATCCTCTGGGCAGCATTGGACCATCCTCTGATCAGCAGGGGACCATCCTCTGAGCAGCAGGGGACCGTCCTCTGAGCAGCATGGGACTGTCCTCTGAGCAGCAGGGGATCATCCTCTGAGCAACAGGGGACCATCCTCTGAGCAACAGGGGACCATCCTCTGAGCAGCAGGGGACCATCCTCTGAGCAGCATGGGACTGTCCTCTGAGCAGCAGGGGATCATCCTCTGAGCAACAGGGGACCATCCTCTGAGCAACAGGGGACCATCCTCTGAGCAGCAGGGGACCATCCTCTGAGCAGCATGGGACTGTCCTCTGAGCAGCAGGGGATCATCCTCTTAGCAGCAGGAGATCATCCTCTTAGTAGCAGTGGATCATCCTCTGATCAGCAGGGAACCATCCTCTGAGCAGCAGGGGATCATCCTCTGGGCAGCAGGGAACCATCCTCTGAGCAGCAGGGGATCATCCTCTGGGCAGCATGGGACTATCCTCTGAGCAGCATGGGACCATCCTCTGGGCAGCATGGGACCATTACTGAGCAACATGGGACCATCTCTGAGCAGCAGAGGACTATCCGTCCTCTGAGCAGCATGGACGGTTCACAGCATCATATGCTGCTATCCACTCCCGGAGGCATTTGGAGCACACCAGTGCACCACACTGCAGCTCCAGTGGCTGTGAGAGGGTGTTGGAGCACAGTGCACACTTCAGCTCCTTTAGCATTGATAGGTTGTTAGCTCTTGCCAAAGGTGGGCTAGGCTCACTATGGAGAACTAGAGGAGGGGCAATCTTCACAAGATGACCTCTTATGATGTCATATGTTTACTTTTTTTGCCACTCAAATAGCATCACTACACATTTGTGATGCACTCACTTTGTGATGGCACAGATGGTTCTCTACATACCCAGCTTACATTGCATGCAGAACATCTCAGGGTTACATCATCCCCAGATGCAAAAGCTATTTTCAGCTCAGCTGAGAATGCTATGCACTCAGAGCTGGTTCTTTTCTTTGCCCTGTACTTTGTTAGCCTCTGCCCACACACTCTGCAATGTATGGAAATTGTAATCCATACCTATAATGTATAGGGCAAAACCACAACGTACGTCGATTATTCATGCAATACGCTCAGCTTGTTCGTGGTGACTGAAAATGCGTTGCCACTTCAGGTTAGTAAATTCTGGTAGCCACATGCCTCCTGAGCATTGCTGTAGTACTCATACCTTCCAGTTCAGTCACCAAAGGCTATGTCGTCGCATTTAGTAACGCCCTCCTTCTAAATACGTATCGCGTGACCTTGCTAAACGGTATGCGCATGCTATCGATGTGGAATTTCAATTGTGCGCATTGACTGGACATGACAGGAAAAGGAATGCAGTGTTTGAGTTCGTTTTCACTTTTTGATTTGCTAGTTCTGGTGAGTTATGGTTTGCTTTTAAACATCAGATGTCTATAATGAGCCATCAGTTAAGAAATATACGGTAATACCGTAAATGATCTAATTGTTGACTTAGTTTCCAGCCGCATACAACCGTGGGCGCGATGCGCTTGTTTATGCGGCGCGCGCATCAGCATACAAGATTTGCGTACGCTAGAAGATCGAAATGGGGTAACCGGTACGTAGTCAGGGGCGAATCCAGGATTTTAAGTTGGGGTCTGGGGGGGGGGGGGGGGGGGGGGGGGGGGGTACTGATGGGCAAAGGGGCGCCATTTGACAGCCGAGAATACGCTGTCCGCTTTCTCTTTCGGCCAGTGGGGGTGCGCATGTATGTTAGGAGGGGGGGGTGGGGGTGGGGGTGGGGGTGGCCATTCAGTCCCGAAGGTCCCCCGCCCATGGCCTATTAGGATAATTTAATTCATATTTAGGATCGCCTTGTTAGGTGGGGGTACGCCCCTTTCCTCCACCCCCCGCCCCATGGGTATACTCGTCACCTAAAAATTTCTACGGATAAAATAAGGGAATACACTTATAACACTTGAAGTTGGAAATACAAAAAATAAACATTCAGAATATATGTTAATTTATTGTGGAAATGTGTGTGCAACGAAATGCACAGTTGCTTACTTATGACTGATTTTGTAGTGTTTCATGATGAGTAATGTAACGATCTGTGAACAGCCACTTCATTAGTATTTTGCATACTTTCTTCTGGCCACACAATACGTTTGTTCATGATTATCATGGAAATTGAGGCAGTCTTTTTGCAGTCACTTTCCACTTCCATAAGGTAATACATTATTTCCTCAACCTATACATGTATATATATATATTTCAACAATTATGCATGAATGTCTCCATCGATTATTAAATGCAGCTTACCATATCTGGACAGTGATGCAGAGGCCAATAACAACCATCTTTCACAACCTTTTGAACACTAGAAATATGCGTATGAAAATAACTTAGTAGCTCTCCATTCTGAATCTTTCTTATAGTGGGCTAGAATATAGTAATGGCATTGAATAGAGTAAGAAGAAGTTACATGCTTACTTCCATGTCCTTTACTACACTTTTTATGAACTCCCGTGTAAATGGACAGATCCTTTCCCTTCAAAGGATGGTGATTGTTATTTGATAATAATGCTCACTATTTCATAACTCAGTCTTACGTGTATGGCAGTCTCTTCAATGATGGATAAAAACGAATGTAATGGTTTCTGCCCCATTGAAGAGCATTGACGTTATCAGGATCAGGAGCATTCACATAGCTTGGAATGAGATACTCATTGCAGTATCCTTAGTGTTCTCCATCACTTGCACTGCTGTCATCAGAATGATATGATGCATCCACACAATCTAGTTCTGAAATGTAAGATTTATATACATTATTTCAAGTTTCCTCCCAAACACTTTGTATACAACATCACATCGGCCCAGCCCACATACTGTCACTCTGAAACTCTTCTTCAATCACAAGAACACTATCACTATCTGCTAGGCTTTAAAGTGTACCTTTGGAGTACATGTATCTCTCCTTACCACTGAAGAGGAAGTGCTGCATGCCTTGCAATGGGTATAGCATTCCTTCAGATAGTTCATAGGCCAACTGGTGTCTGAATGTATTCATTTCCTTTGGGGATGATATCAGTGAATGTAACGCCTTAAGAGCATCAACTATTACACATTACCTGTGTATGCAGGCATGGCAAACCTTCAGCCTGCAATTGAGCTGCCTCATAAAGGTATTTCAAAAGTACTAATAAAATAGAATACTATTTCTTCTTACAAAACAAAGAAAGGCACTGCAATCATAAGAATTTGTTTGAGCTGGTGAACCATTGCTCTGTGTATTATAATTGTAAGGCCAATTTATTATATTGCATAATGGGAAATATGGAAATGCATAGTTTTGCGTCATTGTACTTCCATTATGAGATTTTCAATCTTTGCTTCAAGTGATGATACACCTCAGTGCAAATGTATAGCCTAAGATTTGATACATTTTGAAATGCACAAATTATGCCACAATCTAACCATATCCAATTGAAGGCATCATCTCAGTTTGCTTCAAGTGATGATACTCCTCAGTGCAAATGTATAGCCTAAGATTTGATACATTTTGAAATGCACAAATTATGCCACAATCTAACCATATCCAATTGAAGGCATCATCATTGGAAGCATGCAATGGGTCAAAGCAATCAATAGGTTTCTGGTGTGGATGGACCACCAATCCAGAAAGGAACATCAAGAAAGATACAGGCATGATATATAACAGCACTGAGCCTCACAATGTCTATATGTTGTATTTCTTCTTCGCCTGATATATTATATATGGTACTCAACTTATAATACAACGTACAAAATAAACTAACTTACCATTCAAGCATATAGCAATTTATTTCTTTTTATTAAAAAAAAAAAAACATACGTTGTTGGTACTTATATAGCTCTAAGAACTAGTTGCACGTATGGCTCAATGACTTCATGTGCGTATGTCACAGCTGTATATATAGCTATGACAAGTTGACAAACCTTGCACTGAACTTACATTCAGGGGTATATCACATGGCTGACTATGTGAAGTGACCTACATATGACTGCCAACAATGTAGTTTTATAGTGCTGAGTGCAGGCATAAGCATGTTGGTTGTGTTTTATTGCACATCAATCATTTTGTGTATTTTGTAATGATGCACCTCAAAATCTCGAGTATCAATAAGCCTTATAAATTAGTTCATAACAAACAGCAATCATAAACACTTTGAAACAAAATACGTAAATCTTCATACAATGTACACATGCTGCCAACTAGTCCCTGTCTAACTTGTCACAAGAGCTTGTGGGATTCCTAAATGGTGACCAAGCACATGTAAAATAAGTAGCATTGTCAGACAGACTTAATTAGATGCTTATTTCTCACCAATATGGTAGGAGGTGAACTGGCTATATTTGGAATGTGTGACATAGCCACGATGGTCAAGGGAAAGGGTCTATGAACAGAATACATGCATAGCACTGTCAGACAGACCTAGTGAGATGCTCCTGTGGTGTTGTCTTAACTAGTCCATCACTTTGTCTGCAACATGGTAGCCAGTGACCTGGCTATATTTAGATTGTGTGACATAGCCACGGTCGTCAAGGGAAAGGGTCTATGGACAGAATACATGCATAGCACTGTCAGACAAACCTAGTGAGATGCTCCTGAGGTGGTGTCTTACTAGTCCATCCCTTTGTTTGTCTGCAACACGGTAGCCAGTGACCTGGCTATATTTAGATTGTGTGACATAGCCATGGTCGTCAAGGGAAAGGGTCTATGGACAGAATATATGCATAGCACTGTCAGACAGACCTAGTGAGATGCTCCTGTGGTGTTGTCTTAACTAGTCCATCACTTTGTCTGCAACATGGTAGCCAGTGACCTGGCTATATTTAGATTGTGTGATATAGCCACGGTCGTCAAGGGAAAGGGTCTATGGACAGAATATATGCATAGCACTGTCAGACAAACCTAGTGAGATGCTCCTGAGGTGGTGTCTTACTAGTCCATCCCTTTGTTTGTCTGCAACACGGTAGCCAGTGACCTGGCTATATTTAGATTGTGTGACATAGCCATGGTCGTCAAGGGAAAGGGTCTATGGACAGAATATATGCATAGCACTGTCAGACAGACCTAGTGAGATGCTCCTGTGGTGTTGTCTTAACTAGTCCATCACTTTGTCTGCAACATGGTAGCCAGTGACCTGGCTATATTTAGATTGTGTGATATAGCCACGGTCGTCAAGGGAAAGGGTCTATGGACAGAATACATGCACAGCACTGTCAGACAGACCTAGTGAGACGCTCCTGTGGTGTTGTCTTACTAGTCCACCACTTTGTTTGTCTGCAACACAGTATCCAGTGACCTGGCTATATTTAGAATGTGTGACATAGCCACGGTCGTCGTCAAGGAAAAGGGTCAATGAACAGAATACATGCATAGCACTGTCAGACAGACTTAGTGAGATGCTCGATCCTGTGGTGGTGTCTTACCAATCCATCACTTTGTCTGCAACACGGTAGCCGCGGACGGCTAATTAAGATTAGAATGTGTGACATACCCATCACGGCATGGTCATAAAGGGGAGCGGTACAGTCTATGGATATACAAAACGTGGATAGCATTTCAGCCGGACCTCGTCCGTATTATAATCCAGGCCGGTAGCTACCTCGGGTCACTAGGTGGGTCCGTCCGTGTGGCTGTTCCTGTCTAAGTCTATTTGTCGACCTTCATAAATGCTATTACGGTTGGCCGCATAATTTGATTTTTGTTCGGCCGCATCATAATTGCGTTAAAATGTAATTGGAATGTGGTGCTGTGGAATGTGGTGCTAACTTCCAAGCGGTGTTGGAAGGAGGTTAGTGGTGTGTATAGTACGGAGGTCATGGTGTGGAGAGGAGGGAGGTGGAAGTACAATACTATTATTCTTTCTGTCGATCCTTCCCAAGCCCAAATGACAATCTCCCGTTTTATTGACTTCTCCGTTTTGTTTTAGGCCTATCCCTTCAAATGAATCGATGGCTCACTCTTCTCCCTCTTACAACATTCCAGTTGGCCCAGGTGAATAAATGAATTGAACCTGCTTGCATTGGGTCATTTCACGGCATTTCATCACCAGCTAACAACTGTAGGTCTTATTTGTATGAAAGGGCACGTTTGGAAATAAAATGCAACATTTTGACGCTAATATCGTCTTCTTACGACGTTTCTGTCGCGAGTTATACGTGATGAACGGAAGACTAAGAACAAAAATTAAATGGCGGAATTTTGCTACCGACTTGTCACACCACGTAAACGGCACTGTTTAGCGAAGCTCACGTTATATGTGCATATCTGTCATGTTTGTGATATGCGAGCTGGCGAGTAATGGCAACGCTTCGTTACCGTTTTAAACTGAACGCTCGATCGAAAACCACGCCTACTAAAGCCAATCCGAAGCAAATCCTACACAGGACCCACTGCCGTGGGTCCTGATTCACCAGCCCCGGATCCAGCATAGCCTTGGGGGGGGGGGCGGCCGCCCCCCCCCCATGGCGTATGAAATGCCGCCCCCTGGCAGCAATTGCCGCCCCCTCCCGAGTAACGCGCACGCGCTTGACAAAGATCAGATTACGTGTTGCGTCATACTTAAAATCGATGTGTGATGAATTGATTCGTTTATCTTGCGGAATGCCGTTATATAGGCGTAAGCGGACTGCATGCACCCCCCCCCCCCCCCCCCCCCCAGTTTTCGTATATAGCCGTAAGCGGACTGCACCCCCCCCGTCCCCCCCCCCCCAGTTTTCGTATATAGGCGTAAGCGGACTGCACCCACCCCCCCCCCCCCCCCTCCCTTTGCTCATATTGCCGCCCCTCTGGTAAAACCGCCCCCCCATAGCAAATTCCTGGATCCGGGGCTGATTAGAAGGTTTTTATGCCCTACATGCGAGCCTACATGTATGTGAGACTTGTGAATGATTTCTCTTCACGTGAAGGATTTGTACGCATGCTATACTTGATGTCAGACTTTGTGAAGAATTTTTCTTCACGTGAGGGCATGCTATACTTGATGTCAGACTTTGTGAAGAATTTTTCTTCACGTGAAGGTTTTGTACGCATGCTATACTTGTCAGACTTTGTGAAGAATTTTTCTTCACGTGAAGGTTTTGTACGCATGCTATATCCTATGTCAGACTTTGTGAAGAATTTTTCTTCGTGTGAAGATTTTGTACGCCTTGACTTTTCACGTGAAGCTTTTGTATACATGTATATCTATATAATTATGCTACTCTTATACATGTATATGTATATACGCGTAAGTCTCTAATCTTATGATTTTATTTTTTTAAAAGCACGTAACCGTAATTACATATTGTCTAGCGTTTACATATAGGATATGGTATAGCATTGACTGAAGGCTTATATAAAGTTTTATAACATAACTTTGCAGCATGTCTGTCATGTACACATATAATAAAAATATTTGTATAAGGAACTACAATTCAAAGCTCGCGTCGTTGTATTCAGGTACAATGTACATGCCTAAGTGTTCAGTTTTCTTCACATGAATATTCACAAAACATAATTAATGAAACCCGTTCGCAAAATCGTGCATACTATCATTATAACTTCGGAACGGTTAAAGCTACATGTATGGACTTCCTATTTTCAACACCTTATACTTCACCATGCATTTTGTGGTCTTGCACTTGCTCCGTGCCAGTATTGCAACGTCCGACATAACATTATGGAACCTAATCCAGAACCCATGCATGCATGCTGTGAACGCGCGAGGACACTACACCAAATTTATATGTTTCAGTTAGATTGGAAACGTAAGGAAATACGGTGTTGATTGTCTTGGGAAATTTCCTTTGTATTTCCTTATCACGGAAAGATACCAAAACATGCAGTAAATTCAGTTGACTGGTTACTTCAATTCACTACTGCAATTCACTGTCACACATGACATATCACATGTGAAGCGTTTCGTGTTCGCGCCAACCATGCAAATCTATCATTACAAATTTACAACTGACCTTGTTTCTTATATATATTCGATTTGTATGCGAAAAGACAGTCATAAATACATGTAATGGAGTCGCGCAACGTTACTCCTCAAATTGCTATAATGCATGTAGCCAGAAAGCTGGATTACATAATTCATAGACATCGCTATCACGTGCACGTGAGTAATAGTACCGCCTAAGGATGCGAACTGGATTTGAACTACTGATCAGTAGTTGCTGAGTCTGTGACCTTCGCGACCAAAAACGAAGGTCGGGCCACGCGGCCCACGCCCAACATGATTTAAACAGCCGGAGGACACGCCACAAGGATTAGCCGATACAACTAGAGGTATGATAATAAATGGTAGAGCTACTAGAGGTTACGCTACTAATACTGTGTGGTCCTGTGGATCGATTGGTTTGGGTAGAGGTTGCACAAACTGAAAAGTTAAGTTACATTCATTCTATGTACTTATGTGTTATTATATGCACATGTGTAACTGCTAGTGCATCACGCGATGCATGTATACATACATGTACATGTACATATGGGGTAGCTGCTGCTGTGTGGGTGTTTGGGGTGAGGTTAGGTGTGTGTGGGGAAGAGAGGTTACTGTGTGGGAAAGAGTTTTCTCTGAGGGTGTGTGGGGATGAGATTACTGTGCAGGGGCGTATCCAGGATTTCAGAGGGGGAGGGGTTCCAACTTTGTACATTAATCGATATATGAGCTGGGAGGCAGGGGGGCGGGGGGTTTCAGTCTATATGAAAACTAGGGGGGGGGGGGGGGGGGGGGGGGTTGCAAGGGTGGCGGCATTTCATATGCCATGGGAGGGGCGGCAGCAGCCGCCCCTGCCCCCAAGCCGGGGCTGACCGGCAAGGGGGTGAGGGTTGTGTCTCACCAAATATGTGCACTTAGATATTAAAATTAATTTTGGAAGGGGGGGGAAGTTTCCGGGCAACGCTGAAACTTCTATGAATACATGCCTGCTGTGTTGTGTGGGGGGATGAGGATACTGTGTGTGGGGGGGAAAGAGTTTACTGTGTGTGGGGGGAAAGAGGTTACTGTATGTGGGGGGGAAAGAGGTTACTGTGTGTGGGGGGGCAAAGAGTTTACTGTGTGTGGGGGGAAAGAGTTTACTGTGTGTGGGGGGGAAAAGGTTACTGTGTGTGGGGGGAAAGAGGTTACTGTGTGTGGGGGGAAAGAGGTTACTGTGTGTGGGGGGGAAAGAGGTTACTGTGTGAGGGGGGAAAGAGGTTACTGTGTGTGGGGGGAAAGATGTTACTGTATGTGGGGGGGAAAGAGGTTACTGTGTGAGGGGGGAAAGAGGTTACTGTGTGTGGGGGGAAAGAGGTTACTGTGTGTGGGGGGAAAGAGTTTACTGTGTGTGGGGGGAAAGAGGTTACTGTATGTGGGGGGGAAAGAGGTTACTGTGTGTGTGGGGGCAAAGAGTTTACTGTGTGTGGGGGGAAAGAGTTTACTGTGTGTGGGGGGAAAAAGGTTACTGTGTGTGGGGGGAAAGAGGTTACTGTGTGTGGGGGGAAAGAGGTTACTGTGTGTGGGGGGGAAAGAGGTTACTGTGTGAGGGGGGAAAGAGGTTACTGTGTGTGGGGGGAAAGAGGTTACTGTGTGTGGGGGGAAAGAGGTTACTGTGTGTGGGGGGAAAGAGGTTACTGTGTGTGGGGGGAAAGAGGTTACTGTGTGTGGGGGGAAAGAGGTTACTGTGTGTGGGGGGGAAAGAGGTTACTGTGTGAGGGGGGAAAGAGGTTAGTGTGTGTGGGGGGAAAGAGGTTACTGTGTGTGGGGGGGAAAGAGGTTACTGTGTGAGGGGGGAAAGAGGTTACTGTGTGTGGGGGGAAAGAGGTTACTGTGTGTGGGGGGAAAGAGTTTACTGTGTGTGGGGGGAAAGAGGTTACTGTATGTGGGGGGGAAAGAGGTTACTGTGTGTGTGGGGGCAAAGAGTTTACTGTGTGTGGGGGGAAAGAGTTTACTGTGTGTGGGGGGAAAAAGGTTACTGTGTGTGGGGGGAAAGAGGTTACTGTGTGTGGGGGGAAAGAGGTTACTGTGTGTGGGGGGGAAAGAGGTTACTGTGTGAGGGGGGAAAGAGGTTACTGTGTGTGGGGGGAAAGAGGTTACTGTGTGTGGGGGGAAAGAGGTTACTGTGTGTGGGGGGAAAGAGGTTACTGTGTGTGGGGGGAAAGAGGTTACTGTGTGTGGGGGGAAAGAGGTTACTGTGTGTGGGGGGAAAGAGGTTACTGTGTGTGGGGGGAAAGAGGTTACTGTGTGTGGGGGGAAAATTTACTGTGTGTGGGGAAAGAGGTTACTGTGTGTGGGGGGGAATGAGGTTACTGTGTGTGGGGGGAAAGAGGTTACTGTGTGTGGGGGGGAAAGAGTTTACTGTGTGTGGGTAAGAGGTTACTGTGGGTGGGGTGAGTACGGTGTGGGTGTGTCCTATGATCTGCGGCAACCCTATAGAAATGAACCACATATGGATGGCCATGCACCCCCAATAGGGTGGCCTCATTAGATGATGACTGCACATCGAAGATGGCATAATACACACAATGTGTACTTCAGATCAGGCGGTGGGGTTCTGTATATGAGTGTGTTCTTACTGATAAATACATGTACATTAACGTTTAAAACTCCATTCTACATGTAGTTGCCATGAAGATGCCACCTCTCCAAAAATTTTGGATGGGATATCCTCTCCATGGCTGGCTGGGCATATTCAAAGGTAGCACATGTGAGTTCTGGCTACGACAAGGGGGCATGGGCATGGTGGAGTGGAAAAGGTTATGGGTGAGCACAACTAACCCAGACAGGGTGTATGAAGATTGCTGTTAGCTGCAATTCCTTGTCAGGGCTTTTCAGGTCAGAACTTTTGGTATCTATTGTGATCCTCTTTGTGGAACGTGTGAGGGGAGAGGTAGGGATATATGGATTGAACCCAGAAACTGACTCACACATGTATGGACACTAATTTATTTGGAGGAGGTGTTTTTATCAGTCGTAGGGCGTATCAGAATGTTTTATGCAGACCGTGGGGATACTGAGCAGCTTGAAGAATGGCTCTTGAAAAGATGAAGGGACCTCTAGTGTAGTGGCAGACTTGACAACGAATTAGAATTATATGTACACTATTTATTGTCCATTGGTGTATTTCTGTTTCAAACTGAATCCTACTCAGGGCAGTTAAGGCATGGGTTCTCAATAGAAACCTTTTTTCTAACATAGTTGCTATGCACTGTGCTATATTGAAATTATGAATGCATAATATTAAAGCCCGTATTAAACTCGATATAATATTGCATTTAATGCGTGATGACGTCACGCGGACACGGGCAATTAATGAATATATACCTTAAAGATCGAGTGCGCGTGTAAATACAGCGCAATGCGTCATTCGTTGACGCACGCGCAGCGCCGGAGGATTCTTTTGTTGAGGGTATAAAAGGAGCTTGCCTGGAAAAAGGTTTTTCCCCGTATCACGTGATACACAGCTAGTCCCCTTTGGGTGTGCGACGAGAGAGCCTCAGGGGGGTCTTCGATAAACACATAACATTGCATTAGGGACACATAACATTGTAAGGGGTAGGGTTACATGTATATGTCCTCAAAGGATATGGAGGACCGTCGGATTACCGTATACCTTCGCAGGCTTGGCTTCGCGTTGGAACTATGTTACTACCGGTACACGTACGCTCCGTAGCAATGATGAATGATCTCGTAGCAGCCCAGGGCTATGAGCTGTCTTTATGGTAAGTTTAAGCGTACGTACCGCTAGTAAAAAATAAAAATAATAAGTCACGCGACCATTGACAAAGCCACGGCAATAATGTTTATAATTATCATACTAGTACGTCAAAATGCTGTTCAAAGGTTGTTGTTTGCCACTAAGATGAAGTGCCATATTACATTTCAAGGACATACATGTAGAGACTGACATTACTCATGCCAGGTAATGATAGCACATACCAGTACTCTAGTAGTGCAACTAGGCTACCATAAATGTTTATTAGTAGGAGATGTAGCCACATATCAGAGGAGCCAATGAATGGTGGTCCTCAACGTGCACCTTGTTTATGTGGACCATGCATAGTGTCGTAGCCACCTGATTTCCTGCACACACACACACACACACACACACACACACACACACACACACACACACACACACACACACACACACACACACACACAACACACACATACACACACACACACAAACACACACCATATACATGTATTAGCAAGATTGGCATATATGTAGTCAGTCTTTTGTAATGTAGCAGTTCTGAAAAGAACTGTTTTTTATTACTGAGTACTATGGTCCACAGGTGTGTGGACCATAGTACACAGAGGTGTGGACCATAGTACACAGAGGTGTGGACCATAGTACACAGGGGTGGGGTGGGGGAGGGGGATTGGTCGACCCCCATATGCCCTCTCCAAGGCCTGGGTGGACTTCTCCTCTCCCCTCACCCTCTCCTCCTCCATAGTACACAGGGGTGTGGACCATAGTACACAGGGGTGTGGACCATAGTACACAGGGGTGTGGACCATAGTACACAGGGGTGTGGACCATAGTACACAGGGGTGTGGACCATAGTACACAGGGGTGTGGACCATAGTACACAGGGGTGTGGACCATAGTACACAGGGGTGTGGACCATAGTACACAGGGGTGTGGACCATAGTACACAGGGGTGTGGACCATAGTACACAGGGGTGTGGACCATAGTACACAGGGGTGTGGACCATAGTACACAGGGGTGTGGACCATAGTACACAGGGGTGTGGACCATAGTACACAGGGGTGTGGACCATAGTACACAGGGGTGTGGACCATAGTACACAGGGGTGTGGACCATAGTACACAGGGGTGTGGACCATAGCACACAGGGGTGTGGACCATAGTACACAGGGGTGTGGACCATAGTACACAGGGGTGTGGACTGTAGTACACAGGGGTGTGGACCATAGTACACAGGGGTGTGGACCATAGTACACAGGGGTGTGGACCATAGTACACAGAGGTGTGGACCATAGTACACAGGGGTGTGGACCATAGTACACAGGGGTGTGCACAGGGGTGTGGACCATAGTACACAGGGGTGTGGACCGTAGTACTCAGGGGTGTGGACCATAGTACACAGGGGTGTGGACCATAGTACACAGGGGTGTGGACCATAGTACACATGGGTGTGGACCATAGTACACAGGGGTGTGGACCATAGTACACAGGGGTGTGGACCATAGTACACAGGGGTGTGGACCATAGTACACAGGGGTGTGGACCATAGTACACAGGGGTGTGGACCATAGTACACAGGGGTGTGGACCATAGTACACAGGGGTGTGGACCATAGTACACAGGGGTGTGGACCATAGTACACAGGGGTGTGGACCATAGTACACAGGGGTGTGGACCATAGTACACAGGGGTGTGGACCATAGTACACAGGGGTGTGGACCATAGTACACAGGGGTGTGGACTGTAGTACACAGGGGTGTGGACCATAGTACACAGGGGTGTGGACCATAGTACACAGGGGTGTGGACCATAGTACACAGGGGTGTGGACCATAGTACACAGGGGTGTGGACCATAGTACACAGGGGTGTGCACAGGGGTGTGGACCATAGTACACAGGGGTGTGGACCGTAGTACTCAGGGGTGTGGACCATAGTACACAGGGGTGTGGACCATAGTACACAGGGGTGGGGTGGGGGAGGGGGATTGGTCGACCCCCATATGCCCTCTCCAAGACCTGGGTGGACTTCTCCTCTCCCCTCACCCTCTCCTCCTCCATAGTACACAGGGGTGTGGACCATAGTACACAGGGGTATGGACCATAGTACACAGGGGTGTGGACCATAGTACACAGGGGTGGGGTGGGGGAGGGGGATTGGTCGACCCCCATATGCCCTCTCCAAGACCTGGGTGGACTTCTCCTCTCCCCTCACCCTCTCCTCCTCCATAGTACACAGGGGTGTGGACCATAGTACACGGGTGTGGACCGTAGTACACAGGGGTGTGGACCATAGTACACAGGAGTGTGAACCGTAGTACACAGGGGTGTGGACCATAGTACACAGAGGTGTGGACCATAAGATCCCTATTGTGTACAAGGTCTCCTACATCTACATGGTTCAGATAATCATTACACTTGATGGCTGTTACCATACCACTACTATTACCCCTACTCCTCCCCTAGTGGTAGGTAAGGGGAACAGTAGGGGTAGTAAGGAGTTGGTGTAATAGTAGGTAAAGGGAGTAAGGGGAAGAGTAGGGGTGGTGATAGGTAACCCCTACTCTTCTCTACCCCTACTCCTCCCCTTACCTACTATTGCCCTTAGTAGTAGATAAGGGGAACAGTAGGGGTAGTGATAGGTAAGGGGAGGAGTAGGTGTAGGGAAGAGTAGGACTATTACACCAACTCCTCCCCTTACTCCCCCTACTGTTCCCCTACCTACCACTAGGGGAGGAGTAGGGGTAATAGTAGGCTAGGTGAAGAATAGGGGTTGTGGTAGGTAAGGGGAGGAGTAGGGGTAGTAGTAAGTACTAGTAAGGGGAGGAGTAGGGGTAAGGGGAGAAGTAGGAGTAGGGGTAAGGGGAGAAGTAGGAGTAGTGGTTGTAAGGGGAGGAGATACTGCTTTGACCATATATATACGTACCACAGTTGTCCAGTAACGAAGTTCAGTGGTGTAATGCTGGTACCAGGTGCGTCACAGTTAGTTGCGCGATCAAGTATGGCATTCAAGAAGATGGAGCGGACCGTGTGGCAAGAGTAGCCTCTTTTTGGTATCGGTATCAAGCTTCCCTTTCCTTTGCTCCGAGGCAAAAGTGGCTTTAAGAGTCAGTCTCTGACAGTCTGCCTGACCGTCGCCATTCTCAATCATAAACACGTGTTATTCGATTTTAATAGTCGTGAAAATTAGTTATTGCTGCCAGGATGTAAGAGTTTAACAGCAGTACGTTACGTAGTAAGGGTAATATGAAGGAGTTTGAGAGGTTTATAGACACCCCATGTTTCACAACGCTAGACAGACGCCATTTTTAGCCCATTAATTTGGCCGCATGGCCGGCTGACCGTTTTCCAGGCAAGCGCTTTTTATACGCGCACTCGATCTTTAACCGTATGGAATCAAATACGGAACTGAAGACGTGACAGTAATGTCTTAAAAACTTTAGTACATATTGCACTTACTATGGACTACATAAGTGCCGGTAGGACCTTTCTGAATTCAGTCTTAGCGGACAGATAAATTTAATAACGCTCTAAAGTTTGGACCTTTTTATCAATTTAATCAACTAATACTCACAGTAACTTGGTAATCAAGATCATGATCGTCTGGTCCTACTGCAATTCGGTAAGTACAATGACTCTAGAGTTTTATGGTAGATGTAAAAAAAATTAACTGGCACGGCATCAACTCAGTAAGCGTTGCTTTTGTTGCGTACTACCTCCATTTTCGCGCGCCGCCACGTAACTAGGTTACGCACGCGCGCCGCTATGGCGGGATATCGTTCGGCTGCTAGGGTAATAGTGGAATAGTGGAGCGTACGCAAGTTTTTGTTTTGAATCTCCAGCCTTTTTAATTATAATAAGCGTTTGTGGGTTCTGCTGAGTCGTGCTGACACGGATACCACCCATAAACCGCATTCTAAACGATTGTGGGTTTTGTGGGTGCTAACGTATACACTACACACGCACACACATAAACAAAGCGTGTAACGGCTTTCAAAGATAAACACTATTCCGGGAGCTCTCTATGGCAATGCTCCTGAAAGTCCTCTGTATACCCTCTACATGTATTCTCCTGTATGTTATTATATGGTGTGGTATGAGGGAAGATGGGTGTGGTGTGAAAAGGGAAGATGGGTGTGGTGTGAGAAGGGAAGATGGGTGTGGTGTGAGGAGGGAAGATGGGTGTGGTGTGAGGAGTGAAGATAGGTGAGGTGTTAGGGGGGAAATGGGTGTGGTGTGAGGAAGGAAGATGGGTGTGGTGTGAAGAGGGAAGATGGGTGTGGTGTGAGGAGGGACAATAGGTGTGGTGCGGATGGAAGATGGGTGTGGTGTAAGAAAGAAACATAGGTGTGGTGTGAGGAGGGAACATGTATGCAGTGTGAGGAGGGATGATGGGTGTGGTGCAAGAAAGGAACATGGGTGTGGTGTGAGGAGGGAGGGAACATGGGCGTAGTGTGAGGAGGGAACATGGGTGTAGTGTGAGGAGGGAACATGGGTGTAGTGTGAGGAGGGAACATGGGTGTAGTGTGAGGAGGGAACATGGGCATAGTGTGAGGAGGGAACATGAGTGTAGTGTGAGGAGGGAACATGGGTGCAGTGTGAGGAGGGAACATGGGTGTAGTGTGAGGAGGGAACATGGGCATAGTGTGAGGAGGAAACATGGGCATAGTGTGAGGAGGGAACATGGGTGTAGTGTGAGGAGGGAACATGGGCATAGTGTGAGGAGGGAACATGGGCATAGTGTGAGGAGGGAACATGGGCATAGTGTGAGGAGGGAACATGGGCATAGTGTGAGGAGGGAACATGAGTGTAGTGTGAGGAGGGAACATGGGTGCAGTGTGAGGAGGGAACATGGGTGTAGTGTGAGGAGGGAACATGGGCATAGTGTGAGGAGGAAACATGGGCATAGTGTGAGGAGGGAACATGGGTGTAGTGTGAGGAGGGAACATGGGCATAGTGTGAGGAGGGAACATGGGCATAGTGTGAGGAGGGAACATGGGCATAGTGTGAGGAGGGAACATGGGCATAGTGTGAGGAGGGAACATCAGTGTGGCCTTCTGTGCACCTTTTGCCTCTTCTAGAGCACTCCTGTTGTCCAGCTAGGGCATTGAGAAGGGAACATGGGCGCTTAAGGGAACCATCTACATGTCTGAAGTGTGATTATTAAAACACAGTACTACATAGCAGAGAGATAGCCATAGATAGTGACCAGTATAGCACACACTCCTAAATCATGTTGGGTCGTCTGTACATATATACCATATGTAGCGCACTAAATATGTAGCAAACACTTAATTGCTTGCACAATTTTATATCTAGCCTGCACACCTTCCTCGTAGTACTAGTAGGCCCAGGCAGGTGGGCTTAGGCTAGAATCGATCGATAATTGAATACCTCCCTCAGTTATCGTTTCAAAACACACCGCACAACGCACACGCACGCAAGATAAACACGCTCGTATGACTTAACAGTTTATTATTACACCAAGCACGACTAGGCTCCTTTGCACGTAAACATATACTGCATCATACATGCCTACACACACACACACAAACACACACAAACACACACACACAAACACACACACAAACACACACGCACTAACACACACACACACACACACACACACACACACAAACACACACACGACACTAAATAACGCCCCCCACACCACAACACTAAAATTATACGTATAACACACACACACGCGCGCAAGCACACACGACACAAAACACGGGCTCCCACGCGCACCCACATACAAGCACACAAACATTATACAACGTACTTAAAGATCGAAACAAAACACACGCAGTGAACATAACAAGAGAGAATGACAATATCAGCCGCCCGGCCGCATAGCTTCAAATAAGTCACGTGCGATAACGTAGCAATGAATTTCATTAACTCTATAATTTTAAAACCCACGCCTTAACTGCCCTGAGTATGTCAATTACACACACACACACACACACACACACACCTAATCATATTCATGCTTTTGGTAACCTTGAGGTCAGACCTTACTGACAATGCAAGCAGCTGTCTAGTTATATAAACAAGCCATAAATGGAAAATATCTGAATGCATATAAGCACATTCATCAGGAATGGTTTCTATTCTGTCTGATCTGGAATGAGACTTTAACTCAAAACCTTTGACTTTTTTATGACACAGTTGCAAAATGGAAGCTCGGAGAATAAAATGCATAGAAGCAAATGTGTATCTTCTTACCACTTTATAATATTATGAACAAAAACTGTGTGTGCCCCTACACCCCCCCTCCCCCACCCCTCTTTCTACTCTGACCCTCAATCTTTATAGCTGACCATGTATGTGTGTATACACAGAACTAGTGTTCGTCACGAAAGTAAAACATAGTATACATAAGCCAGGCTGAAAAGGCTTTTACATTGTAAACTGAGTTGATTATACCGGGTGTGTACCACTTGTTGCATTTGAAAGGATCCCGACAATCAATTTATATTTTTCTATGCCAGTGTTCTAAAAGAGAATTATGATATCATACATTTATTATTATTTTCAAAGTCGAAAGTATATGTGAGTCAAAGTAATATGTATGATCCCATGCATATGATACATGTATAACAATTATTAATCGATTTATGTAGATTTAGTCTATGTTACACTTGCAGTACTAGCTACAAGACATTATCCGGTATTTTAGAACATTAATAATTATAAAGTCCTATTCATCTACTAAAATGATACTATTAGCCACAATACAAATACAGTCTGATGTATAAATCTTGAACAGATACAACATACATGTAATAATATTATTAGCAATATTACAAATACAGTCAAGTTACAGCAGGACTGATGTATAAATCTTGAAAAGATCCATCACATACATGTAAACGTACACAAAATGCTAACTATACATAAATATACCCTGCATCACTTTAATCGAACTTGTATGTTATACATGTACAGTAAGCGCAATGTACACAGAAATATATTTATAGACATCACCCACCATTGCCAATGAAATAACAAATATATTGCACAGACTAGTATAGCTGAGCTAGTACGTCCAAAAGCTGCACGTAAATCAGTACCCAAGATATATATAGCTAGTAACGTTACATGCTGTTGGAACACATTCATATATGTGTACATGTAAGGGTGCATAAAGTATAAAAACCGAACATAGCATTTAACAACCGTAAGAACTTAGTATAATCAATGCATATGTTAGCCTGGGTAAAATTCCTTGAGTAAAAGTCAATCACTTTCCCTTGCATATTAGCTGCACTGCACTGCTGTAATCATTTAAAATAATGGTGGGCGTGGCACAATACCAAAGGTACGTACGTGAGAGTGGATATCACATAGCCCCAGCTGCCGCTCACCCCCCCCCCCCCCCCCCCCCCAAACATGTCTGATTATATGTGGCAGTGAGTTCAGATAACATAGTGTCAATCATGTTCGTCTTGTTAGTATTACATGTACATGTAACGAGGAACGTAGCATAGGTGACGTCATTGATTGTTGCGGGAATTTTTTAAATCGTATTGTGGGTCGCGTCACGTGGCCCTGGGCGGTTTGGAATTGGGCGCGCAATGTGGCAAGAAGGTAAGTGAAAGTGTATCTTCACATCCTCTACGTAGGCAAGGCCGCAAGGGGGTTGCCATCTTGAAATTTTTTACATAATTGGCAAGGCCAAAAGGGCCGGCTAGCCTACCGATTGGTGAACGCAACACAAGGTAAGTGATCAATATCGTATAGGCATGTGATGACCATGCGTGTTTCTCCACGTTTTGCCTCGAAACTAATACGGAGCGCGAATGAATGCTACGGTGGAATACTCAGCAGCGATGCGTGTCGTGGCATAGCTATGGTCGTGGTAAGTGATTACTGGTACATGGGTGTCTGTGCGCGTGTGCTTATATCACGTGTAAGGCAGGTTAAAGACAAATCTGTTTGTGTCAGATCTGAAGAAGAAAGGTACGTGCATGTGTTTTACATGACCGCTAGCGTTTTACCAAAATGACCGCTAGGTTTGTTCTGATCTGGAAGACTCGCCATTGCAGAAACTGCATCCTGAGGTAAAAAAAATCGTATCATCTTAATTTTAATGTCATTTTGTTTCCCTCAGAATATTGAACTGAAGTATTTTGCTCTTCTAGCGGACTGCTTCCTATATTAAACGTTGTAGTTACATGTATGAAGTGCTATTGCTGATTTTTTAATCACAATTATACAAAAAGATCAATAAATTTTTTAAATAGTATGCAGGCTTTGGGCGCGTAGGTTTAACCCTTCCTTACGGTTTATGAAAACACTATATTTCCATACGCATATATCATATTTCCTTCGCAGAAAACGTACGTAATTCCGGCTGTTCAGTGAAAGGAAATATCGTAAATCCGATAATTTCTAATTCCAGGAAATGTATCTAATTAAGGTATTTACTTGTGGTTTACTTGAACGTATACATAACTGAAATGTGGTCATTTCGTCCCGTGGGAGTATACTCGTTAAAGCCAGCGCCGTTCGCCGCCGTTCTCTGCGATGTAAAACCTGAGTCAATCAATACTACCGCAACTCAGTCAACTTTAATGTAAAGTACATGTTATATATACCCAAATTAAACATAAACACATGCACCTTTATACCATGATTCTATTGAGTCCTTGTCCCCATTGATAATGACCTGATCCCGGATCGACCTTCATTGATGAGTTCACACGTCTATCTGAATGGGAAGCCGGTTTTCCACAATGCGCATTCACGGAACCCCTCCCAGTTACGTGCCTAGTCACAACAAACTAGCTGAATCCGTATAGCAACTAAGTTTTGTGCATAAGGTCTATAAATAGTTTTATTTTTTACTTCTGTTGTATCTCGGTTGTGGAAAAGTATTCAAAATGAAATTCATTACTGTTTCAGGAATAGCGCGAAAGGTAAGCAATTAAAAGTACTGATGTGTTACATATGCATTATACTTACATACACGTGTACAGTGTATATATGTACATGACTTGTACTGTATTAATGTATACAGCGAGACGTGCTCTCAGTTTTCCATTTAAAACAGGAGGGCCGGGGACGGGAAAATATAATGACAGAATCAGCTAAGTGAACACATTTTGAGTACTGTGTTTACCAACTTTTTCTTGGGAGAAAAAGTGTCTTCGGCGCCCACATTTTAGCATGATATTTCATGTAATGCAAGCAATCAGAGCGATGCGCCAACCGTTTCACAATTAATTCAGACATCATGATCAAAATAAAAAAGTGGGTTAACAACATAAAATTATGTTGTCCGCGTACTAATTTAGTTTTGGAAAATTTTCATAGCCGTATTGACTTATAAGTGCCCATGTGGGCGGGCACTGTCACGCAAAAATTGATCCGGTTAAAAAGCCATCCAGGCTCCAGCCGGGTCACATTGCACGCAAATTCTCTTCGACATGTTCACAGTTTGTTTTGATGAATATATATTGATGTTTATGTAGTCTATCGTGCCCATGTCGTAATGTATACATGTAGAATATTATGACATGCAGAAATGCTGTAGTCACGAATTATCTCTGTAAATACGAGCTGCCCCATGTGGCCGACACGCCTTCTAGAAATTTGTGGGCGATAATTGATTGCATTCTTTGCTGGCTAAGGCAAGGCTTTTTAATTTTATGCAATTAACGGAGCGCGCGCGTACGTTGCTTGGTTTCAAATTACTAATGGCAGCTGCTGCGTATCAGTGTCAGAACAATACATGCACACGTAGCTGTAGATAAGCGTGTGGAAAATAGCAATCTTTATATGGACTAGTTCAGTTTTAGGTGTTGTTTAAAGGAACAACTATTGCTTCTATTGTTGTTTGGCAGCGTATCACCACCGCGATTTGTCGGAATCGAGTGACACGTGCAGCTGTCGAGGTGGCCGTATAGGACCTTAAGGTAAACATATATAGGCTTTGCCGGAGGGTATTGCAAAGGGTTTCTGGGTATTGTATTAGTCCAATCCACTCACTGAACTGCGTAGAATCCGTTTTGGGGTTGGGGTTGGAAGGAATAACTACTTGAAGCATACTGGCAAATTAGAACCGGGCCCAAAGTACCGGGTCTAATGTATCAGGCTTCTATCTTAACCGCGTTAGTCGATTCACTAAACCCCAATTGGTATATCGTAGATAGTTGTAGCTTTAATTTGAACCAAAAGATACAGGTAGAGGGGCACTTATGCAGTCCCCCCCCCCCCCCCCCCCCCCCCCCCCAATTTGCGTTTACGTAATTATTTATTGCTTGTGGGGACTTAATTTGACTCTTTATGTAAGAGGGAGGGGTCCCTCACCCTCCTCACTTTCTTTTTTTACTAAATAACGGATGTAACCAACACTCCATGAAATGGAATAAAAAGGGGAGGGTAAGGGAGGGGGAACCCCTCCCTCCTTAAAGAACACTGTTACATGGTGGTAAGGTTGATGAAAGTTGCATTGTATGTATGGTTAACGGTAAGATGTTGTTGATAGGCCTACCTATATAGTTCTCCTTGCTAACCGAAACGAGCCGTTTTCTTTGGCTTGGTCCTTTGCTGAATTATTAGAACCGCCTGTGCTGCAGCTGTGTACGTTAATTGTGGTAGCCTGGCAACAGTAAATTAAGACGCTTTTGTGACGTCATATTGCATACTGCTAGGCAACCCCGATAATGAATTGCACCTGCTCGTGTCATTTCACGGCATTTCATCACCAGCTTACAACTGTAGGTCTTATTTGTATGAAAGGGCCCGTTTGGAAATCAAATGCTACTTTTTGAAGCTAATCTCGTCTTCTTACGACGTTCCTGTCGCGAGTTATACATGATGAACGGAAGACGACGGAGGAGCAGGGGCGGATGCAGGATTTTTTTATGGGGGGGGGCACGGTTAATAAAAGTTATATAAAAAAGTGGGCGTGACCCCAGAAGGGGGTGGGTGCGGGAGGGGGATATGGCCCCTCCCGCGCGAAGCGCGGAAGCTTTTGATACTATCTAAGTATTAAAGCATTAAAACTATGCTAGTTTTAGTGCTTTTATTTATATGTACAATTAAATATTGCACTACAAGATCGATCTAGAAAAAGTATTTGCACCGTGCTATTAGATGAGCAAATGGTTTCGGGCCTAAAATTGTTGCGAAAAATGCTGCCATGTGCGTCGAACCTATCGCACATTGTTATCATAGCCATAACGAGTCATAAATAGCAAAATAGGGATATCATTTTGAGACACTTTCCTTGTGATATAAGGCGCCGGCCGAGGTTGGTTTCCGCAGGAAAAAAATGTAAGAAAATCATACTGATGAAAATCAACGTTTGTATGTGCATGCAGGCTGCATGCATGTAATCAGTCTGTATCAGTATGTATATATGTACTTGTAAAATCAAGTCTCGATTTGCGGTCTTCTTTCTTTTTTTATTTTTGCTGTGTTCCTCTTCCACAATATGGCGATAAATATGCACACTACAGTGAATATGCATCAGACACAATATATTCCGTTCTATGGGTACTACAGGCAGAGATAATATGCTACAGGTAACAACTGTTCGATGTTAACGCAGGACCTACATGTGGCAGACATCCACAAACCACACACGGTTAGGTATGAATAACGATATGCACTACAAACGCTGTACATGGCCGATCAGATCGCTCCGCTATCAGTGTGCGCTTGAAAACACAAGAAAACTATTGAAGAACGAGCAACGTGCCACGTCATGTGAATATAGTGGGATTATTGAATGGGGGGGGGGGGGGGTCACGTGCCCCCGGTGCGCGCCTCCCCCCCCCCCTTAGATCCGCCCCTGTCAGTACATTGTACATGTATCAGCGCTGTAGCTAACCGCGGCACTGTTTCGTGCGGTTATAATCGCACACGGTACGCAAAATACACTCATGAATATTTAATGAGTCGTCCGGAAGGGGGGGGGCACGTGCCCCCGGTGCCCCTCCCCCCCCCCCCCCCCCCCCCCCCCCCCCTGGATCCGCCACTGAGGAGGAGGAGGAGATGAACAAAAATTAAATGGCGGAATTTTGGTACCGACTTGTCACTCCACGTAAACGGCACTGTTTAGCGAAGCTCACGTTATATGTGCATATCTGTCATGTTTGTGATGGATTATATGCGAGCTGGCGAGTAAAGGCAACGCTTCGTTACCGTTTTAAAACGCTCGATCGAAAACCACGCCCACGAAGCCAATCCTACATAGGACCCACTACCGTGGGTCCTGATAGGTACACACGCCTACAGGGCGTACGTATTCCGTGCAGAGGGGGCCGATTCCGGTCATTGGAGACAGGTTGGCACTGCTTCCAGACCATTATTCCGTTGCAGATGGAGCACTGTTCATTATATTGACGGTACTTCATTTTTCATTTTTCAATATTTTGCGACGCGCTGAATTTAGGCCACAAATTGAATTCCATCACGTGCAACATTGACAATCGAGCCCAAAAGGCCCTCCGTGTATAAATAGAAATAGGAGAAATTAAATTGTGGAAAAGTACACGGACCCTCTAGAATGGTATGTTTTTAATTAGGTGTTATCGGGAATTATAATTTCCTTTTTTTTTTTTTTTGTTCTCGTCAGGACTCGATAGTATACTCTAGTTGGGCGTAGCGCGGAAGGTCGGGTACCAAACCCGTATGGTTTTGTACAAGTTGCAACGGGGACTCACTGCAGTCCAATCAGAATGCAGCATTTCAATGCGGGCAACTATCGCCCAATAAATTCTGCAGCAGCTGGTACTAAAGCCAATCTGATTACTTAATTTTCATCGATACATGTACCGATTGTATAACACGCTAAAATTCATTGTCTCATTGCATATTACATGTACGCCTTTACATGTACGGGTTTGGTACCCGACCGGTCGGGCTATGCCCAGTAGGTATACGCATTCAGACAGAAGGACTGGGGACCAGACAAAATATATATATTGATCACTCCTGGCAGAGAAAAAAATTAGGGGAACAAGTAAATCAAAAACTTCTCTATCGAGAAAGTGATTGGTGGGATGTAGGATTGGTGGTGCAAAAAGCAAGGAAACAAGGTACAGTGTGTTAAAGTGAGGTTTGGTAGGATCCTACAACTTTAACAGTCCTACATTTGCAAATAGGCTTCTTCATTTGCAAATTCAGGACTGTAAGTTGTAGGATCCTACCAAACCTCACTTTAACACACTGTACCTTGTTTACTTGCTTTTTGCACCACCAATCCTACATCCCACCAATCACTTTCTCGATAGAGAAGTTTTTGATTTACTTGTTAATTTACAAGTTGTTGCGTTCTGTATCGTGGTGTGTACCCGATGCTAAAAATAGTATACTATTTAGAATGTGTGCGTGTGTGTGTTGGTGAAGATTAGTAGTATGTTTCTCTGGTCTTTACCTAGCTATACCTAAAATATTTAATCGCCAGTCAGCGTCCTGTTTATTGGCACACGGAAACATGTGCATATGTGATGAAATGTGACAGTCTCCTCACCCTCCCTCCCTCTCCCTCTTCCTATCTACCCCTGCCTTTCTCTCTATACATGTGACTATACAGTGTGTACAACAACAGCACTGACAATTCTAAGATGGTTGCACAAGGCCAGAGTACCTTATCATGTTGCCATAGTAACTAATAAGAACAATATGAGGGAGGTGGAAGGTGTGACACATCACTTAAAGTATCTTTTCATGGGGTGAGAAACTGCACTTCATTAGTACATGGTGTGAAGGATGATCTGTCTCTGGGCTTCGAATGGGTTGTCAACTGTTCCAATTGATGTCATATGTTACTAATGTCATTTCAACATGTACAGCTCTCTAATGTTTTAGCCAGTATGTAAGTATTTTCTGTCAAGGCACACAAGTATATTATACATGTATTTAGTGCAAGAAGGTATGAGATACTGCATGCTGTGTGTACGTATGTATGTGTGTGTGTGTGTGTGTGTGTGGTGTGTCTGTGGTGTGTGTGTGGTGTGTGTGTGTATGTAATGTATGTATTATGTATGTATGTATGTATGTGCACAGTGATGTGTGTGTGGTGTGTGTACATACGAAAGATGTACGTGTATTTGTGTATCTATGTATGTGTAGGTGTGTATGTATGTGTTGTATGTATATATATATATATAATTATATATATATATATATTTATGTGGGATCTTATGAAGATCCACTTAATTGTAACATGCATGTACTAAAATCAATTGCAAAATATATAAACTGGACAAATGATATGGATACACTATATGAATGCTTCTGTACAATGCTCCCAAATGTATGTGCATAGTATTTAGGGTGAACCAGGATCATGCAGTACGTACATAACTTGGGTTAAATGTTCAGTGACAAATTACCTGAAGTAGGGCCCCATGGTTATAGTGTCCCCTGCTTAGGAGCATTCTTGATGGTCTAGTTACAAATACCAGAAGAACGGGCCAGTAAAAGTGTATTTCAATTAACACTGTAATAGGAAGTAGAACCAAGAACTGCATGTTAACCAGTTATACGTAGTCCATTTCACGAGAAAGGGGTGTATTCGTATGCCGCATACAAAATGTATATACATGCATGGATACAGAATGTGTGCATCCATCCGTCCATCCATTCATCCACCCATTTACATGCATACATTTACACAGATATTACAAATAATTATACATACATGCATACGTGCATGCATGCATACACATGCATACATACATACGTACACACATACATACACACATACATACATATATACATACATAATAATAATAATATAATAATAATTTATACATACATACATACACACGTACATACATCCACATGCATACATACATACGTACACACATACATACACACACATACGTACACACATACATACACACACATACATACACACATACATCACACGCAGCATGCATGCCTTCTTACACTAGATATAATATACATGTACTCATGTGCCTTGACCAAAAATACAAAAAAAAACTCATCACATTAGAGAGCTGTACATGTTGCATGCAAGAAATGTATACTAAGCAGTATGGGATACATGACATAAACTGGAACAGTTTACAACCCATTCGAAGCCCAGAGACAGATCATCCTTCACACCATGTACATGTACTAATGAAGTGCAGTTTTCTCGCCCCATGAAAAGATACTTTAAGTGATGTGTCACACCTTCCACCTCCCTCGTATTGTTCTTATTCGTTACTATGGCAACCTGATAAGGTACTTTGACCATGTGCAACCATCTTAAATTGTCATTGCTGTTGTTGCACACTCATTGTAGACACATGTATAGAGAGAAAGGCAGGGGTAGGGAAGGAGGGAGGTTGAGGAGAAAGGGTTCCATAAGGTCATAATGTGATTAATCTATGGCTATAAACTATCGCATCTGATCACATATGCACATGTTAACGTATGCTATTAAACAGGACGCTGACTGGCGATTAAATATTTTAGGTATTGGTAGGTTAAGACTAGAGAAACACATTATAAATCTTCACCAACACACGCACGCACACTTTCGAAAATAGTATATTGTTTGTAGTATCGGGTACACACCACGATACAGAACGCAACAACTTATAAATTAATAGAGCTCCCCGTGCAGAGGGAGCCGATTCCGGTCATTGGAGACAGGTTGGCACTGCTTCCAGACCATTATTCCGTTGCAGATGGAGCATCGTTCATTATATTGATAAAGACGACGATATTTTTTCAATACTTTGCGACGCGCTGAATTTAGGCCACAAATTGAATTCCATCACGTGCAACATTGACAATCGAGCCCAAAAGGCCCTCCGTGTATAAATAGAAATAGGAGAAATTAAATTGTGGAAGAGCTGGAGCGCCGGGAATGGGCCTTTTAACACGGAACACGACCAGTCGAAGGCATGTCACACTTTAGTATATATGTTCTCTAGTGAGCTTACAGAACTGCATTCCTTAGCAAATCTACCCAGCTGCCCGCTCAATTTGCTAATTGTATACATGTAGATCTGTAAATGTATCATTTCCGTAATCCTTTGTTTACCCGATCGTGCATCATTATGTAATATATTGTTAACTCATTTTGAATTTATGGAATTATAATTACTGTCCATTTAGATTGCTTCAGTTGAGATTGCAGCTTTGCATGCTGCTTGTACATCTTTACATCAGTATTGCCGTTGCATTAGCCTTAATTAACTATGCAATATTCATATCATCCGTGCCGGATTTGGTTGTATGCACTTATATCAAAACTGTCAGCAGGCCAGAGCAGAAGCGGCCGGAGGGGGCAGCTGCAGGCTATGGTGCCCCCTTCCCCCATCTCCAATCTCTAAAACTATTGTCAATTGCTATAATGCAAAGAGATTACAACATGTGGAGCATGCATGATTTAGCTTCTAGCACTCGCAGCGGTTACTCCACGGATCTAATACAAACTAGAATAGTGGGCAAGATACATGCTAAACAAAACCTGCTTCAAATGATCATGAGATAAAAATGCACTGAGACCAACTGGAGCCGAACTATGGACACTGATAAAACCTATGCATCCAATGAAAATATTGCATTTAACTTCTCTCCTGAACCAACTGACAGTACATGTTTATACCGGGTATAGACACGAATGGTCCAAATACTAATGCATAACTAGCACATAGTGTGAAAAGACACTAATTAACAGGGCCGACGCCGGAATTTAAAAGGTGGTCCGGCCAAACCGCGCGCAGTGCCGCGGGAGGAGCTAGCGCTGGTATCAAACGAATGATTGATGCACAAAAAAGGAGCCAGAGGAACAGGCTACACAGCACTTGCATCATGCAGTAGAGTATACGCAATGCATCACCGAAAACAATTAAGTCGACTTCTTAATTTATCTTGAATCGATGAAATCTTTCGCTACTATATTAAGGTCTGTTGTCCCTTAATTACTGCAAGATTGAGTGCATGTCCATAGCCATATCATCAAGTTACTCGCAACGTCTTTAGATCTTAACCGGCACTGCCCATGGCTGTCAGGCAGATTTTTTAATGAATGACAGATGCATAGCCAACTGTCCTCGGTATACAGAGTGTTAAGCATCTATTGATTGGCTAATCCGGAAAATTCCTCGTGCGGCACCAAGTCATCACCAACATGCATGCCTTATTTTGCGGACGGATATATGCGTACGTCATATCGGTTGCTTCATCGCGGTCATGCATAATTGAATCACCAAACTTTTGATTGTAGGTCTCTCGAAACAGACAATCGTCTTGTGAATCAGAACATGTGCATGCACTCATTCCTGCATGCGCTTCAGCTATTCAAGAACTTTTGGGTCATCTCGGCTGAGAACTGATGCATGATCTGATGGTAGCGCCTGGCCAGTTGGAAAACCCCGTCTTTATCTAAAGTCATGATCAGCCATATATGAAAACCGTCTTTATCTAAAGTCAGCCATACATGGCTGACTTTAGATATCCAACTAGCTGGTTTCGTCTCAGATCCACATACGCAGCACGGATGGATTACGTCACCGTTATGCAAAAAGTGTATATTGCGAATGCATATCATGATGGCATGCACACATGCATGACAACTGACAAAACGCTAGATCACGGGCTTCATCAAAACTTGATACAACGCTAGATCACGGGCTTCATCAAAACTTGATACAACGTACTACCATGGATTGCAATTGAACCACGATGGTTGGATATATGTTGAATATAACCTTGTCAAGTTTTTATATACATAATTGTGACTCCAAACGCGTACAATGAATAAGTCAAGGGACATAATACCACAAGAATAATTCAAAAAGAGGGAAGAATAACTCATAGATATGTCAGAGTGTAGTATGGATGGAGACAGTAATTATTGCAGCTGTAATATCCTACGCATGCCAGAACCGACTGTGTACAAAACCTGTTTTTCACTAATCCACATCATCAAGTTCCGCCAACAATTTGTAACTATTTCTAATCATCACAGTTTATTGAGGTACGGTTTATTGGTTTTTCATTTCTAATTATGTTGTTAAAATAAAGACCATCTTAGTGGAGTTACAGGTGAAAATCCTCTTGTGGATTTTTGTTTCTTACTATTTCAATTGGCATGATTAGACAAAGAGGAAACATAACTATGTTAATTTGATCTGTAATTTTGCATCATGCATTGGTGCGTTTTTAATATGTTAAGTTATATTGTTCATTGTTTCAATTTCAGATTGCCCTTGCTCTATCAATGCTATTTTTTGTTGGATACATCATATATATTGGAGGATGGGGTGCTTGGTTCCGGTAAGACGATTAATTGTTCATAGTCAAGAGTAAATGAAAAATTTATAACTATATTCCAAATATCAGGGAGTACATTAGTGCTCTCTATGTAGGGTTTTAAAAGATTTGTAAAATATAACATACCACATCATATGTACTCATTCACTCTCAATTGGACTTTTGTGATAAAAAAATTATTGCATTAAATAATTTTTAGTTAAGTCTCTAATCCTTTTTGGAAGCACTGGAGCATGCAAATTTGAAAAAACAGATTACTTGTGCCCAATTTTTTTTTTACATCTCTCGGTGATGCATCTTCTTGTGTGCAAAAACATAACTAATACATCATCTATATTGGTTAGTGGTGGGTTCTGATGAACCTCAAGGGATTTAAATACTCTATTGAATTGTTGTGGCAGTTTATGCAGATTAGTACATTGGCAAGGTAAACTCCTCCAGTTTCAGCCTCTGAAGCTTTCAAGGTGAAGTTTGATGGTGCTTTGATGTAATGCTGTGGATACTGTAGCTGCAAGCCTAGCTTAGCATAAGGAGAGAGGGATCTTGGTCTTTGTCAAAACCTTCCTCACTGCTTTAGGTTGAGCTCATTGTCTATGAGTCATCTATCCCATAAAATTCAATAGAGTGTTTAGATTCAATAACCATTGAACTGTTTTTACCACACGTTTCATCATCAGAAGTTCTCACTTTTGAGATGGTTATTGACTCAGGGGATGCTGTCAAGCAAAATAGAGGACCATCAGTTCAATGCATTATTTAACAGCCTAGCATGTCTACTCTCAATTTCATCCCAAAAATGCGGCAGCATGGCTCTCAGCTGTTCAGCTCAGAGTTCCATAGTGGCTAGGCCTTGCTATAAGTTAGGACCAATGTACCATACATTAGATCATATATTTGGCATCATGTCTTAACCTGCAAGCATGGCGGTGATGACACCTTATTGGAGATCTCATTAACCTAGGGCATAGTGAGTAGAAATCATGTCCAGCTGACATCCTTTTTCCAAACTGGGAATATGGTAAGCCAGCAGACCTCACCATTATATCACCGCTTAATCCAGAAATCTTACCTGAAGCAAGTGTAATGGGTGGATCTAGTAGCTACACCACAGCAATAACACAAAGTGCTCAGAGTTAGGCTGGGTATTCACTGCAGTATGATCGAAAGCATTTCAACTGACAATCAGGCAAAATTGTTCCAAATCAAAGACTAATGGTTTGGTTCTCAACATAGTTATTTCTAGCACTTTATTGTCAAGGCCTCTGGAGAATGTTTTATTAATGGTAATGATATCATGCTCATTATAGACAGCAATTGATTAAACAAAAACAAGGCAATTATACAATGAAAAAAATTATGCAAGTTCAAGAAACAATATAGGCAAGTTAGCTACATTGTAAATGTATTGCCCGAATTCATGATTGTACATATAATAAACATTTTGTCTTGTTTTATATTAAAGCTGTCTATTAATGCACGTTTTTAAACAAGTGGTTGTGACTGTCCATTTATGGTAATGAAAATGGAATAATTTTAATTTAAGTAACTAAACCAATCCTAAACAAAACTGTAACTACAAAAGATCACATGAGCAAAATAAGCATATATTCAATTTTGTGATCCATTACCAACCATGCAATTTTTATTAAATTTATGATGCCCTGAAAGCTAATGATGGTATAATTTTACCAATTAAATTGTCATCTTCAAAGGAATGCAAATTTTTCACTTTTTCATTTTTCATTCAGATCATCAAATGGACAGACTTCTTCAACACAATTTGTATATTGGTACTGTGTGGCAGCTGGCCCTTTTGTCTTCATCTTAATGATGATTCGTGCACTTTCGAATTTGGAAAAGCGATATGAAATTATTTTGAAAGTGATTGTATCCTTAGTAGAAATGATTGCATGTACACATATGTACACATAAAATATTGAATTCCTTGACTGTTATTAGGCATCAATTTTTATCAACTTTTACATACTGATGGGTGGATATGTTCTCTATTATCTTGGAGTGACAAAAATTTACTACTAACAGGCAATTCTTTTATTTCAGCAGTATTTGCAGGAATGTTCATTGCACAGCTATCTATAGTGAGTCATATTTTTGTTCCTGCACAGCTACTCTAGTAACATAACAAATGCTACCAAATAAAAACTATAATTGTATACTCTGCATCTGCCTATGGCATTTATGTATCATAAATGAATTGCACAATGCGCAAAACCATTGGAATCTATAAATGATATGCATACCTTTTGTCATACATTATATTCATAATGTCCTGCTGTAAATATAGAATATATAACATATCACATGTTACTCTAATTTTAGGCTGCATTCATGTTGCTATCTAGCTGACTGAGAAATGCTTGAGGGATACAATAATGAAATTTCTTACATGGGAAGTCTTCTATCTAAATGCTGGATTTTATGCACATACATGTAAAGTTAGTTAAAAAAAAATTGCATATGCATAATAACAGAAGGCACACTAGGGATAATGCCATTCCAATACTAGACTTGTGTATTCTGCATTAGCCACACTGGAAACTTTCAGTTAGCTGAAAATCTACACCAGTACACAAACATGTACAAAATGAATACTACTGTGCTGCATAGATGAAATATTTATATGCTTCTATACATGTAGTTTGCAACTCAATATGTATATGCTTCTATACATGTAGTTTGCAACTCAATATGTATATGCTTCTATACATGTAGTTTGCAACTCAATATGTATATGCTTCTATACATGTAGTTTGCAACTCAAGTGACCTTTGTGTTCATTGATGGTCAAGAACACGAGAGTGAAGAAACAGGAAAGGCATAAGCATCGAGATGGGTCTCTGCCCTAGACTAACTTTAGTTACCATTTAGTGCAGGATACCAACGTGTAGGGTGTGTGATCTGCCTTCTTTGTACTGACTAATTGATTTTCAATGAAGCCATATAACAATGGTGTAATCAATCACTAAGGTACCTCTTTTAAATATCTGTATGCATTTACTATTCTTTTATGTGCATTCAGCAATCTACATCTCTAATCACATTACGTTTCCTACTACTTAGCCTGTGGAATGTTGTGTGTGTGTGTGTGTGTGTGTGTGTGTGTCTGTGTGTAGATTACTCAGAATATAAATGTATGAAGGGATTGTGGGATTTGTATGTACACATAGCATGCATGTGTGCATGTATGCATGCACTTGCGAGTGTCTGTGTGATGTACTTTGGATAACCGCCCTTTGTTTTGTCAGTTCAGTTCGGCTATTGGGATGCCGTATGCTTGCAATAGTAAGGTAATAGTATTGTCTCTACTAACTACATTACAAAAGGACAACCTACTGCATTTGTACTGGCCTTTGAGAATATCTGTGACAATACTGTCGACAAAGTGAATATACATTTAGCTAATTAAATGAATGGCTTGCTAAATTGTCCATGCATACCAGGATTATGAACTGGAAGCTTATGATTAGTTGCTGCATAGTATCTTTACGTGTGACCGGCATTCAAACAACTCTTCCTTTGCTCTCACTGCACAAAATGCATACATATTTTCAGTACTTTCTGTGTGAGCATAAAGTGTAGATAGTATTGAGGGAGCCATATGCTTCAATATTGCATATTCTGTAGCAAATACAGTGTTCAGGCCCTATATGCTCACCTTGTTCACAATCAAATTACTTGCTAATTCAATTTGTCAACACTCCTTTAGTCTGATTCTCTGCTGTAGGCATTAAAAAATATATAGATGCCCCATCCCCAAAACAAAGCAAGGTATAGTACCCAAAATGCAGATAGTCATAGTGGGCATCCTGGGCTTTATTGGGTGATCATTTGCAATGACTTTTAGCTACCACATGACATTGTAACGTTATCAAGGCAAGACTTGTGAAATGTTTTAATCATAATGGTTCACAGTAGACGTTTCTTGAAAGTGCATGGAAATCTTTTATCACTGATTTACTAAGGCCAAACATTTGTAAGTCACCTCTATCAAGAAGAGAGGCCTGTGCCCACATTGTTGTACTATAGTTGGAAGCAACTGTACAACTCAGCATGCAGCATTAAGACAAGAACACCATCCTTTGCACACCAGAAAACATACACATTGTTATTGTCACACCTGCTAGTCATATTTAAAACTCCAAGCTGAATGTTTGTATTGGAGGATATCAAGTAGTTTCTTTTCCCATGGAAGTCAAAATAGCCTAGGTTTTGCTTAAGTTATACTTGGCCAGACAGTTTAATTCATCACACAAAGCAAAAGATGGAGGATTGGGTCTTTATGTCACATTGCCATAAATACTGAATAAAAATAGTTTCTGTGATAAAATAACAAAATCCATGTTAAAAGATTGCCTAACAGTTACGAAATAGTTTCAAAATAGATTTTCAAGTGACCAGGTTGCAACAGCTCATTTGGCATCATCACTTTCAGATGTTGGCATAAGTACCAAATATATCCAAATAGTCCACTACAGCTTTGTGGCAAAAAATGCATAATGATCCTGAAATTTAACAAGTAAGAGAGTTTTTTAAAATAATTATTATTTACAGTGAATCAATAGTAACTACATAAATACCACATACAATTTTTCTATAAGTCTGCAACCCTTTCTGGGAAGCAGCAAAGGTTGCTGGTGAAGGTTAACATGCCTAAATTAAAAAAAAAAATCATACAAATATTTGGTAGAGCTTTACTAGCTACAAAGGCCACGTACAATTTGAAACTGCAAGGGCCACCACATTCAGTCCTGGTTGTGGATACTTAGTCAAACTGCCTAACTACATACAAAATACAACAATAGTAATACAGTTCACAAGAAGAGACATGTGAATGGTACATTATTCCTATGTCAGCTATGTGGACATTTATGTGATAACAATTCACAATGGTGTACACAAATTGATTCAAAATGTCTACTGCCTAACTTTGATGGATTTGAAATGTGGTAACTCTTATATATCAATTAGAGCAACCTTGGCAGAACATCAACTCAGCCAAAGTACCATTAACATAGTTTGTTCAACTGTATCTCCATAATGGATGGCATAAAAATTAACGAACAGAACAAATCGATAGGTATAGGACCTGTCTCTCTACAAACCGAATTTGAAGTGATTTGATTAATAACTCCTACAGAATCTTGAAGCACAAAACAGCCAATGATACAGATGAACTTGCTTAGATGTGGTGGCAGAAAATTTTTTGGTCCAAGAATAGGCAGAAGGCTTTCTTTTAATGTCAAAGTTTTCAATCCCTTTTCAATATCTTATGTGAATACACCATATGAAGGTCATACAAACACAGAGTCCAAGAAGTTGAGCATGGTTGCTTTTCACCATTTGTATTTTCAACCTCGCAACGATTGTGTATAAAAGAATAGCATTTTTTAATAGCCGAAAAGAATGACCAACCTTACAGCCTTACCTTGTTCTGGCTCAATTGCAGATTAAGCTTTTCATTATTACGTTCAGCAATAGTTTGTCTTCGAGGCTTGCGGTCCTCATACCATCGACCAATCTTCCAATTGACCTCATGTGCTCATCTGGCTGCAGAGCCACCCCATCATAAGTTTTTACCTTTTATCTGTATCTTATCTTATTGTATTGTACTAATTGTGAATATCAATTGAATATATCACATGGTTAACTGAATACAACAAAAGTTAAACATAGTCCAATACTGGGCAGAAGGATGGTACAGTTCTAGAGAGTATGGCTCTGGCATTAGCCCTCATTAGGGTTATAATATCAAAATAATAATAACAATAATAGTTAAATAAATAAATAAATATATAGGGAAAGGCTGTTTTTTGTCACCTTAGAATTATACGGAAGCACAGGTAGATTTCAACCAACATGTACTGGGAGTCTGCACCTATGCCACATCAAAAAATATTCATAGGGATGTTTTTTTTTAATGTCATATGAAACCATGTGATGAGTAAAATATAGAGTAATACTGTATATAGAAATGTGTTTGGGCCTGGAGATTAACCCTTAATCTCACTCGTCACCTACCTCCCATGCTTTCTCTTTCCCCTTCCCTCCCGATTCCTGACCTGATTATGGGATCTACGAGAAGCTTAAGAGCATCACCAATCCTGAGACCAAAACAGGAACCCTTTGCTGTATGAGAGCCATCACTTCCCAGTTCCTATCTGCCTCCATGACGCACCTTTTAGACATTCCTCTGCTGTGGTCTTCTCTACTCTTGCATAACCATTTTTGCACTTTCTAGGGAAATTGTGGCCATATGGCAGGTGCACAGTGGAGAGCCTCAACTGATAAAACAAGTATTCGCCCATCTTCTGGATATGCTTTTTCACTGTGTGGCCTACCAGGAGAAGATGAAAAAGCCTGATAGGATAGAGACCCCTGTACCTAAAGCTGCAAGATTGTCCAGCCAATGTTGTGTGCTAATTCTAAATAAGATATCTTTTGATTAAACAATGGAGGCTAATTCTGTTACAGATGATTATGTGTACTACTGGTGCACAAGACTCACACCTATGTGTAGTTTAGATGAATTAAATCACAATTTACTTGCTATGAGAACAGGCATTATAACATGCATCTCAGTCAAGTTGATTGATTCATTGATTATGTAATTATAGTACCACATTAGACAAAAATATAGGTATAGGTATGCATTCACCTTCAGTATATAAAAGAATTAAAATTTAATTCAGAGCCACAAGTTTGGCATGGTGCAAAAATATCAGCCATAATAGCATGTCTGATACAAGTATGAGTTGCAGTTGGTTGAAGAGTAGTAATAAAAGTAGTTATAATAGCCATATTGGTCATAGTATGAGTAGTAAGTGTTGTAATAGCACTGATAATAGCTGTAGTAGTAGTAACAATCCTCACTGTAGCAATAGTACTGATATGAAGAGCTCAAATAGCAGTATGGAGTTGGAATAGTGTATGGTGTTGGTGTAGTATATGGAGGTGTGGTAGTTGACTTTGCAGCACTAACAGTCACAGCCACTGGAATGATTACTGCACTCCACATCACTATAGTGAACACCACCGCTGCAATATTGAGACCCAGTGAGATGTTGGCCTTTGTCCTGGCAGCTGCAATGTTACCACGTCTTTCTTCATCCTTTGCCTAAAGAGTCAGCACCTATAAAAAGTCAGGCATTTTCAGTGCTTTACTTACATTGCATGATACCACAATGGCAGAAAAGGTACAAAGCAGTGAAGGCCAGCCTCCAAGGATGATGACTAGAAAATTCATCAGAATAGAAAGAGTAAGGTAATTATCCCCGGACGATTGCTGAACAAAAGTAATGGTTGGAATAGTGGTTGGATGTTGTCGGACAGCCATCACACTATTGGGCTAACAGAATTATTAATATGTTATCCAGATATTAATAAGCATGATTACTTGTATACTTGTTGGGGGGAAGGTTATATCAGGCTGATTGGGGAGTGTCATGCATTGCTGTACACTTGTGTGTGCCATTCTGGTAGGATCTTGTGGTAGATATTCCTGAGGTGGTAAAGGTTTTCCAGCAGGTTGTGGATATCCCTGGAAAGCTTTGAATGTCTGCCCTGGTCCGGCAATATTCTGCATCCAGATGGGCTGCTGTGAACCAGTTGGTGGTTATTGGTAACCATGGCCAACTACAGTCTCATATTTAGGTGGGTCTAAGATATATAGAACAGTGTCAAAATACAGTGCATGGATTGATGAACAGTCTGCACATCTGTGTGTGACCATATTAAACCATGCTGAAATAGCAAATGATGACCAACTACCAGTCAAGGAAAATGCTTTATAAATTAACCATCCTACATCAAGTACATGTAAATTGCGAAAATAAAAAAAATCAAGATTTCAATAACTCCAAAATGGAAGCTAGTAGTTACTTTGACAGTTTGCAGCTTTTTTATTAATCAATCTATGTATCTATCATTTATTTATTAACGTGAGATAAGTGGTAATGCATTGTATCTTGATGTACTAGTAACAATTTATTAATAAATTAGTATGTTGAAATTATTCCAATTCAAGCAGAATGTTGGAGCCTATAAAATTGTACATTTATTATTAGGCATTGTCGGGAACTATTGTTTCATTCTCATTATAGATTAATTCGATATTTATGTTCTTTACATCAGCATGCATGCTATCGCATATTTGTATAACGTATCGCAAGTAAAATAACTACTTACCGTTAATTAAAAAATCATTTTCCTTGATTGCGAAAAAAAACACACTGTATACTTGCAAATACATGTGCAGATATTGTCTTAGTGTGCAACTATGCAGCACGATCTATAAATGAACTATACTACAGGAACCTGGCCTTTCAGGAGCGGATGCAGGATATTGGGGGGCTGGAGGCGTGGCCCTCCAAACCAGCAAGAGAAGCGCTGTAAGCTACCCCCAGTGGGGCCTGGAGAGTAAAACCCAGCCGCTTTTTATCTTTTGCACTTTGGAATTAAATTATAAAAACATGCATGAAAAGGTAACTCGCTACTGTCACTCTTCAGAAACCAACAGGATTACAGGGTCACTTATAAGCATCCATGAAGGATATTTCGGCTATAGCTGTCGTAAATAACATTATTGTTCGAAGGCTCTGCTCAGTCTGCTGTCTTTGCTACAAAATGAACTTTTTAAAGTCTGCATGCAAGGGAGTATTTAATGAAGGGGTTTAAATATATATTAATGTACAGGAAATTTGCTGTGAGGTGCACGAGTACTGCATGCTCCAAATGATTCACTTGCCCAGCCATCAGCGTATTACTCGTATTTATAGAGGCAGAAGTCACCTTATGCAATACAATTTCAAACTACAGCTGAAATGTTACTTCACCTTCCATGTCGTATTGCCCTTTCCGCCCACTATATGTACTGTCAGTAGATTATTCGTGTCTCGGCGTCAGCATATATGGCTGGCTGTATGTATAATAAGCTACCATATAAGTATGTATCGTACTTATATTTATTACAAAATCATGATTTGTTTTGCATGCTTCCCATTAATTTTTTTTTTTTTTTCCTATTCAATTATTTGTATAATGTTAGTTGTTAATGTACATATATGTATAGCAACAAATACACACAAAATGATCATAATAATAGTCTATTGCGTCAATGTCAGCAGTAACTTGCAATGATCTTGCAAGGATAGCCCTGGCATTTGCTTGCACCAATATGATGCTTAGCCTGCCATATAGATCTCCAAAAACGTGGGATTTACTGCAGTTCGTGAGGAATCTGAGGATAGCTTCTCGCATGGCTATATAGGTAAGAGAAATCGTTGCATGCCTCGGCTCCATATGTTTCAACTGCTAGGGGAATGCACTGCCAAACAAACACTGAGCACTTTGTGTCATTGTTTTCATGTTTACGTGATCAGTTCTGCAGCTTTTATAGCCACCAGCAGAAATCCCCGCTTCAGAAACAATTTTGGGACTTAGCGATGAAGTTACTGTGATGTCCAAAGCAGCAGTATCTTTAATTCCCCAGCTGGACACTAGAATATCTGCAGACCAGGTTCTGAGTTCATCACTGCTTAAACCACATCCTGCCTCAAGGCGAGCAGGTAATGAGGCACATTGACATGCGCTGAAAACGGCATTGCGAAGGCAATTGTAACATCGCTTCCACGATTACTGGTGACTAGACTTAGCCCGTGAAAAATCACGGAGCTGATTGTATATGATAAGTGTTTTTTTTACATACACTATGGTGCCACCTGTTGTAGTATATGGTTACTACGCAACGGTCGTCGCAACCTATTAAATAGCCAGCGCGCGCAATGAAATACTTCCGGTCTGTACGATAAAAATGAACACCGGTCAATTGCCATTGGTCGCTAAGTAGCGTTACCCCGTGAAAAATAAGTGCAGAATGTTTTTTTTTTTGTAATCTACCACCTGTTGTAATTTACGGTTACTACGCAACCTATTTAATACCCCGCACACGCACATGTACATGTACTACTTCCGGTCTGTACGATAGGAATGAACACCGGTCGATTGCCATTGGTCGTTGCTTAGTACTTTTGTGTGGGAGTGGTCGTTTCTATTGGTTGCTAGGTACGCGTTGCTAGTTATGTTCAAACCCACAATTGTAGACGCTAGGCGGAGTTTATAAATAGGTGGTTACTCGGACGTACGGACGTTGGAAATTATAGTATTAGATTAGGTACTTTAATAAATTTTTGAAAATGAATAAAACTAGAATTTTTATGCATAGCCTAAAAGAGCAAATTGAATGCATAAGAAATATGCTTTTGCCACGGAAAACAGATGACTATTTCAAAAGTTATAACGTTTCAAACATTGCGTCGCTGGTGACTAACAATGTACGCGATGTGAATGGACCGCGATATAAAAACCTGTGACCGCTTGACTTCTCCATGCAACTACTGTAAAAGTATTCAAGATAATATATATAGGTTGCTTGGTAACCATAGTTAGGGCAGATGATATATTTGTGACTGTACTGTTATGATGCTGATAATAACGTTTGTCTGTTTACATTGGTGTCAGAAGTGAAGCATGGCGAAGTTTGACGTTACCTTACCTGAAATCTCGGTGGAAACGTTTGAGCACGCATGGCTAAGGTTTGAGCTCGCCGCTACGGCAAAAGAGTGGCAGGAGGATAAACAGTTACGTACGTTGCCAACGCTATTGCGAGGCAAATTGGTGGAATATTTTGTGGAACTGAGCTCCGAAGAGAAGTCCTCGCTAGAAGGAGTGAAGGCGGCTCTGACGAAGAGAGCCGGTTTGAAAAAGGACCCCTTGGTCGCAGCAAAGCATTTCAGCTCGCGGGAACAGGGTGAAAAGGAAAGTGTGAGAGATTATGCCACGCAGTTACGGAAAGCATTCGCAGAAGCCTATCCTAAAGAAGACACTGTATCAGCAGTACTGTTACAGAAATTCATGACCGGACTTCGTGCATCAATCACACGTCAAATGTTACTAAAAGGCAGGCCGTCAACAATGGAGCAAGCTATTGAAGAAGCTGTGGTAATCGAAGAGGCACTAAAGTTTGGTGGGGAGGTTTCTGAAGTTAATGTTAATGCCATTCAGAAGAAAGAGGACAGTGGAGAACTGGGGCAACTGAAGACACTGCTGGAGCAAATGGTGAAGAAAATTGACACGTTGGAAGCTCAAATGTCAGAAGTAAAGATTGGACATAGAGACATGACTACAGGAAGAAGGCACTATCAGTATGAGAGGGGAGGAACGCAGAAATGTTACAGGTGCGGTGAACAGGGCCACTTCAAACGCGCGTGTCCTTTAAACTTCAACAAGCCAGCTCAGGCGGTGGAAAAGAGCTGGCGGGGAAACAAGTAATCCACCATGGTCGACGACAAATTAAAGAGGTACATGTATATAATATCAATAGTTTGTTACAAGTTGAGGGACTGCTTGGGGGGTCTTCGGTGAAGTTTTTGTTGGATTCGGGGGCAGCTGTTTCAGTTGTTTGCTATGCTGTTTTGTCCGAAGAGATGCAACAAAGGATTAAACGTTCCAGTTCTGTGGTGATTGGTGCTAATGGTGTTCCTTTGGAGGTGGTGGGACGGGTGACAGCGAATGTTGTTTTGGGGACATTTCATCATGACCAGGAATTTATCGTTGTCAGGGAACTCACGGTACAGTGTTTGCTTGGGGCTGACTTTATGGAGAAACACGGGGTTGTGATAGATTACAGAACCAGATGTATTCAGTTGGGTCAGGATTTGGTTGAGATTCCCATCATTGGCTCCAATACAGATAGGGTTACGCCTCCATGTAGTGACAAAGTAGTTGTAGTGTCAGAGGATGTGCAAATCCGAGGACATTCCATACTGTTGTTGGAGGGGAAAATAGGCGATGAAGGAAGAGCTTGTATTAGGTGAAGGGCTCATTGAAGAGGGGGATGTAGATGGTAGACCCAAGAACATGCTTGTGGCTAGGAGTCTGAGTACTGTGAGGGAAGGGAATGGGGTGAAATTGCAGGTGATGAACACAGGACCGATGCCTATAATGTTGTACGAAGGCATGAAAATAGCGTCCTTTATCCCAAGGCAGAACATAATGTTCGTTGGCGAAGGGAAATCCTTGGAGAGGGTGACAATGTCAACAGCAACGCCGACATTCAACCTCGAAGGAACTAACCTGTCAGGGGATGAAAAGAGAAAGCTCATGAAGTTGTTAGAGGAGTTTAAGGAGTCTTTTGCTGAAGGGAAATTGCGAAAGACTTCAAGTGTAAAACACTCTCATGGACCTCCAATTCGACAACCGATTCGTCGACTTCCTGTGACGTTGAAAAGTACAGTACAGAAGGAAGTGCAGAAGATGTTGCAGGATGGTGTCATACGCTCCAGTACGAGTCCATGGTCTTCGCCGATAGTGATGGTTAGAAAAAAAGACGGAGCTTGGAGATTTTGTATTGACTTTCGGAAGTCAAGTTAAATGACGTAACGCACAAGGATGCCTATCCGCTACCTCGCATCGATGAAACCTTGGAGTCTTTATCTGGTTCGACCCTTTTCACAACTCTAGATTTGGCCTCCGGCTATTGGCAAGTTGGAGGAGGCAGATAAAGAGAAGACAGCGTTTTCGACTGCGGAAGGACATTTTGAGTTTAATGTCATGCCATTTGGGCTAACCAACGCACCGTCACTGGAGTTTTCAGCGTTTAATGTCATGTGTGCTTGCAGGCCTAACGGACGAACAATGTCTAATCTACATTGACGACATTTTAGTCTATAGTGCTAATTTCTCAGAGCACCTTGTTCGACTTAGAAACGTTCTCCAGAGAATCAAAAATGCAGGTCTGAGATTGAAGGTGAGTAAGTGTCGTTTCGCTCAGGCCAAAGTGCAGTATTTGGGTCATGTAGTATCCGCACAAGGGGTGGAACCAGATCCAGCCAAAATACAGGCTGTGGCGACTTACCCCGTTCCAAGAAATGTAAAAGAGCTTAGGCAGTTTTTGGGTCTATCAAATTACTATCGCAGGTTTGTGCAGGACTATTCAAGTATAGCGGGGCCTTTGTTCAAGCTTACCCAGAAGAGCGTTCGTCAGTATAATTGGAATGAATGCTGCACGGAAGCATTTCAGGAGTTGAAAAGGCGTTTGACAAATCCACCAATTCTAGCTTTTCCACGGTTTGATTGCAAATTCCTGCTTGCAACTGACGCGTCAGATTCAGCTATTGGTGCTGTTTTAAGCCAAGTCCAAGAAGGTGCAGAGAAGGTCATTGCATATTGGAGTAGGCAATTGACGAAGGCGGAAAGGAATTATTCTACAATTGAACGGGAAGCTCTTGCCATAGTCAAATCCGTGAAGGAGTTCTATCCATACCTATATGGACATGAATTTGTTTTATTGACAGATCATCAACCTCTAGTACATCTTAACAACCTGAGGGATGTTGGGGGGCGCATTTCAAGATGGACCATGTTCTTGCAGCAGTTCAATTTCTCAGTTGAACACAAATCCGGCACAGCAAATGGCAATGCAGATGGGCTGTCCAGGACACCATCGACTCAACTAGCTGCAGCCATCACAGAAGTCGAGGAATCAGATCACTTCACTGTTATAAAGGAAGCACAGGCTAAAGATAGCTACATGTTATCTGTTCTGGAGGCAGTGATGCAAGGGAAGTCACCACCAGGTCTTACTCGTCAGCGTGAGAAACTAATCATTTGCAAAGGAGTACCCTGCCGTCGAATTAAGGAGTCACCTGATTCCAAGCCTTACATCCAGATGTTGGTACCCACAGATTTGAGACCAGAAATTCTTAAACAGCTACATGACATTGCTGGTCACATGGGTGTTAGGCGTACCATGGAGAAAGTGCGACAGCGGTTCTACTGGCCAGGGTATGAAACTGATGTGGAACATTGGGTGCGTGATTGCGAGCTATGCCAAAAGAGAAACCAGCCTCAGCCACTTCCTCGGGCCCCATTGGGTACTATTAGGGCAAGTTACCCATTTGAGAAGATTTCATGGGACATAATGGGTCCTTTACCAGTTACCAATAAGGGTAACAAGTACATATTAGTGGTTACTGATGTGTTCAGTAAGTGGGTGGAGGCTTTTCCTTTGCAGGTTACTGATGGTTTCACTCTCACAAGCACATTGATGGATGAAGTGATACAATGTATGTCGTTATGGTGTACCCACTCAGCTACACAGTGACCAAGGCAGCAACTTGAATGCAGAGGTGAACCAGAAGCTTTGTCAGCTACTTGGAATTCAATGCACCAGGACTATAGCGTACCACCCACAGGGAAATGGGCAAGTGGAACGTTTTAACCGCACTGTGGAAGCTATGCTGGCTAAGATGGTGGGAGATCATCACAGAGATCGGGATAAGCATCTACAAAAGGCTTTATTTGCATACAGAACATCACTTCATGACACGACAGGGTACTCACCGTATCTGGCTAATTTTGGACGTTCTCCAGCACTTCCTGTTGATGTCATGTTGGGCAGAGTTGATGTGGAGGAAAACAGTGACAGAACTGTCTCTCAATACATCAAGGATGTTCAGAGAACGCTTAAAGGGACCTATGACACAATACGTATTAATCTTGAGGTGGCACAGAAGAAAAGGAAGGATGCATATGATGGGCAATGTGCAGGAATCGACTTTAAGATTGGAGACAGGGTGTGGCTTTTCAATCCAGCTATTAAGACTGGTCACACTAAGAAGCTGTCATCATTGTGGAGGGGACCCTATACTGTCATTGATCGATTGAGTTCAGTCAATTACAAGATCCAATTGATTGGGACTACAAAAATTCAAATTGTTCATCGCAATCGGTTGAAGATTTGCTATGGTGACCCTGAGAGGAGCAGTATACAAAGAGAACCAGAACAGTCACTAGGGGAGGGTGAGTGTTTGGAGTCAGATGAAGTTCCTGAGCAGTTATTAGACACAGAACACCCATCTATAAGTTCAGCTGGATTTGAATATGATGATGATTCAGATACAGATAACCCAATGGTATCAGATGATCCGATGGTTTATCATCGACCTCAGAGGGATCGTCATCCTCCTGTGAGATATGGACACTATTACACACATTAGAAATCTTGTGTGGAATCAAGAACTTAATGAGGGAGTGATGTAGCATAGGTTACGTAATATATTATGTGTATTGTGTATTGCGCGGGCAACATATATAGGCTGCTTGGTAACCATAGTTAGGGCAGATGATATATTTGTGACTGTACTGTTATGATGCTGATAATAACGTTTGTCTGAGAACTATTTACAGTACTCTTTATAAGGTTCACAGAGTCAAGTACACATTACATCTAAATTTAGGTGTCTCATTGTATAATCTAGCTGCCAATACGGCAATAGCCCGTATAGCGATATCATAATGTTCTCCCCTATTTATTCACATTCATCATTCTTCCAATGTGTAATAATTACTTTAGGAACTTGAGACTTCTTTGATTGATTTACACATATTATGTGTCCATTGTATAGCACATTTTGATGATCCACATACCATAGGTGTTCAATATACAGACCATTAATAACTGATCACGCCCATAGCCATTGAGACATCAGGAGAGAGCTTGACCATCACCTTAGGCAGGCATCAGGAGAGTGCAATGTAGGCTCTTACTTGCTACAAAGGCTATCAGTTGCAGTACAATTTGGAAATGCTGCTTCTGTTACGGATTCTGTATCGTTTTATTAGTATATAGTTTCTTATTGTGCATTGTTTATGCTTACCTTCATTATTTTATTATTACAAATAACTGACACGTTGGATAAAACGCTTCAAAAATATTACATTAATTTTTTTTTCATTATGAGATATTAGGAAACTCATTTGATAATTCCACTTCCTTCTGCCATATATTGCAACTTCTTTTCTATCTTCCTCCTTGAACTGTTCACCTTCTTTTGAATCTTATCTTTAAGTTGCTGATCTTGCAATATAGAAATGTTGTGTTCATGTTGTTTACTAACTAACTTTACTCTCTAAGCTTGTCAGATGCAAAATTTAACCGGGCTATATTTTCTTGCTTGTTCTGAGAGTGTGCACACAACCACTGCATTGTTCTATTAATTTTACATCTTACGTTTCCATCATTTAACATTAGATGCTTTCTATAAAGGTAATCAGCCAGGCCAAGAGTGCATTGTGTTCAGCAAACATACTTGGTGAACAATGGATGGTGATAGATGAGCTAAAGTACCTTCAAGGTAGCCATGCAACTGTGTCTACTATATTACACATACTTCAAGTAGCGAGTGTACTACAATATCTATTATCTTATCTTGTTCTGTTGTAGCATGCAGAATTTTGTAGTTCAAGGTTCAGGGAGAGCAGTAATTTTCAATCCTGCCATTTGATCCAAAGCTACTTCAATAACTGGGCATATGCTGGTTATGGGTAGATGTATTTCTCAATGTTACACTAACATTGTCTTAAAAAATACGCTGTGTGGGCACCATCATATTTTGATGATTGAGCTGTTTTTAATGATATGGCGGTCCATGCTGTACAATACTTCACTGCAAAAAACAAAGAGTGAGATTTAATCTATTGAAGATTAAACCACAGTCAAAAACGATTTAATCTAATCAATTTACGATTGTGGTTTAATCTTCAATAGATTAAATCCACTCTTTGTTTTTTGCAGTGTTTCCATAACTAACGCGTGCCTTGACGAATTCGGTGCGTATTAAATAGAACTATCACACAACTCTTTGACACATAAACAAAATAGATTGTCTATGCGTTGAAAATACAAAAAATAAGTTTAATTCCCAGGGCTCTAACACAGAAATACCAGGTTAAGCATTATTATGTCAAGTTCTAAGCAATCCAACAGTAAACACCTGTGCCGATAAATGGACCCTTGGGCACCATCCAAAGCTCATGAAATTTTATCCTGATATAGGCTAGGACCTAATAAACATAGGAAACGCTTCCTCAAGTGAGTGCTTTAAGAATCTAGGGAATGGCTAATCGCGACCGATTACTATGGAAATCAACGAGACACACAAAATAACGCCGTATGCTGGCTTACATTTAGATAGGGTAAATTAAGGTAATTTCGCCAGGGGGGAGTGTTCGCCACCCTTAACTTCAAACGCGGCGCTAGGGCTTACCTGACGTTTTAATATCGCAGCAAAATATGGAAATATTAGTACAGGGAGTCTGTGTTTACTGCCCACAATTGAAGTTCTATTAGTTATTTCGGTTCTTACAAAAAAAAAATCAAAAACTAAGCTACCTCAATTTTAGGCAAAAGTGGTGCGGTAAACAACGCGCAATTGAAAGTGAGTTTACCTGGTGCAAGTCGCTGTCCGTAAAATACGTAGTCATGATCTGTTTAAAATCTTGTTATTAGAGAAGAGTGGTGATTTCTGTACAATATATGTAGTTCTATTTGTTATGAAACTTAGTAGCTTCGGAATTAGGGTGGGTGGCGGAGACTCCAATCGTAAATTACGCTATTAAGCAGTAGTCGCCACCCCTGGCGACTACTCAAACTTTCTGAAATGACGAAGTGAGAATAGTCAAAATAGCTACCATTAGGCCTATAAATGTTTGCTACCAATTATATATAAGTACTGTAAGCTGTTCATGTTGGGAAGGAGTGTTCGCCATGGGGGCGTGGCCTTCTTTCCCATACACACAGAATGGGATGTGCATAAATATTTTTTTTCCCTGACACTTCATGCTTCAAATGGTTTCTTTTTGTATCTGGCCTTCTAATTAAACTCAGTTCAGTTGCTTGAGCCAACTCGAGCCCTTGGATCTGTATGTTTTAACTAACTGCAAGCCACGGATGTACAAAAGGAAGCCGTTCTATCCAAAAAATACTAGCAGCGCAAAGAAAGACTCCCAGGGCGTTTAAAGGGCTACAGTGAACAAGCTTACTTGTTTTAGCAACGTCCTATGTAAAAACCACTTTTGTTACACTTCGCAATAACGAAATACAGGGGGTGGCGAACACTCCAAAATCGACGTGGCGAAAGCCCAACAGGGGTGGCGACTATACCTGAAATACGCTTAATTGGATAAAACCACTGTTTTATTTTGTTTGGAACACTTTTTTGGAGAAACGAAGCGATAATAGTGTAGAATAAGGACTGAGGATCTCTTGAAACCAAGTATGTTTGAAGCACTACCCGTCCTTTTTTTTAAATATGTAAGAATACCGATATCGGTACTCGCGGGTGGCGAACACTACTTAATTGACCCTACCACTAGTGTATCGGGCAACCCCTTTTGTTCTGTATTCTAGCAATAAAGTCCTAAATACCTTGCGAACAACTTTACAAAGCGCGCGTCTTCTTAAGCACTCGTAGAGAAATCCTAAAGTAAATTTAAATACGGTCACAATTGTCGACGAAATTTAGATCACCAGTTTCCGCCTACGCAAACGCAATTTAATAAAGTACCTAATTAGATACTGTGACGGCATAAAGACTCTACATGTAGTGCTTTTTCAGGGCACAAAGCACATGATGGAGAGGAAACATTGGTAATACCATAAGGGCTCAAGCCACCATCTTATGCAGCTCATTGGGGTCTAGTTGAAGGCCCATGCAGACAAACTGGTGATGTCACTGTTAACCATGCAGCTGCATGGGGAGAGGATACCGAAAGCAGTCTTGCCCTATGAGAGCATGACATGGAATAAAACAATTGTGAAAAAGAGAAGGTCTCCAGCTTGTCAGAGAGGCTGTGTTGTGAGGGTTTTTTGAGCAAGCAAAATTCAATGGATATGGTGTCAGAGGACATGACAGACAGATTGAATGAGTCAATTGATGACATTAGATGTGAGTGATCTGGAATGGCACATTCAGAGTTGCACAGAGATGAAATATATGCAGCTGTCGAGTGACGGGAAAGTGATCAAGAACCTAGGCCTCCCCTGTGAGGGTTTAATTGAGCTTGAAGCCAGAATTGTTGTGTATGGTTAATACCAGTGCACTCGGAAAAGCATTGATGAATAAGGTGATTGAAGTGCTCAAAAGTGGCAGTTGCCATAGATAGAGGTGTGGTTCCGGCAACATATGCAAATTTACAAAAACCTGCACATGAGCGGAGCATGCAGAGTAAATGCGACATGTGGATCAATAGACCCAACTTTCTGTAAGGGAGATAGAAGGACTGATGCGTTAGAAATTCTTTTGATGATGGAAGCAGAGCTAAAATCAAAATCTCAATCTCCAATAGGAGCACCTATTAACTCAAAATTGGGGATAGAGAAAGATGGGATTGTGATGGGGAACTAGGATAGGCCTCCAGCGCCAAACAGTTCACATTTTTTAGGTTAATGTGTTAACCAAGAGATGGCCCCAGCTGTTATTATTCATTATAATATTTATATTTTATACATACAGAGTAGCAAATAATGCATCCTATTACTAATGAATAAATGAGTGCACACAGAAACTTGATCGGCTTGCTGAATGTCATCCTATGCACTGTAGTTATGCTGTGATGTCAGAGCTGATGCCATATGCTCGGGATAGCAGTGCCCTTGCATTTGCTCTGACAAGGACCAAGTTGAGCCTACCATACAGTGATGAGGTGGCGTGAGATTTTCTGCAGTTTAGTCTAACTACAGGTGTGAGGCAAGGCGAGAAAATGTAAGCGAGCCTCACCTCCCTAGCAGCCATAGGTCTCAACAGCCATTGGTATGCAAGACCAGCCTAGCTCTGAGCACTTCACATCATTGGAGGCATGCTTTCTCTGTTCAGAAACCAGGGCAGATGATCCTGCTGTCGTACATACTTCATTGAGGATGCTTTGATTAAGCGGTGATGCAACAGTGAGATCAAAAGCCACAGGTTTCCCCAGATCCCAATTTGGCACTAGAACATTGTCTGGCTGAGTGCACCGTTCATCATGCCCCAATCCACCTCCTACCTCCATTTCACCACCTACACCAGCCTGTTTCAGGTTTCAAAAAAGGTATTGCTAAGCTGGTTACTACATACCCATTATATTTACCCGTTAAGGCATGGTGACCTAAGGGATCTAACGATTGGATTGTACAAGATGGGCACCTACATGTACTACCACCAAACATGTCAACGCCTAGCCACCATTTTATGGCTGTCTGCAATTCAGCCTTGTCAAGTGCAAGCATTTGTGTAGCCTTGCATATACAAAAGCACATGTATGTACCTTCACAGTTTTATATGAGCCCGAATATAAAAAGCTCCCTGAGATAATGAGAGCTCTCACCCAATAGTTCTGGTTTGGAAGCTCTTTCATTGGTCTATAGGATTGAATATCCCACACCTACATGTAAACAGCATAAACATATATAACTAGTACATTACAGCGTGGTAAAACCTTACATGTAATGCTTCTAAGTGATCCATGAAAAGCATGGTTCGGAACATGCTAGGGTGCAAACTGCATGGATCATCATGAGCGACTATTGACGGGGATGCACAGTCATAAAAACTGTGTTAGTAATTAAGATCATAGATAGTCTACTATACTATTTATGCTAAGATACTCAAGCGGCTGGGGGGGGTCCCTTGGGTTCCCAGAATCCCCCCCCCCCCCCCCCCCCCCTACCAAGATTAATTTATCATCTATCATCCACTTTAACTAATTTAACCCCTAGGGGTATTAAAATATGTTTTTTCTTATCATTGGAATTGCATATCCTCCATTTAACGGTGTCGCCAAAATATATACACACATTTGTCTCTATTATATTGCCACTTTGGCTTAGCTAGCACTGCTCATTGCTGCTTACACTGTTAGTTTTGATATGCATGGGACTTCCGGGACATAGGGAAAGAGAACGCAAGAAATCTGCAAAATTGTGCGAATCGCTTGACAGCTTTTTCCTTTCCAAGAAACGGAAAATGGCTGATAACTGTACCAAAACTGCTGTGACTTTCACATTGCCAGAAGGCGAAGCTACTGACTCCAATGGTATAGTATGCAATTGCCCGATGACGATCAAGGTATACAGAATGTCGATCAAGGGACGCGGAATGTCGATCAAGGGACACGGAATGTTGATCAAGGGACATGGAATGTTGACAGAATGTCACTCAAACTCCAAGTGAAGTAGTGGATGTAGATGTAGATAGTAAGCGCCTTCAAAATAGATATGTCCAAACCGAATCACACTTACTTCAAAGGGACATAGGAAGGCTCATAAATGACAATTTATCTCCCAGTGAAGTTACACAAGCTATAGGGCGACTACTACCAGGAGAGAAATATGCATTTCTTAAGCACCATGCAGTTCCATCACAATCGCATGTTAATCCTAGAATCTACCATGGTGGAAGGAATCGTAGCTTCCAATGGAGCTGGCTGAGTGAACACCTTTGGATGGTGTACAGTGAAGTGTTAGATGGAGTGTTTTGAATAGCTTGTACTATTTTCTGTACTAATCCTGAAAAGAAAATAATTCGATGGAAGTTACGATATGAAAATCTACCACCAGACAAAAGACCATCAACAGTATAGCCGCTGCCATTTTAAGGAATGTGATCCACTTTTTTTACTTTCCAAATATCAGAGTACTCCTCAAGATAGCATGCATGCACCATACCTGTCACTTCTTGTGAATGTGAGCAGAGTGCCACTAAACTTAGGCGCCTCCATACATACATGCGTGCCTCAATGGCCCAAGAGAGGCTTACATCTTTAGCATTGCTTCATATTCATTATGAAAAAGACATAAATCTTCAGGAAGTTGTAGATATCTTACTAAATTGCACCCAAGGAGAATGAAACTTGACTCACTAATTAAGCCCTAAGCTTGAACTTGAGATCAATGTGCACAACCTTTTGATTTGTTCTTATTAAGAAATCATAGTCGTAATACATGTATATGGGACAACCTTTTATAACATTATAATGTTATAAAAATGCATCTTGTTTGAATCGCTATATCTTCAGAACGCTAAACGCTATCAGCTTCCTATTTGCAAAAGATTATACTACGCCATTTCTCTCTGACAAATCACATTTTGATTTTTGCACTTGCTCAACGCCAGTAATTGCAATGTTCGATACCCGATCGGGTTCAAGCCCGCCATAACTTTAGGTAGAAGTAATCAAATCGCTTCAAATTCGGATTGTAGATACAGAGGTCCTATACCTATTGATTTGTACTGTTCGTTAATTTTTGTACCACCCGTTACGGAGATACAGTCAGGGGCGGATGGAGGAATTCGGAGAGGGGGGTGTCCAATATGAATATTGATGAAGGGGCGGGGCAGGAGGTGACGCTTCCTCGGGGTACCGGGTATGGGGCTGCGCCTCAGAAAATTTTTGATGTATCATAAGGAGTGTTTGTATCGAAAAGATTGATTAGCCACGCCGATAGTTTATTACTTAACGGTATATGTCCATATACATGCGTCCCCATGCACACATATACATGTATACGTATACCGGGGTCTGGGGCGGAGCCCCTGAAGCTGGTGAGGTATTAGCGATCTCGAAGTCGAAATCGTTTAAAAATAGGCAGATGCTGCACTTTAATGTATTAAAACAATGTATTTAGTGCTCTCAAACAGGCCTGGCCTATTATATTTCTACACTTGCTGCTAACTATACTGATAGGAAATAATTTATAATTGCCTATATGTATAGATGAGCACTGCAATCAAGTCTGCCCTCCAAGTCCACAACCCTACTTACTTTTAAAAACGTTATGTGATGTATGTAGCCTATGGCACTATTCGCCAATGAATTGGATTATGTGTATCGCCGGGCTATACGCGTTTACCAATGGACTATAATTTCCAGCCGCAAAATATTACGTCATTGTAAAGCTATCAATCATACGTTATTCCAATTCAAGGCAAATAAAATTCTGTTTGGTGAGCGGTTCGATTGCATGCATACTGGTACATGGTGTATGGGGTGACGAAATCGCTTCAAAGCATACGGTACATTTATATGTGGGCTAATTATATTCATCAATGGTTCCAAGGGAGGTGTCCGGACACCCTGGACTCCCCCCCTGTATCCGCCTCTGTACAGTTGAACAAACTACGTGCACTTTTTCCCGCACGATTCGCGTCAATGATGCTCCCCATACATTGAGCGGGACGCCATTTGCCAAAATCATCGGCGCGAATCGAGCGGGAAAAAGTGGACGTACTTTGTTAGATTCAAATTAAAAATTGTCCTCATCATGTGAACCATGATCCCTCTAGCTCACTGGCACGTTGTGGTTATAACTGCTTTGGGCATTGTATAAGAATAAGCAAGAGCTGTAGGGTTTGCATCCGACGGTAAATTAACTATCCAGATACCGAAATTCGATAGATATTATTCCGGACTCCGGTATCGGATTATCCGGTTTTAATCCGGATTTCATAACATCTACATTGCACACGATGAGCGTGGTCCTGCGACTGCGTGGATAACAATGAACAAATTCAATTACGGCATTTATTTTATGCCCAAGCGCCACTGTCTTTCAGAGTCATGCAGACTTTCAGTTCCTTCTCCTTCAATTTCCTCCTCCCACTTCGACAACATAAAATGACCTGTTTCAAGCTCTTTGCTTCTGTCACCATAGACTCCGGCGCCAATCAGCAATCATGTGACAAAACTGAATTAATGCTCCAGTCCCGTGACTCCGTCACGCGCACGCCAAATTCTTGATTGTAGTGTACCAATAGATGTACATTCATGCAATCTGAGTCTGACCAGAGAGACTGCAGTGCAAACACTACATACAACCCTATAAGGATTAAACAGTATAAAACAAAAGTTACAAACTTCAGCTGATTTGAGTCGAACCAATCGGATTCCATTACGCAAAATATCCGTATCAATCCGGATTTGGACCAGGCCGGATAACGGATAACGGATTGATGAAAAACAAGGCGGAATCCGTAATATCCGTCATTTAATCACTATCCGGATGCAAACCCTAAAGAGCTGGTATAAGTGGAATAATGTTATTTTTTAAAGTAACAGAATGATACATGTAGATAAAACGTTTATTCTCAAATGGAAATACATGTCGTTTATCGTTTTCCCTCCCTAGCTTCCCAGAGGTCATCGAATCATAATTTTGACTTTGTTGGAGAGGGTGACAAAAGAGCACATCCAGAACATTCTGGAAAGCCTTGCAAATGAACTGGTGACATTAGGTTCAGCCGAGCTCACTGCAAGTCAAGTGAGTGTGGCTGAAATTGTGCTGTGTGGTGGGTGTGGCTGAAGTTGTGCTGTGTGTGGTGTGCGAAGGATTACGCTTAGTTCTGTTCTGATTGTACAGGATATGTTCCCAGATTGGCAGGCCTGCGCTATGCCAAGCTGGTGTTCTAGGACCCGATCACAAAGTTTCAGCCGGGAGTCATGCCCCACTACTTTGTGATGCAAACTCTGGGCCACCTGGCGAATGATATTGGCTCTTGAGTGTTGTAGTGTTTCAGTATCTGGCCAATAGGTCTCCAGGTGGCATGTTAGTAGCCTTGGTACAGGAGAAATCTAAACTGAATTTTGTTTTAAAGCCTAATGATCTTTTTCAGAAATCCATTGGCTTGCTTTTGGTATTTATATATATGTGCAAGCTAGTGATTAAAACTGCATAGCCAAAACAAGCGATCTGTGCATTGTAGAGTTGCTATAGACTATTTTCCACCTCCCCCCCCCCCCCCCCCCCCCCCCCCCCAAATGAAATCAGAAGGTCTATCTCTTTTTGCCAATGACCAACAACCCATGTGATATCTTCTTATAAACTCTCTTTTGCAGTGGTGGAGATAGTACCTCTGCTGAAGCCTATGTTGGGTCGTGTTCTGCCCCTCATGGGGGCTGTAAAGCTGGACAACATGCAGTGGGTCTTTGCAAATGGTGGGTTGAGCTCAACACATGATGCAATTGTACACCACTTGGGCCCTTTCAACAACTTTGTGTGACTGGGGACAGGACTGCAGGAAGGATGGGCACTGTGGCAGTAGTGGTGGAGTATAGGTAGTGAAAACTACACTCCACCAAGCGTGCAGTTTCCAAGCTAGATAGTTGTGTTAGCCAGCCATAGAGGAGGTGTGTACACTCTGTTGTGTTATATTATCATGGGGATGGACCAAATATCATTATAATTCATTGTAAGTGGGAGGGGATGTTGGCGGGTGAGTTGTGTGTATATCTGCTAATTGACATATACATCACATGTACATGTTACTTGTACCGTATGCTGCTGTACAATGGACTGTGTGTGACAACACTGTCATGTCTTCTCCCCCATGTTGTGCTAACACAAGCCATTGCACGTTTCTGTGAGGCCATTATCGACTTCCTTGCTGACAAACAGCGAGCGCGTGAAGCCAACATAATGGCAGAGCAGTTCCATGGAGAGGTGTTTGCCGCCTATGAGCAGCTGTTTAACATATGGCTGCAGTCCAAGGAAGCCAAGGTCAGCTGCTATACCTTGTACTGTGTGTGCCCTTTCATTACCTCATACACGGTGCCTATATGCCCAACCTTTGCGCACACTGAACATTTCAGGGGCATGTATTGTTCTGTGGAATTGGGGTGTTTGTGGTGTGTGTGTGTAAGTGTTTGTGGGGAGCGTGTATTCATATGTGTGTGTGTGTGTGTGTGTGTGTGTGTGTGTAGCTCAGCAGCTGGGGGAGGGATTATCAAGATTAGGATGTTTTCAGTTCAATTTATCACGATCATCTTCCGTCATGACAGGTCTGGATCGCTGTTGTTGATGCCATAGGATTTGCTGTTCACCTCTGTGCTGCTGATGCCCTAAATGACCAGCTGCCTAAGCTCATTCCTGGAGTGGTCCAGTTGTTCAAGAAGCACTCGGAGCAGTACCACATCTCCCAGGTTGGTGATACTTGTGATGAAGACCTGTTATGCAAATATCTCTACACATTGGTTTACCCAACCTCCTTTCCCACCTGACCTTCATTTGCCACATTTTTATAGTGAAAATTGTGCAGTCCTGGGGTGTGTGTTTGAAATTGGTTTCTTTTTGCATTGCTTTCACTTCCTTATACAATACACGTACATGAAGCCTAACAATGACGTGCCATGTATGTATCTCTTACCATTGTCTACATGTAGTTTGGGGGTTTGTACATGTATATACATGTACATGTACATGATGCCTCTCTACACATAAATACTTGTATATAATTTATGTTTACTGGTATCCAAGTTGGAAGCTGACACTTCCCTGCAGCTTTACAGCATCCACATAACACAAAGCACTCCATACATACAGTGCTGGTCCAAGGCACGAGATAATCCTGATAAACATGAATTCTGTTTGATGATCGAAGTGATGTACCATGTAATAGTCACTTATACTGAGGCAGTACAAAACTAAAGTCATTTGGTTGTCCCGTACTGGTATATTCTTAAGTGCAGCATTGTCTTCAGATTCCTTCTATTTTAGTCTGGCATTGTAAAGGCACATGGTGACAGACGTCATATGCGACACATGTTGGAATATTCGTAGATCAATTGATGTTGATGTGTTTTTTTATGATCACTTTATATACTAAACTAATTCCAGGATATCAGATGCTTTGCAAGCACATTGTATATTAAACAGCTTAATAACGTCTGTGCTAGTAACATAGGTTGCACCAAGTTGTTTATCCCCCCTCTCCCTCCTCTATGGTCCACCTCAGTGCCTTGGCATGATTGTGGACGCAGCGTGCATAAAGAAGTGCACCAATATGGCCATCATCCTGGACACCCTCCTCCCCGTCCTTCACCAACATGTCAGTTGTTATAGGGAGGGCTGGTCAGAGCTGGGGGCAAATAGTACTGTACACAATTGTATTGTTTTTAGGCGTGCATTCCTATCAACATGGCAAATCCTGTGTCTGTGAAGGACCACAATGAGAGTCTACGCTGTTTTGCAGCTGCCAGTATGTTTGTATTATGTGTACATGTTGTGTGCTAACATGTATGTGCATGTACAGTGTATGGAGTATGCTGTGTAATGCGTGTAGTGTGTAGTGTTGTGGCATTGGTGTTCTAATACAGTGTAAATTTCCCATATGATAGTGGCCATAAAAAAACTTAACTACACCTCTTGTGGTCGATCGATAATTATGGTACACTCCAAGTCTTCAAAGTGCAGTCTATTTTTACTGTACAGTACCACAGTATCCATGTCTGTTATTGCATAGCATTATGGCGTGGTTTGTAATATTACAGCACGTAGATTATTATGTGGTGCGGTTAAGACCAGATCTTTGCAAGAATTGTACACTTTGTGATAAAATTGGTAGTGTGTTACATGTACACATGTAGATACATCACTGGATCCTCTTCCCAGGTATGCGGGACTTGGCACAAAAGGGGAGGGGGGGGGGGGGGGTAGGTGACAGCCAGCCAGTTGGGTGTGCGTAAGGGTGCTGATCCCCTGCCCTGAGCCTGACTGGAACCAAGGGGAAACGCTGGTCCCCATTAGGTCAGCCACACCCCTTGATGCTGGTCAAGGTAAGGTGGTTAGGTCAGGGTAGAAGCCAGAAGGGTGCCACCTACCATTGATGTGCAAGTAAGAACACTGCAAAACATGTGTACAAGTACAGTCAATGCACAGGTGGAGTGGTGGGTGGGTAAACAGTGCAGCTGGCAGCCTTAGCTTTAGGCTGAGTGATTGCTGCCCACCCTACCATCCTTTATATACATTGTAGGTGTGCGAAGTGGAACTGTATCAGGTGTCAATATCTTTGGAGAGGCAGTGTGTGCGGGGAATACGTTTTAATGGAAGTGAGGCTTTCCCAGGGAGGTTGTTCCCAGGCTTTAGGCTGGGGATTTGAGCATTGCTCCATTCCCCAAAACATTCAACCAAGTTTAGTACCTAAACCAACACTATACAGAGAGATGTGGTAAGAGAACACACCTTTGCATGCCCTATACATCTTGCGGGCTGCACCACATCCACAATCAAAAGCCCACTGTCACTCTCACCTGGTGCTGCTTCCTGATGAGGTCAGGCAGGGTGATGCCTTGTTGGCCCACACCACCATAAATTTCCAGGCAGGAGGTTGTTACCTCTGAGCTCTGATTGTCGTCAGTGTGGCCTGAATGCCACCCTGGATACCCCCTAATGGAAAAGGAAAGCTTCATACGTCTAGCTCTGTAGGCACAAGATAGACTGCATGCACCTATGTGTGGGCGAACATACTCCCAATCCATTAACTGACGCTGACCTCCTATAAAGTTTATTTTTGACCACTTGTTTGTACTGTCATGATGTCATTATATGCTGTCATGATGTTATGCTGTCATGATTTCATGTGCTGTTATATGCTGTCATGATGTCATGTGCTGTTATATGCTGTCATGATGTCATGTGCTATTATATGCTGTCATGATGCCATGTGTTGTTATATGCTGTCATGATGTCATGTGCTGTTATATGCTGTCATGGTGATGTACTTATGCTGTACTTGTTTGCCAATAGCAAAGGGATACAACGAGAAGATTGTAAGCTTTCTTCTCACTAGACTGGAGGCAACCCAAGAGAAAGTCCGTGTTCCAACACTGGATATTATCAAGCACCTGGTCAACTCCTGCAGTAAGAGCTCCTCTTGACCCTCCCCCTCCCCCCTCCCCCCCCACCACCACACCTTTCTCCTCCCTGTGCCTTCTGGTCAAAAGGCAATGGCTTTCATATGTAGGCAAGAACTGGGTTGCAGTACTAGCTCCCCATGTGCTGATGTGTAAGCCTGGGCACTGTAACATACCACCTCATTCATTCTTAAGCTATTCCTATATATTGAAAGAAGCCACACCCCGTGACCATGCATACTATAAGAGGCCTGTAGAGCTCTGTGTACTGATGGTGCTATCTCTTGCAGGCACTGAACTGGGGGAGAAAAAGCCACTGATAGTCAATGGGCTGAAAATCCTTCTACCTGATCCAAGTCTGAGGGTAAAAAAAAAATGTTGCTGATATTAGTATTTATTATCGGAACATTGAAATCTCTGTGTTTATAAGGTTAAGTGGTTTGTTTAGTCCAACTTGAATGAAATTTGTGTTCATGGGCTTATGTTGTTGGTATTGATATTGGAGTTGTGCACATATGCTTATACTGGTTCATATTGTGTGTGTTGTGCACATATGCTGATACTGGTTCATATTGTGTGTGTTGTGCACATATGCTGATACTGGTTCATATTGTGTGTGCTATGCACATATGCTGATACTGGTTCATATTGTGTATGTTGTGCACATATGCTTATACTGGTTCTTTGTCCAGGTACGACGCATCTTTGAACAAACCATCATAGCAATGGCTCACCATGGTTACCTTGCCCTGGAAGGCGGGTCTGTCATGGTGGAATATATCGCCAAGCAGTGTGCACTTGATCCAGATGATAAGGTGTGTGCACTGCCCACAAGGGCCAGTGGGTTATGTACATATATACATATAGTCCACTTGTTGCCTGCCCCAATGTTTTTATTTTATTGTTATTATTTTTGAACAGGCAATGGCAAAGTTGGCTAATGAAGAGTTGACACCAACTGCACTCAGAGATATGAGTGATAGTGTGTTGGTCCTTGTGACCACCACTATTGAACACATGGAACCTGTATGTTCATTGCAACCATGCATATACGCTCCCTTGTACATGTACATCATGTATTGCTATAGTATATCATGCATGTTGCCGTGATGTGTTTGTCTCTCTCACATGGAACATGTTTTACTGGCAAACCTAGTGCATATAGTATATGCACGATGTAGCCTAGTCTGTGTTAGCATGGAACTTGTACATGATATTTCTGTGTTACTAAGTGAGCAGGATGTGTTAAGGAAAGGCCTGTCCTCTGTCTCTCCCAAACCACAAGGTGCTTTGGCCTTACCTGATCGAGTTTGTGACCCCTGTTGAGTACACAGGTGCGCTGGGGGTGGTGTGCAAGTGTGTGGCAAGCATTGGATTCAAGAAGAGGAAGGCACAAGCTGAGGACTTCAAGTTGGATTACACTGCGCAAGGTATACAGGGAGACTTAAGCCTACCGCTGCTTTAATAAAGCATAGATATAGATCTCAATATTAAAGTTGTGAGTAGTGAGTGCTATTTATGTACGAAGTAGTAGTGATTTTTCTCAGGCTTACTGTTATGGATTTGCATTAGAACCAATAGCCTTGAATGTCTTTTAATGGTTAATAACACCAAGTTCCTTATAATCAAGATCAAAATGCAATGTAACCATGTACCATTTTACCTTTACAAGTCATATTGGTTTTCACATTCACTGGTGATCACCATGTTGATAAGTTTTGTGTTTTGTTTTCATAGTTAACCTGCCAAAGCCAAATGATCTGCTGGCGCGACTTTTTGTGAGTTTCTTGCTTTCCTGTATACTGTGTGTTGTATCCATGTTTACATGAGTGGTGACTAGCTGGCAATGCACATACTGTGTGGTTGTATTGTGTGAGCCTCATGCACAAGAGAATCAGTTCCTGCATATTTGATGTGCTACATGTCTCTGGGTACATGTACTCTGTATATGCTGTGCCAGTTGAGCATGTAAGGATAGCTTTAGCAACTCATTGAATGTGCACCATCCCTTGGATTGCATCAGACACAGTGAGGGACATAAAGTGGTGTACATTTACATCATGCAAGCCTCCAGTGTTTCCCCCTGCTCATGTGACATGTGTTGGCATGCCTCAACAGGTCATGTCTGGCTTTCCCCATAATGGGCGTGACAGAGGGGAGCATGTTCTCAGCTGCATGCAGGCACTTGGACCCAACCTTCACGAGGATGTCGTGACACTGCTTGATGCTGCTATACCTAGGCTTCTTGCCTACCTTACAGGTAAGGAAATAAATGCAGGAATACAGGTATCTAACTTACTGCAGAGGAGTGGGATGGTGATAATTATTCTAGGGACTCTTAAGACGGTGCAGAAGGTATCGTAACCTTGGTGATATAATGTCAAAATTGTTTTTCCCAGGCTCAAAACAAATCAATTACATGTATGTTGTCTGACAAAAGTGGCATACAAAATAATTGGTGTTAAATGAGTCATAACCCATCCTGTGCCAAAAGTGATCCCTACACATGTAGCTTATAGTAATAGTAATATTAATACATGTACATGTAAATGGAGTTTTGTGCACATGAGGCATGTTCTGTAGCAGGTCATGCCCACTTGATAGGACACTGTAATATGTTCTTAAATGTTGTGAATGTTATCGATATGTTATGTTCAGAGCAAAATGAGAAAGGAACTTGGGACCAGAAGCTGTGGGAAGACCGTATACTGAAGGTGATAGTAGTATTTAGTATGCACGCGCATATACACTGACATACTGTGTACACTGGGTGACTGTGTACATGCACATACAACACAATCTGCACTGTTGGCGCATATTATATTGTATATGGGGTGTCCGCAGAATTTAAAACTCAGGCGTGATGTACACAGCTGCACAGTTGTTAGGCAAATACTAAGTTAGATTTTTTAATAGGTAATTTTATATCAAAACCATCATAAATCAACATATTTAAAGCCCTCTATTAAAGTTTAAAGTTAGAGATTATAACTAGCTCAAGGTATGAATATACAGTGATATCATTGATTTCAGATTACATGTAGCAAGTGATTAATAAGTAAGGTCATATTTTGCATTAAAGTTATTAATGTTCAAGTAGTTGTAGTTTTTAATTAATCCATTATAAAATGAAGTAAGAACCACCATGTACCAATTAATAAACAGTTATTAAAGTTAAAGTGCAAAATCCATTCAAAATCCATTGAAAGGGGTGTACTCTTGGTGTTTGAAGATTCATTGTTTTGAACAATGATTCAGTTACATGTACATGTAGATTTAGATTTCATGCTTGCATGTAGCTTATTCAGAAGCTTATCTACCTTTCAATTAATTTAAAGTTGTACATTATTATATCCATTAGAAACTATTGTAATATTTAAAATTGAATTTGAATAAGCAATTTGTATTTGCCTAACTTAGTTCATGCATTCTTTTGTGGACACCCAGTACAGTGCATCATAAAGGTTGTACTATTGTTACCAAGCCGTACATGTACACTAATGGTCAACCAATGATACTAAATTTTGGCATGTGATGGGAACTGTACATGTACATATGTGTACCCTGGTACTTCTGTGTGTACCCTGGTACTTCTGTGTGTACCCTGGTACTTCTGTGTGTACCCTGGTACTTCTGTGTGTACCCTGGTGTACACTTCTACATGTGTAAGACTCAGCCAATCAGTTTGGCTCTTTTTTTGAAGTGCATTCCTTCTTCAATCAGCTACTTTCTCGAATGCTGGATGATGTCAATAAAGAGGAGTGGCTCTTGGAGTTTGGCAATGTCTTTGGCAATGCTGAGCAAGTCATGTCCAAATATGGCAATCTGCCTGATGAAAAGGTACCCTTCTGTCCTGTGTATTTATCGATGCACTTACACTGTAAATTTAAAAGAAGTTGGCACTTTGATACCATTGTACATGGGTTATATGATGTTGGTGACTTGCCTGTGTAATCCATGTCCATCTGGAAGTATATGTACATCAATGATGCATGTACCACAATGCAGCAATGATATGTCGAGAACATTTAGTAATTTATCAAAAAAGGAAGGGGGAGAAAAGAACAAATAAATCAAGGGGGAAAACATTTATGTAAATGTACAAATTTTGTAATCAGTGGTGAGCTGAACGTTAGGTATGAATGTGTGTACTGGTACATGTAGGACAATGAGCCAGGGTGCATTGACAGCTCATGCTATGATAAAGCAAAGAAGCAAGCTGGATATTAATGGTATCAATGTACATGTATATCAACTACACACGCTAGGTGTGTATATATTTGGCTTGCAGTTATTTAAAGTAGTTGCTAGAATTGCATGAAATATTGTATTATACTATGCGCACTCATTCAGAATTCTGTTCACGTTATTGTGTGGCTAGCCAATGAAACCACTGTACATGCACACACATGTATGTATTGCAGCTCCTTGCATGAAGGGTATGCCCGGTACATTTACTTGTACATGTACATGTATCTGCATGCAGTATGGTTAGTGTCTGTTAGGAGGCTGGGGATGATATCTTGGTAAGTTCCTTTCATTGTTCCCTTTCTCTCCTCAGGGGTTCTTGTACAAGTGTATGGGTGTTATTATGCGCAAGGCCACACACAAGCAGTTTGTTCAGAACCACCTGGACATGATGTTTGCAACCGTAAAGCATTCGAGTCAAGCCGAGAGAGATGTGAGTGCACATTGGGTCTGGGGCCCTGTTGTGACGATGGAGCACTATCTCTACAGGGCTGTGCAGCAGGAATTGGCTATGCTTCCTCGTCGCATATTGACACAGTTCTGACAAAACTGGAATTGGTCATAAAGGATGAGATCAACAAGAAGGGTAAAGGAGGCTTCTTCAGCTTTGGAAAGGTATGCATAGGTACATTGTAACTGGGACCTCAGATCATGCTGTACATGTGTATGTGCTCGGCAGTTATGCGGTTTGTGTTAGCAACAACAAAAAAACAACAAACACATCTCTGTATTAGCGAATTTTATTAGATGTAGAAGTGATTATTTTCGGTGAATAGTCATTTCTGTGAAAAGTAGTCAGACCCTTATTTTATCCTTATTGAAGATGCCAGTTAGTGCACATGTGGGGTATTATACATGTAGGCATACATGTACATGTATGTGTCCCTGTACCTGTACATGTGTATGTACATGCCGCTATCATCGTGTGCATGGCAGTCACAAGAGTGTATTCCCTATGTACAGGACAAGTCTGATGCGGACATTGAGCGTCTCAAGGCTACAGTTCTGCTGTGCTATGGATATGTGTGCTTGCATTCTCCTCCAAAGTGAGACTAGTGTGCTGGTGTATTTTTTTCTTTAAGGTGTATTCATTAAATCCTTTCAGTTTGATTACATCTCGTATGGAGACGGGCGTCATGCGTAACATTAATCCCCACTTTGTGAAAGTGAAGGTAACATGACACGCAAATGGTGCATGTAGGGCAATAATTTAGATGTGTTTCCTCCATTTTTTTTTAAGGATACGATAGTGAAACAGAACCTTATTCGTACCATTGACATCATTGGGAAGGCACTGCATCCAGAACATCTCAAGTCCACGGAGTATGTCTTCACTAGTCGCGGTGACCTCATCAATCACCTTTTGGTAAGTTAAAAGGTTATTAAGAGATATATAACTATTCTATGCAGTTAGATATCATTCCAAATTGTATTGGACTTAAAACAGATAAGATTTCATTGGTGTCACCTATGTTTGGTTGTTATGAAGATCCCATAGACGTGCTTTAGTTTTTAGCAATTGTTTTCTGAACTGTCAACTATTTGGTAGTTAATTTCTTGGTAACTTTTAACCTTAGAGTATCTATTGCCAGGGCTCCACCAGCTAAGTAGCTAATGAGGCAGGCTGGCTAATCTCTGGCTATTAAAAATTTTATTGGCTAACTGGCTAATATATAATATTGCTTGTATAAATTACATTCAGCATGTGAGGACAAAAGTACAATAAACACACTCTATTCATCAAACTCAACATCTTGTACGTCCATTGGGAACTCTCTGACATACTGCCTTTTCACCAAATCGTGGTTCCAGCGGGTGCGGATGACTGCTTTGGAGATATTGATGAATGCACATCATCATGAAAGAGGCCCTCAGTAGAAAAGAACCGCTCAACTCCAGCTTCAGAGGCAGCACAACAGCTTAAAATGTAGTACAATACAAATAATGCAGGTATATCTGCTCCAATACTTTCCCAGTATGCTTTAAGGTTAAATGCATGTGCCTTTGAATCCTTCGATGGCTTAGGCAATTTATCACAATGCTTTAATCATAGATTGACCGTTCGCTGTTAAACGGTGTGTTAAACCAGTTTAACAATTACAAAATTTGCGAACACGTTTTGTGTTTTCCATTGTAACTAATCATCCATAAGTGTTGCACTCATTCTGAAGGTATATTTGGTATCCTAAATCATGTATCTACGATACGGAGCAATTACATACATATTTACAATACTGTTATGAGCTCTGGCATTGCAATGATACTGTTGCTTGAATAACTGCTTTGCACATTACGCATTTTCGGCTTCGCCCGAAATCTACCTGCTCTTGTATGGTGCCATAAGCCAGTTTGCTCTTCCAGCCTGCCCATATCGTGCTTTTGCACCTCTCTCACCAATAACAGCCTTTGAAGAGGCGCAAACTTTGCGAGCCCTTTTGCCATGCTAATAGAAATTACCAATGGCGGCAAAAGAAGTCGGTGGAGTGGATTTGCTTGTAACGCTACAAAAAGCAACGAGAATTGCGCCTAGAACTGGTGTGGCGCTAAGACTTAACAGATATCTGGATAGGACAGCAGTGCTGTTGTAAAACACAACCCCTTCTATACTGTGTAATAGACACTGGAAAAGTGTTAAACCGGTTTAACACTTTGTTAAACCGGTTTAACACTGGACAATCTATGATTAACTTTTCTTCAGCTATTTTGCTCTCCCTCAGAAAATGGGCTCTAGCAGTACGGATGGCTGTATCCCCAGTGGTAACATGCTTCATCAAATCTGAACGACAGCTGAGGATGAAATTAGTTTGCTTTTCGTCATCTGTTTGAGGATCAGAGGTGCGATATTCCTGTGGAAGACCAACAATATCTGCAAACTTCTGCCACTTCTTCCACTGACGCATAACAAGAAATTCTTTTTATCTGTTAGCATATTTTTGCAGATTTGGAAGGTTTACTGTCTCTGGCCACAAGATAAGACACAAATGGAACACTCCTGACTCTTCCATAAGCAGCTGTTGTTGTTTCATTTTTTCTTCAAGTGCATTTGCTTCAGGGTGAAAACCTTTTTGACGCAGGTTGATCACAGTTTGTTTCACCTTAGTACTGATAGAGTACCAAAAGAATGAGAGATGGATTACGTTGGCTGAATCACGTTGCAATAGTTGCTCAACTAAATGGAACTCAAACAATGCACTTCTGGCATACTCAAGCAACTGAAAGTCTGGCAAAATAAAATTTTCACTTTCCAAGTCATTTTGAGCAGCCATTGCTATCAAATAATGTTGTAATTGCAGTATACGAGCTATACAAAGGAAGCCACTTGACCATTTGCGAGTATTGCATGGCAATATTACTTTCAAAACATTATGACTTGGAGTCTCCAGTTGGGCAGTTTTCAATGCTTTAAGTAGACGTTTGTGGTTTTTTATGTTGTTTGCTGTATCTTTGGCTACCTTTATAGCTAAAGCAACTGAGGGAATTGCTTTTGCCAGATCCTCCATTAGCAATTCCAGGGTGTGACAACCACATCGAAAATGAAGAAGCCACCACTGTAATAGAAGCAATGAATAAGCCATCTTTCTCCATCTTAAGTACTGCATCTGTAATGACTGTGTCATAATAACCTGTATCTAACGTGTCACCATCAGTATCTAAGAGATCCCAACAAAGGCATCTCCCATCCTTCAAAACACCCAAACCTATTAGCTTTCGGGAATTAACATCCTTTCCACCATCCAGCTCCAGTGATGCTACAGAATTGCTAAGGAGTTCCTTTACACGTTCACACAGCTTGTTATCATACTCGATTATTGCAGTGGTGAGATCAGATTCTTTAAATCCCGGAGGAATGCTAGCTGAAAAGCACTAATGAAATACGGATCCCGCAGGAGTTTGAACGACATACGCAGGTTCATACACCATGCTAGAGCAAGTTTTTCAACCTGAGTCTTTGTGCTGTCTGTACTTGGAGCAAACATTGTTGTCAAGGCCATCTGTTTTTTTAAGCCTTTGTTATCATTTGCTAGAACTACCAGCTCTTTCAGGTACGAAGGGGCTTCTAAATCATGTGCATTTTTAAGATGGTAACGAAGGTTTGCAGGTCCAGTGGTCTTACAGTATGTAGTTCCACAATCTCTACTCTCACCACATGGAAGCTTGTGCTTAAGATTGCAGATATAGTATGCTTTGTTAGATGCAAGGTTTTTTTGAAAGTAATAGTACCTTGTTCTTCGGAAGGGCAACTCGACTCAGCCATGTTGAACCGCAAGTCCGCGTGGTAATACTGCATGAACTGTAAACGTATTCACGTTTATTATTGGCTAAGTGGCTATTTGTTATCGGCTACAATTTATCCCTGGCTAAAACCAATAAGGGGTGGCTACTGGCTGGCTAATCTTAGCTGGTGGAGCCCTGTCTATAGCTTTGGCCCTGATCATGAATATTCTTAGGACCTGGCAGTCTTATGTACACATGTAGCACAGCCATGATCTGATAATTGCGAGATGTGAACTACACAGTAAATTACATGTACATCAGCAAAAATGCACCATCTTCATTTTCTTCCCTTTACTACATGTACATATTGAAGATCCAATTGTATTTTTAAAAAATGTGGTCAATGCTGTTCTGATGAAATCAGTGGTTATGATTTTTTGAATAGCAGCCATGTCTAGTTTTTTTTTTTTTTAAATACAACGAACTGTAGTTAATAAAGCAAATTAGAAGTACATGTAAAATGGTAAAAATATTTCCATGAGATTCTCATAAAGACCAAGTATTGGAATTAAATTTTACCCAGTATGGTCCTCAGGTTGACAGGGAAGCATGTGCTTGGGGGGGGGGGGGGGGGGGGGGGGTCTTGTGCCCAACACTAAATGTATTACATGTATTCTAATTACATTGCTGTGTGTGGATTGGAGAGGGTTGATTTTGGGAGTTTGTAGATCCAAGTACTGTCACTGCTGTCTTTAGGAGTACATCAGGCAGGAGCCAGTCAATGTGCCCATCGCCACAGAAACAAGAACACTGGCCATTACAGCACTGAACACGTTGGTGTATCCCTCCTATGTGCACACTATGATGTGTGGGGTTGTGTGAGCACTTGTTGATTGATGTGTCCCCCCAGGTATACCTACTTCTGCTCTGTGTGCACACATGATCGCAAGGACTTCAGTGTTTGCAACTTTTTTTTTTAATGTGTGGAAGGGAAGGAGGTTTATGTTAAACGCAGAGTACATGTACATGTACCTGCATTTGTATGTGAGTGGTGCACATGTGTACGTGTACATGTATGCGTGTTTAGATTCCACACATTGCTAATTCCCTTCCTGAACTGCTCCAGTATGTTGGCTCCCAGGCTCACAGATGCAGAGCAGTTTGATGTGATCAAGGTGACCACAGACAGCATCCTCCCTCTACCTGTACCTGTGGCAGACCCCAAGAAGAAAGATGCTGTGGTAAGAAATGTGTGGAGTGCATCTGTCTTTGCACACATACATTTATCGGCAATGCTTTTAAAACAAATCCAGAATTAACCACTTGATTTCCTTTAATATACATTATGACGTTAGGGAAATACATTACTTAGACTAGGCAATCCAACATTATTATAAGCGGTTAAGTCATACAGTGTACATGTAAATCAAATTATTCAAAGCCCTCTGTTATCAAAGTTAATTAATATTAGAGATGATCAATTTTAATAATTATAAGTAGCTAAGCACACATTCATAAGATATGGATGTGTGCATTGATTTGAAGTTACGAGCTTTAATAGTGAGTTTTTAACATTTAAGGTCACTATTAGCTTCAAGTTAAAAAGGTTCAAGCTGTTAGTTGATAAACTAATTTCATTTCTAATGAGTCCATTATGTAACAAAGTTTTCCAAGTCCACTGCCCACTTGTCTTCTAGCTTTGGGATGAACAAGATCTTCTGTTGGTGTTTAGATTTGATGATTACATGTAGGTTTGATTATTACATGTAACTAAAAGAACAAATTAATTTACCATGCAGGTTATTGTTACTTTGCAGCTTATACAGCTGTGCTGAATGCGAAGCCGCCGAAGGTTGCCCACGCTTTGTTCCAAGTACACATGATGCTACACTTATACACAGGGCAATCCCTCAATTAATTTAAAGTTGGCATACATTATTATGTCACATTAGTTAATTACTGCTATATGCATAAATTCACTTATATTCTGTTCAGGAATTCATTTTAAAGCACTGTGTTCCTTCGAGGACACCTGGTACACACGGTACACATACATACATGTATATGTATACTGCAGGGATGGGGGTACAATGTACATTTGCATTACTACACGTGTGCTTCCTGGAGATGAGGATGTGTAGTAACGTGTGTGTGTGTGTGTGTGTGTGGGGGGGGAGATACCAATGTATCAGCATGTAGCTGGTTATGTCACCAAAATAAAAAAATTGAATTGAATTAAATGTTTAGCCACTTGAGGAGTCTATTGCTCTGATGAGCAGTGCAACAACTGAACTTCATTCGCTGCTGAAAACAGTATTAGACAGAGAATTCAGCTCGAGCAACTTGGAAAGCATATTCAAGGTGAGCATTATTTGTGGTTACAACACATGAACATGTTGTGTATGTGTGTGTGTGTACTATTGTAATGTGGGAGTTTGGATTATACAATGTTAGTATAAGATGTTGTGTATTATGTAGGTTTGTCCTTCCACTTGTAGCATCTTGAACCATGGATCCTGTCTGATGATGGACTAGAGAGAGAAAGGGCCCTTGTTTGTGTTCTGGAGCTACTGCGAACATACCTGGCTCAGGCTGATCAGAATGAGGTGTGCTCCCATATCACCACAGCTAGTCTATAGCTCCCATATCAGCACAGCTAGTCTATAGCTCCCATATCAGCACAGCTAGTCTATAGCTCCCATATCAGCACAGCTAGTCTATAGCTCCCATATCACCACAGCTAGTCTATAGCTCCCATATCACCACAGCTAGTCTATAGCTCCCATATCACCACAGCTAGTCTATAGCTCCCATATCACCACAGCTAGTCTATAGCTCCCATATCAGCACAGCTAGTCTATAGCTCCCATATCACCACAGCTAGTCTATAGCTCCCATATCACCACAGCTAGTCTATAGCTCCCATATCACCACAACTAGTCTATAGCTCCCATATCACCACAGCTAGTCTATAGCTCCCATATCACCACAGCTAGTCCAGTTAGTCTTACCATACTTTTAAAACAAGTGCATGTACATGTACAGTACCAGTCAGAAAAAAGTTTCCCTATGTTCTGCGTAGTTTAATTATCGTAGCGTGAGACCGTAGCTATGGGTACTAAGTAGCAAAATTCGCGTAAACATTGAGCGCGTAGTTCAGATAGTAGAATTTGACTGCTTTGTTGCGCGAACACAAGTACCAGCAGCTTAGAAAGAATGACGTACATTTTACACCATGTAATCATGGCAACGCTGATACGCGTAGTCAGCGTAAAGACGTATTGTGCTGTGCGCTGTATTTAGCTACCGTAGCACAATAATGTCGTACGCGTACTACTGTACGTGCTTAGCGTATCATTGTAGAAAAAGTACTCTACGGTGGGAAACATTTTTCTGACTGGTACTATACATGTACGTGTGTGTTGATGAGGTGGTACGTGTGTGGTGATGAGGTGGTGATGAGGTGGTACATGTGTGGTGATGAGGTGGTACATGTATGGTGATGAGGTGGTATATGTGTGGTGATGGGGTGGTACATGTGGGGTGATAGGTGGTACATGTGTGGAGATGAGGTGGTACATATGTGGTGATGTGTGGTGCTTCTTTCACTTGTACATGTACATACATGTATATCTGCATCTCTCTGTAGCCTTCCAGAACAATCACTGTTCAGTTCATGGGGCAGATGGTTGGAAAGTTCATTCCTCGCTGCTCTGATCCAGTGATGAATATAAGACAGACTTCAATCGAATGCATACAGATCCTGTTGAAGATTACAACTTGTACTGCAGGTATGTCTGCCCAGAACTAGTGTATTTACAACGGTGTTTTGTGTTTTCAATTATATACATTAGTCGGTCATGTCTTCGTTTTATACACTGCCACACACTTTGGTGGCAATAGGAAACACCAGGACCAAAGCTTACAGTAGTTTATGTACAGTTCATACCATTGGCCCCAGGAGTTATCAAAGCCTGTTCCTGTTTAAAAATAAAAGAGTTTGTTCTGTGTTAACTAGAATCCTGATAGTACAGCAGCTAATTATATGTGCAGTGCATCTATCGCTCATTTTGTCAGAATTAGCTATAACTTGTATTTTGGGGGACACTCATTATGGGTACGATAGTGTCAATATTATGTAATTATTAGGTATACCAGCTAGTTTCGTTTATGGGTTTGTTTCTGACACTAATGGACACTCTGCAGGTAAATTTTAAAGCAATTGGTGTGATTGGCACTCTTTAGAAGCTCTTATCCCGAGTTATACTACCCTGAAAAGATGATGAGGGAGTAGGGTCTGGATTCTTATTTGCCTTCTACTGAGACAGCAACAATGAGCTAAACTATCCAATTCTTGGTACTCCCATTAAGTGCATTTCACATTTAAAAAATGACATTTGTGGTACAGAATAAATCCCATATGCTACTTGCTACCACTAGTAGCCGTGGTGCTAGATACCTGCAATACACGTCAGGTCTGGTTTTCAGAGCAGGACAGATCAGTGACCTCAACAAACATATTTGCTAATATGAGGGCACTCTTGTATTTCCAATATGTGTAGATTTTTCTGTGTTATTGCACTTCCTATGTTCATGTTGTTTTTATGTTGTGTATGTGTAGGAACAACTGACCAATTTGTGGAAGCAGTCAGTCTTCTTCGTGAAAGAGCTGAGAAGGATGAACCAAACTCACTGTACTCCCTTGTGAACGATTTATCCAAGGTGGCATTTCATACTTGGGTGCATGGTTTATTACCCATGATCTCATGTACAGGTGTTATGCAAGAAGCTGCCCAGTGAAAATCTGTGGTCTCTAGTGACTGTTCTACTGGAGGGACTGCTGGACAAACAGCCACACAGCTCCAGTGGAGCCTGTGTTGTTCTAAACAATATCATCAAACTAAGGGGACCAGCTTTGAGTGATAAGGTTAGTCCTCATTTGCAAAGCAACACATGTATATGTATTTCACAGAGGACTATCTAGATCAAATTGATTTTGTATTCATATGACCTTTTTTTGCTATTGGAATTCCTTTATTGTTGGGAATGGAACTGGGTGGACATAGTCAGAACATTTGGCTATAACATTTTGTCCCACTCCTACATCATGTAGTAGCATACTAATTGTATATTGCCATGTTGCATAATTTAATATAAAAGTGACCTTTAATAGGGGAATCTGGTCTGTGATCTCTGCAGTTTAATAAAATCTTATCCAAATATTAATTTCATGATTTAAGTATGTCAGATGATACCATGTGATGAGAAAAATACAAGTCACACATACATGTACAATTTAGGATACATATGTGTGTGAAGATAGTTTGGGTATGACCCTGTAGATTACATTTATCTCCCTTGTCATCTACCTCTCATGCTCCCTTCCCTTCCTTTGTATAGATTCCTGACCTGATTAATGGGATCTACGAGAAGCTTAAGAGCATCACCAACCCTCAGACCAAAACAGGAACCCTTCGCTGTATGAGAGCCATTACTTCACAGTTCCTATCTGCCTCCATGACACACCTGTTGGACATTCCCCTGCCATGGGACGGGTAAACAGAGCCTCTTCTTATCTACTCTTGTGTAACTTTATTTTGCACTTTCTAGGGAAATTGTGGCCATATGGCAGGTGCACAGTGGAGAGCCTCAACTGATAAAACAAGTATTCGTCCATCTTCTGGATACGCTTTTTCACTGTGTGGCCTACCAGGAGAAGATGAAAGGGAACAAGCCTGTCAGGATAGAGACTCCCGTACCTAAAGCTGTGAGATTGTCTAGCCAATGTTGTCTGCTATATCCAAAGAAGATATCTTTTGATTGTCACAGGTTACTCAAGCACTTATTGTCCTTTGTCAAGTGGAAGAAGTTCAACCTGTTGTTACTGAACTGTTTTCAAAATTCTTAGCTTCCCTGCTACTTCGAATTGGTGCCAGTACAAACATAGAGTCATCGAATCCCAAGACAAAGTCATGCATAGCGTATGTTATGCAGTGTGTTACCTGTGGATGCATCATGTACATGTATACATGTACGTGTGCATGATGTGGTGTGCATGTATGTGGTGCAATTCATCATCCAGTTACATATACATGTACATCAAAACATGTGCAGTTTGGCTTTGGATGCTCTCAAGCAGTTCCTCACTCTTACTAAGAGTGAAATCCTTCTTAAGACACTTGACCTGTACAGTGCTTGGAGCCTTCTAGAGAAGGAAGACACCTTTCCTCATGGCATTCTTCATGTTGCCAGGTAGTCCTGTTTGCTTCCATGGTTACCATTGTGCTTGCAAAATTGATACCACTTTTCCCTTCAGGGGGTTGGCAGAGAATTATCCACAAGAGGTCAAACCTATTGTGGATGTGCTCAGCAACTCTCTGATGAGCCTTTATGACTGTCACAGGATAACAGTGGTTTCCCTATACTCAGAGGTTCATTTTTTTTTACATATATGGTGTATAAAGTTCCGTAACAGTTATATGTACATGTTACATGAGTGTAATTAATATACTTATAACTGTATGCAATCCTCCTCCCCACCCCCCCACCCCCCATTTCATGTACCCTGTATGTGTGTCTACTTGCACTTGGCTCATTCTTAGCACACTGCTGATGTGCCCTTTGCTTCTCCCTCAGCTGATCTGTGTGATTGGGAATAGTAATTTTGCTCTGGCAGAACAGATCATGAACTATCTGTTGGGAAGGCAGGTGGACTCAAACTACATGGTGCGCATATACTGCATACGAGGTCTTGGCAATATGGCCAGCATTGGAGGTGACCAGGTATGTGGGACATGTGTGTGTGTGATGCGCATGTGTGTTTACACTGTATGTGTATGTGCCTTGATCTTCATGGATTTATAATTGTTCTATTTGCTTAGGTGTCCAAGTTCTCTACGACCATCCTTAGCGCTATGCTGGCAGGAATGGACGACAAAGAAGACCCTGAAGATCTTATCACAATGGAAGCCATGTCTGGTCTTGCTAAGATCTTTGACCAGATTGACGAAGGTCATGTCCGGCCTATACTGATAAACATCGCTCTTAGGATCAGACCTTGTTTTGAAAAGGTACATGTACCAATGCATGTGCGTACATTCTTATTCTATGCAGCATTTTACTGTGCTTCTGTTGCGTACTTTAGCCAATGCCCAGTGTGCGTGCAGCTGCATATACCCTCTTTGGAAGCCTTTCACGGTTTGGAAATGGTCCATCTCAAGTTCCCTTCCTGGAGCAGATTCAAACTAACTTTGTGAGCCTGCTGCTGCATCTCAATGAAACAGATCCCGTAGTGACAGATGTAAGTTCAGTGCAGTTATTTTATGGTTGTAATTTTGTTAAGTATATGGCTGTATTTCATATACTGATGTGTGTGTGATGTGTGATTGGCTACTGTAAACTTCATATAATGCTTTACAGACTGTACATGCATAAAGTTCAGTCTCCTCCTCCCCCTCCCCAACTAACTACCACTTAATTGTCCTGGATTTTGGTGTGGGTGCTTGGTGGCACCATATATCATAGAATTACAGGAATTGGAAGAATTTTCCATAATGTACTACAGTGTATATACATGTACATGTAGTTCAAAATGCTGTAATCGTAGGTGACGTATACATGTATGTGTCTTACTTGTTCAACATATGACATTATCTTTTTTTACATTGCCTAGTCTTTAGGCATTTTTTTCATATACATGTATGGCGGGACCTTTGTGGAGGGGGGGGGGGGGGGGGGGCACCTGGGGTACCCCCCCCCCCCCCCATTTAATCTGTTATGCAATAATTACAGTTGAAACCGTGGCACTTGGCCTTAATTTTTTTTTCAGTACTTCTATGTTTGGCATAGGTTGTTGGAGAAATGGTAAATGATATCAAAAATCTGATTGCAGAGCAATGTTGGTAAACTACATGACAACAAATATCAAAAGTGTAAAGTTGTCACGTGACTTCATAGTTATTCAGCATTTTCGTTTCTGTAAGCTGTTTAGTAAACACGTTTTCTCCATCGGTACACCACGGGTTGTACTGAAAAGCACCATATATATATACTATGTCAACGGCTCTATCGATTGTCCGAGTCTGAATTTCAACGCGGTAAACCGTTGACAACTTTTTTGCTTTGGGGGCGCTTAAAATGCGGGGGCGTAATCTATATTCATAACTTCCACATCATGAATGCAGTGAGTATTAACAAAATAAACAAATCGCCCAAAAATTTGCTGCCTGCTTGAATTACGACCAATAAACTCATTGCCAATGTATTTAAGGTCTAACAAATCTGTTTCAGTCTTGTGGACATGTAGAACCATGCACAAATTTAACCTATTTTGGTTCATTGTACTTCTCAGACATGTCTTCAGTCTCCGTAGGGCGCTAAAAGACCTCTCACTGATTGCATTAGTGGCCGGCATTACTAGTATAAGCTTTACTAGCTCAAACACTTCCAAATAAAGTGTCCTTTCAACAGCATTCAGAGACTTCAAGTAGGCAATCAAATCATTCACTTGTACCCCAACCTTTGCCTTTGGTACGCTACTATGTAGAATGTGTAGCTGTGTTAGGAGACGTTCCTGGTCGTTGAGCAGATGCAACACTCTCCGATTCACCAGAATCAACAGTTGTACCCCAAATGGAGGCAGATGAATAGGTACCATGGCCGTTGGGCAAAGCACAATCATCGCTGTGTGGTTCTGGAATGGTCAGCCGATAATCCGCAGCTACATGTGACTGTGGGTGAGCGCCATCTACTCCCGAGGTTTTGAAATACTTCAAAATGGACATATAACTTTCTTCTGAGGTACACGTGGAATCGAGCAGCAAGCGAACAGTTATAAACCACAGTTTAATAAGTAGATAACTACACTGATATTGTAATAGATCTAATGTAATAGCGTTAAACGGATGACTGATTATGGCATGCTTTGACGATTTAGAAATGGTCTTCCAAAAAAATTTTGGGGGTGCTTCAGCACCTCCAAGCACCCCGTTGTCTACAGCGTTGTGTTAAACCCGAATAAGTGCTGTTTAGAGGTGTAAAAGTTTCTAGATACAAAAACCAACAAGAATGCCTTTTGGGCATCACATTTAGCTGTTACAGATAGAAGAGAGGTGTCTGCACTAGAAAAACCCAACTAACAATAGTGTTTTAACCTTCGCTAAAACACTCATCCAAACTGCAGGCTGTGATTGCCGTCCATTTTTATATGAATAACATTTTTATTATTTACGTTATTTATGAGTTTGTTCGCTAAATGGCTGAAACTCTGAGCCCTCCGTCGGAATTGTTATCGCCTACAGAGTTAACTATGATGGCTTTGCGGTACAATTAGTACGTGCATTATTTGCTCCAATCAGTAACTTACTCATCATGAATACATGAATACATTTATTAACATAACTTGAAATGAGTAGTCATTGTATTGTGATTTAGTGGTTTGATCGAATGTATTAATAAATTAGGGCAAGTTGAATTTAATTCATAAGCAATCTTGATTATGGAACACCTTGTACACGTAACGCTTTCTTGATGACCTACAAAATAAAATCTATTACAACACTTTCTTCCTCAGTAGCAAAGCTGCTCCTGCATTGTGTATACAGTGGAACCTGCCTTAACAGACACCACCTCTGCATACCTGTCACATAACTGAACACCTCTATAATGTATATAACGGTCCTAACTATATATTTAGCCTCTTCTTTAAACGACCAACAGGCGCAAAGAATGCGTTTTCTTATATTAATTATAAACTTGCACAGCCCCTTCAACATGCCACTACATCACTATGCCTGTTGCCATACGGTGTGGCAACATTATTTTTATTTGAGCTGTATACTTGTAGTTACTTACACAACTATTTGCATGCATAATTATATTCATAACCTTTGTATAAAGGTAAAGGCATATAGCAAGCTACGTGGCCGTTTTGTGCAGGGTTCTGAGTTGGGCATCCACCTGTCTACAAAGGCCACATTCTTTTGGCCCGAAGGTGACTGCTTTGGACAGGTTCCACAATTCATAATCTCAATGATAGATGTTACAAGATATAAAAACCTGAGAAAGTTAGTGGTATATAGGATTTGATGGTGTAAAAAGGAAGGGAACAAGGGATTGGAGATACAATGTATTTAGCAACATAATTGTAATGCCGTTCTACAAAGTACTAAATATATCTCCAATCCCTTGTTCCCTTCCTTTTTACACCATCATTGCCTTCAAATCCTATATACCACTAAATTTCTCAGGGAGAATGTTTTTATATCTTCTTTCATTCATTTTTTGCCTGTTTGTATGACAGAATCCAGCCGTTGTAATGCCATGTTTATTGCCAGCAACACAATGTTTACATTTATGCAGCTGTTCAACATCAAAACTTGCGCGCCAAGCTTTATGCACTGTTTGATTCAATTCAACATTTGCATGCTAGCGTCACAAGCAGATGCTCGCTTTTGTTCAGAATCCGCAAAAAATTGTATCAGAGATAATGATTGTACCAAACTCGCGATTGGGAGGACTCTAATTCGTACTATCACTTTTGGCATTCCTCTCGTCGTTTACTTCGTTCCACGCATGAAGGTATTTTGACAATCACGGTAAACAAAGCGATACACAATTCAAATTATATGTGAAACATTGCCATGGGAACGATTTTAAGATAGACTCTCCATATTACATAACGATTACATATATCGGTTACACGCTTTATTTATATATCTGATACCTGAAGATGTTCGTCCAGGAAATTCTACACCCATTGGTATAATTGGCACTCTTTGGAACCGTTCCTATCGCAAGTTATACTCACCCAGGAAAGAAGACGAATGACAAAATTGGGACTGGGAACGAGAACTACGAGCTTTTTTGTTCTCTTAAAAGCAAACTGTTTGGCGACTTGAACAAAACATTTAAATGATCGTCCTTCCATTCTGGTTTGATAGCAACAAAGAGCTGTTTCTCGGTTCGTGAGATATACGTGGTTCGTGGTTTTTAAAATGATATTCATGATATGGCACAAATCCTATATGAGAGTTATGGTAGTAACTCTCGATGTGCCTTAGTACATGTTTGGTTTCTACTAAGATAGTTTCTTCTTTGGTCCACCAACAAACATGCCAAAGACTTGAATTATTTGGATGACTTCTCCAGTAAAGTACATCATGTATGAAATCACTTTCACTGCCCCAATGCAAACAAGCTTCATAACAGATTAAATTGAAGTAAGTGTTTGATATCATCAAAAGTTCTACATGTGACATTTCATAAAGGTGTGTTAAAGTCAAGAGGGTACAAAGCTAGTTGGTTGCAACAGGTCATGGCTCTGATGTACCACTCTTTCACACTACATGTGTGTATATCAGAGTATGAATGCTACTGTCGGGGCAGTCTTACACAGATGCAATAATTGTGATCCATTTGAAGAGCAGCATCTAAGGAAATACAGATTGTAGAAAAGTCTATTATTCATACCTATAATGTAGAAATAACACTCTACATGTATAAAATACAATTGTACAATATATCCATATATAATAAACACACAATTAACCCCCCCCCCCTAAAAGTCAGAACTGGAAGGAGAAAAACGTGTTTCTATTATGTAGGTAGCATTGCCCATTTGTACAGCCACTGAAAGACGTTGGAGCAGGTAGCTGTAACTTTTAGTGTCACCAGTTGTGGCTGAGAGCCTGTAACCTAGCTCCTTCAGGAAGATCAGGGAAAAAGGGACAACTACACCTGATGTTTCATAGGCAATAGGGGTGAAACATATGCCTGGGTGTCCCTCCAGATATGAGTATTTGACCTTTTTCCGTCCTCTGCCTGACTGGCGACAGCACCTGCTGCCATAGTGGATTGTGCCAGGTGAGATGGAGCATAGGTGTCAGAACAGGTGGCATCCCAAACCAAAAGGTTCCCGTTCTTCCATGGGATCATTGTGATGCCATCAGGATGTTTCCCATCAGAGCGGTCTAGGCCTGTGGGTTCTAGTCTGGATGGGATGTGGTAGGTGGTCAGGGCTTGATGGATGATTTCATTTAAAGCAGCATGACAATAATGACGACCAGTACTAAACCAACAGCTGAGACCATGAAGACCAGACTGGTCAACTGCTGCACCACAATGCTGGCAAGAATGTGGCCTGCACAGAGCTACTCCAAGGCGGAGACCAACTGCCACTCTAATTGTATCATTGTCCATTCTTAGGCCCAGTGAAGAATTAGGGACAGCATGAAGCCAGGCACCAGACTCCTTCCTGGAGACAGCCAATAGGCGAGCCCTAGTAATGGCATCAGAGGCTTGGTCTAACAAAGCTGCAAAGACTGCCTCTACCCTTGGAGTGTCCCATGCCTTTTGGGAAAAAGATGCTTTGTCCTGAGGAGGAGATTGTTGATGGCCCTGTGACCACAAAAGATAGCTTTGTCGTTGTTAGGATGGTCTGCTGAAAGGAGACGTGGTGGTAGGATCTTGTGGACAAGGTCCTGAGAGCTGTGTACAGCACTCTGAATGCCAAGGCCCCCAAGCTGATCTGGAAGTGTGGCCTGAGTCCAGGCTGCTTCACTAAGGCAGATGTTCATGATGGAACAAAGAATTTTCCGAAGTTCATCATCATAGCATTGGAGTGTGGTTGAGAGAAAACAGGATGATGTCCGCAGCAGGTACAGAAGCTTTGGGATGGCAAAAGCATTGCGCAGTAAGAGGATTGCATCATGTGAGAAAATGTGCTGCAATCTCTCCCCCATTAAACTTAGTAGCCCTGTCTTCTTGGAGATTGAGGCATTGATATAACTCAATTGGGGATCCCAGTAAGGTGGCATCACGAGGGTCTATGAACTGCGCATTGGGTAAAAGCAGCAGCATGTCAGAACGGATTGATGGGTCATTGGTGATAACTTCAGTCTTTGCATGGTTCAGCTTTAGGCCAAGCTGCTTTGATGCCTGCTCAAAATACTGAACATCACGGGAGGCATCAGAAAGGCTACCCCCCAAAGGTTACATCATCCAAATAGCCTAGTACAAGTTCAGAGGTCAGCTCAGATATCAGGCTGTGCAGAGTGAGGCAGAAGAGAAGAGGGCCTAGAGCTGTACACCTTCTGCTGACAAGATGATCTTGTCTCCCCAAAATAGGGAAGATGAAGATGAGTAGGCTGTGCACCAGGGGGTAGAGTTCAGGAAGTAGCTTTTTCACAGCCAACAACATCTTATCACGTCGGATAGAATTGAAGGCATTGCTAAAATCTAGCTTTAGAAGCAGCATATCAGGTGGTAGAGAGTGCAGGTACTGTCTGGCAGTGTGAACTGCAGCTTCTGCTCCACCCTTGACACCAAAACCTAGCTGTCGTGGGGCGAGTAGAGATGACATGTTATCAGTGACTTTGTTACCTATATTTATATTTGAAATGTGTGCAAGTATGTTTGTGTTTGAAATGTTCTCTGCACTAATAGGCTTGCAAAGGAGCTCTGCGAAAAGTTGGTCCACTGATAAACTCCACAAAAGTGAACAACATGTTTCAGAAGCACTTGACCGCAGGAGAGGCATTGCTGTATCCTGACTTCCTCAATGACCTTTGCAAGCTAATTGTTAGTCATTAATAATGAAAGTCAAGTAACAGCTCATGTTATGTTTTCAATGGTTATCAGGTGGTAGATTTCATTGACAGAGTGAACTTCTATCTGATGACAGCTGTTGGATTTTTCAAAAGTGCAGTGCCTGAGATCAGAAGCAATGCAGTATTGTTTGTTGGTAAGGAATTTCGTGTATAACAACAATAAGTGAATTTGATCTCACAGAAATCTGTGTATCACCTTAATGTTTAATCTCCAGGGAAAAATCCTTATTTAAGGATGTCATTATCCATAAATAAGGATCATCTTTTACACATTGCATATTTTTGCTAACCAAGTAAAAGATAAAATAAATGCTGTTAATCAATTGTATACTGATTAGCCTCCATAACAAATTTTAAATGGTGTCAATATGATCAATATACATCAGGGAGGAAGTGGCACATCCTTATTTAAGGATTGACACCATCCTTAAATAAGGATCGCAACAGTAGAGATTATTGACCATAAAAACCATAATGGTTGATTTTCTCTGATAGCCAGTTGATCCAGCTATACTCACAACCTGATTCGTGGAAGAAATAACTTGAGGTTACACTATAACACTTCAAAATAAATATCAAGCATTTGTATAATGACGTGTACTGATGTAGATGCTCCTTTTTACTCAAACGTCAGCATGGACGTACCCTAGCCTCACTGAAACCACATGCACTGCATGTACATGTAGTTGTTCTGCCGCCGCTCCATCAAACGGTGTACTTTCTAGTCCTATCATTGAGTACAGTACCATGTACAATGTAGTCTCGCACCCAGACTCAAATGTACATGCTTACAGCTGTATATTATAATGTAAGCGATAATGCTTACGCACGTTTGGGTCTGGTATGAAACTGTACAATGGTGCATTGGGGGGGGGGGGGGGGGGGGGGGGGGGGGGTAGGGGGAGGGGGGGGGGGCTGGGGTACGGGAGATCTAGGAAGTGTTGCCAATTGGCATGCGATATGTGTTCGGGCTTAGTGGAGCTTAGCCCCAATTAATCAGACTCTAGGAGACCACGCCATTACCTAGGCTTACTGTTGCTGTCGCTGTCACGAATCATGCAGTGCTGCCACTTTTGTCACCTAGACCTACATGTACATGTATGTCATCCATCCGTACTGAGGAACTACATTCGTTGCTTTCTGTGGCTCCCTCTGTATCTAAGCAGGGTTGCTTAGCTTGATGCTTTTGAGTGTATATGCAATCGCTTCGATCTTTGGAAATTGGAAGTACTGGCGGGGCCGGTACATCAGCTAGATTGTTGACACCGTGGATATTGTTCCACTGATCCATCTGACAGTGTACATGTACATTCTGCTTCTAGAGCTACCAGAAACCTGTTCTTCTATGCCATACATCGCTTTGAGTTACTTTGCTCACTACTATATTGCCAGCGGCAAATGGCAGTTTTGCCGTATTTACACTGTAATCACTGTTTGAGCAAGCCAAACCTGTTTCAATCGCGGCAGTATCGCTGATCTGCATGATCTTGAATCTAGAGAATCACTAATATGAAACAAAGCACCAAGTGTACATCATTCTTTTAGAAAGTGGTCGTCATCCTTTTATATAAGGATGACCATCCTTAAATAAGGATTGTGGAGATTAAACATTAACTATTAAACTGATTCCGTTAGGAAGCTTTTCGTTCGCATTATGGTGCGTGTTATGGGCAGTATTAAAGCATACCTGCATTTACAGTACTGTACATTGATGCTATTATCTTAGAATTGGACGCATGTGTAGGTGTAAGCACACGTGGTGGGAGGAGCAATTCATTCATCATAGGCACTATTCGATTATGTGTATAACACATGTACAGATTTGTGTTACAAATTTACATGTAATGCATTAGAGGGCACCCTCGTTGATTACCTCTATAGCCGATTAACACATTGTAGTAACCAAACATGTACTTACATTGTATAAGGTTGCAAGCACAACATATACATGTAGCATCTTGCATGGAGTGATGAACAGAATAATTGTACATGTATATGCATGCAAGTTCAAAGAGTAATTTTTGTACAGGCTATCTACTTGGTAATATGCCTACGGAAGGTGCACCTGTGATATCAAAGGAGCATATTTGTGAAGGTCAGTTGTACAGTGTATATACTATGGGGTATGATGCTTTAAACCCCTCTCTATAGCTCTCATACTGCTCCTCAAAGACCCATCTCCACTGGTGCGCTCTAGCTGTGCTGAGGCAATGAGCTTGCTCTACGATTACTAAATGACTTTTTTGTTATAAATTCAGGAATAATACATATCTATAGAATATTGTATTATGTGTGTGAAACGTTTCCACTTTAACAAGCATGGGCACAACATTGATCCCCAAGGTGCAGTTGTCAAAGGTATCTGAGGTTAAAAAAAAGACGCCTTGGTAATAATATTTTTAGCAGACGTAAATGTAACTGCCGTAAGGTAGCTACATGTACTATCAAGTAAAAGGTGCATATGCATGCATGTTCTAAGTATATGTACGAGGCGAATATTAGTTGCAGACAGTAGACAAAAATTTATTAACGTCCAGCAAGCTTGTTTTTTTTTTTAAGGTTGGTATTAAACAAAAAGCCATCCTGGCCATAGAATGGAGCGTACCAGGACAGAACCATATGGTTTTTACACTATTCCCACACTGGATGCTCAATCCCAGGATGTTTTACCTTTTACCCACTAGATGAGGATGGCTTTTTGAATCAAAACCCAGGCTGGGGTTTATAATGTTTTTCTGTGTGAGATTTTTTTTTTGTGGGGGGGGGGGGGGGGGGGGGGGGGGGGGGGCTTCCCTTTGAATGAATACGGGGGTCCCTCTGGCAAATAGGTATATGCTTCTACATTGCGCACATACACCGCTTAATTTTGTTAAATTTCGTGATATACAGGGTGTCCACGAATGAACGCAATGATAGAATGAAGCAAAAAAATCTGATATTTCGAACGGTTCCCTCAAATTTTTATTTGATTAAAACGTTATAAATAATGCTAATTAATCAATTCACTGATTTGTCTCTGTTCGGATATCGGTTGTGAAGCAATATTTTCACTAAAACTACGATCCAGTACCTATCGCATACGCATGCGCACATGACCTCGTCCTAAGACTTAATCTCATGAGTCATGATTACAGTTGTGACAAGTCACGTGATACGTACTGAGGCGATTAAATAGCTGTCACATCACGTGATCCAATTCGAAGGCGGATCTTTAAATCAACTCCCACCTCCTTACGTGGGTATATTGCGAGTCCACTTTTAATCGGCAGCTTCTATATGGCTGTAGGCAGGAGTTCTTACCTAAAATCTCATCTGATCAGGCGCAGTATGGTTTATCGGCCAGTCCCGTAATTGATCCCGTATCAGTGCTCTATTATATACATGTTGTCATCAATATGCAGTGCCGGGCGTAGGAAGGGAATATAAAGTAAAGCGGCCAATAACGGTGGTATCCGGGGAGGGTTCGGGAGCCGGAGGTGCCCCCCTCCCGCCCAGCCAGGGTATATGGGGGAGCGCTGGAAGCTCCCCCATCGGGGTCTGGGGCGGAGCCTCACGATCAGAAGCCAACACTTTTTGCGTAGATAAAAAAACTCAGTATCCAAAAACTGTAAGCAGTTAACAGTTAAGTTTGTTTTGAGACCTTGCCTCTGCAAAATAAAACAGCTATAGTGCAGCCAAGGCCACTTGTGGTAGGCGTTATAAACTACGTTGTACGGGTAGCTTAAAACCAATTACATATGTATTAACAAGTAAATAAAAAACATTCTCTTCTAATAATAAGGGAAAATGGAATAGTCCTATATTTATTTAGCACACGAACAACATACTATATCCTACACATGTAGAAATGTGCTAAATATAGGACTATTCCATTTTCCCTTATTATTAGACCCTTGTTTCCTCCCTTGTTTCCTTCCTTTTTACACCACCATTGCCTTCAAATCATATATGCCACCAACTTTCTCATAGAGAATGTTTTTTATTTACTTGTTTCATATATAAATAATTATAGGTAGCAGATTACAATACAATACAAGCACAGAGCTAGAGTCCTATTCATATAGTTATAAATTACATTACACACTACCCCTACACTAGCTATCGTTTCCCCACTTCTCAGTCTCAGCCAGCCTCTTCTGTGCTCTTGGGACCGTATCGCCTAGCCTTGCGGAGGGAGGATTTAGACAAAGGTGGGCAAACTGTTTCAGAGGCCAGCGATTTTTTGAAGAAATGATTCGCGGCACCTTCCACAGTAGAATCCGAGTGATGTCGCTCTTCCACGGCGGTAATCGGCTTGTCAAAATCGACAACGCTTTTCTGCCCTTCCGAGCTCAACCCTTCATCTTTGCCCCCACATATATCTAACCCTTCCAGATCGATGTCAAAATTGCCTGCATTCAAGATGGATTCTAAGGCTTTATACTTTTCCCACTTACGAAAGAAAGCCTCTTTCGCTCTCTTTAGAGCACCTGTTCTTCTTCTGCTCGTCGCAAGGCTCGCTGTGCTGCAATTTGAATTGCGCGCTCTTTTGGCTCATCCGAAAGCCCGAATCAGCAAAATCAGGGTCATGTAATAGACCGTCGTCTTCTTCTTCAACATCAGAACAGCCGGAGTAATCCCAGATATCGACCATCTCGTCATATTCATCTACCCCAAAATCGTTTTCATCGTCGTCTTCATCGTCACAAGTCACCATTTTTTTTTATTTAGAATTTTCTACATTAATTTTTTTTTCATACCCGATTATTGGTCTCGGCCCCAGACCAGTTCGCAGCAGCGGATGGATTACATTACCGCTACGCGGAAACAGCCCATGTTACGTACATTTGGGTCTGGGTATGAGACTAAGAAAGAGGAGAGCCTACCCCAGCCTGCAGGTAGCTTAATGGATTCATGCGTGCGTATCGAAGGCTGTGATATCTGGATATCAGTGTGTCTACAGTGGAAACCATCACACTTGCTCCTATAATTTTTTTGTACTGTTATTTTATTCACTTGAATATATTTCAATAACAATGAGCTCAAATGGAAATCTGACAACGCAGGTATAGTGTACAACTATTTCTCAATATATACTGAAAGTTAAAAAGCATCACGTGACTATTTACTTTAGTTATTAACACTTGTTGTGACTCAAGTACAAAAAAAATTGTAAGCATAATTCCTCCTCCTGTAGGCAATAGATCTTAACCATATTTGCAATATATCTAAAGAACAAGCATTAGCAACCTTTGGCCGCGTCGGTTTTTAAGTCCGGTAAATAGTTACGGTATTATCGAGTTAGATATAGACCCTCCTTTGCCGTTAAAAAAGTGCCATCAGAACTGAGTACCTGAAAACATCCGCCATATCGCGATGAAGCATTTGAAACGTCATTTTTGCGTCATTTTGTATCATGAATATATTTATAATGCGACGTATCGGCAGAGATAATACGAATGGATGCAAGTGCTGTCATTGACTCAATGAGGATTGTGAAAACGGTTCTTAACCTAACGATGCTGCTTCTTGCAGCCACTCACGGCGAACGTCTAGTAAATCAGTAGCATCAAATCGGGAAGCTTTATGGGCCATCAAGAGTAGCGTTCTATCACCCAAAGCTTCCATCCTTGATGGCAGCTTCAAAATAGCTAATTGGGTCCGCTTCGCTTCCAGCTTTAAAGTTGCCTCTTGCTCTTTGACGTTTCTTGTAACCTGCCCAATTTGATGCGTATCATCTCTGCCGATACGTCACATTATAAATATATTCATGATACAAAATGACGCAAAAATGACGTTTAAATGCAATTCATCGCGATATGGCGGATGTTTTCTAGTACTCAGATCTGATGGCACTTTTTTAACGGCAAAGGAGGGTCTATTGCCTCCCAAGTACGATTTTGCGATAGATCTAACATGTGACGACTCGGAAACGAAATATAGCAGTCCAGTGAGAGCGTACTACGAAATTGCATCGCTAAGCTTTTACGAGCTAAAAACGCATATCTAGCTCGATAATACCGTAACTATTTACCGGACTTAAAAACCGACGCGGCCAAAGGTTGCTAATGCTTGTTCTTTAGATATATTGCAAATATGATTAAGATCTATTGCCTACAGGAGGAGGAATTATGCTTACAATTTTTTTTGTACTTGGGTCACAACAAGTGTTAATAACTAAAGTAAATAGTCACGTGATGCTTTTTAACTTTCAGTATATATTGAGAAATAGTTGTACACTATACCTGCGTTGTCAGATTTCCATTTGAGCTCATTGTTATTGAAATATATTTAAGTGAACAAAATAACAGTACAAAAAAATTATAGGCCACTGTCAAACCAGGTAAAGACATTTGGGCTAAAAATCTGTTGCCACTGATACGCTTGTTTAGCCCATCACGTTCACCGATCTGTGAGTATCATTGCGGTGCTAGTTCTTTAATCAATGTAGTTGTCATCCCGGGAAAGTTCAGTCACTCTTTTGTGATGTGCAATGTATATGTACTATTATCGCGTCATTAATTAATATTACATTGTTACTGCTACTACTCAATTGGTGCCAGTGTCACATGATGCACACCATGACTACAATACAACACAGCAACTACTTCCAGAGCCTACTATCAATGTCTGAAATCATGACACCATAGGCATACACAGGCTTGAGCAGGGAGCAGGCAAAAATCCACACTCTGCGGCAAAAACAGACAGTTAATCCTGCGCCAATACACACAACAACTGCAACAGTCTGTTCTGAGTCGCAAAACACCAACATTTTCGAGTCACCACCAGCCATGTCAGCTGAACTCCAATCAAGGACCAAATATAAGCACTCCATTTATTACATTCTGGAGGAAGCTTCAACAAATCTGATCCTTGAAAAGTGTGATGCACCATCACTAACTCCACACTAGGTACCTACATTGTACACAACCATCACCAAGTCTGGTCCCTAACTCCACACACCTGACCTGCACACAGTAAGTGTTCAAATGAAATCTTAGAAGTGTTGATGGAGTCATACACTGCAGCAACACTGTTAATGATAGATTGCCGGTGGTATTGTGACTTAAGTCCACTGACTTAGTTACTAGAAATTGTATTCACCAGGTCTGTCAAAACTTAGTTACCTTTCATGTGGCAGATTATGTACACTGATAAAACCTATTAATCAATAAAGGACTGTCCCCTTCATCTGTACATGTATGGACAAAGCAATTGCATGACCTTTCACTGTGCATGCTTTCAACTGCACATACGCACCACATGAAATTGAAAACGTCAACTCAATCTCTTCACGTCTGATGCAGCTTATTTGGAGGTGTGGATGTGTGAGTTAGTCCTTCAGGGGTGGATTTAGGCATCACTATTTTGCCTGCGTCAGAATAGTTAATGGGGCACATTTATCCAAGCATGCAGGTATTCCCAAAACACCACCCCCTCTTCCCTCCCTAACACCACCCCCTCTTCCCTCCCTAACACCACCTCCTCTTTTCTCCCTAACACCACCCCCTCTTCCCTCCCTAACACCACCCCCTCTTCCCTCCCTAACACCACCACCTCTTCCCTCCCTAATACCCCCTCTTCTCTCCCTAACACCACCCCCTCTTCCCTCCCCCTCTTCCCTCCCTAACACCACCCCCTCTTCCCTCCCTAACACCACCCCCTCTTCCCTCCCTAACACCACCCCTCTTCCCTCCCTAATACCACCCCCTCTTTGCTCCCTATACGGGTGGTAGTAGGTAAGGGGAGGAGAATGGGTAGTAGTAGATAATAGGGGGATATGCGTACTAGTCGGTAATGGGGGATAGGGGTAGTAGCAGGTAAGGGGAGGAGTAGGGGTATTAATAGGTAAGGGGAGGAGTAGGGGTAGTAATAGGTAATGTGAGGAGTAGGGGTAGTAATAGGTAAAGGGAGGAGTAGGGGTAGTAATAGGTAAGGGGAGGAGTAGGGGTAGTGGAGGAGTAGGGGTAGTAATAGGTAAGGGGAGGAGTGAGGGGTAGTAATAGGTAAGGGGAGGAGTAGGGGTAGTAATAGGTAAGGGGAGGAGTAGGGGTAGTAATAGGTAAGGGGAGGAGTAGGGGTAGTAATAGGTAAGGGTAGGAGTAGGGGTAGTAATAGTAAAGGGGAGGAGTAGGGGTAGTAACAGGTAAGGGGAGGAGTAGGGGTAGTAATAGGTAAGGGGAGCAGCAGGGGTGGTATTCCTTAAGGGGAGGAGTAGGGGTAGTAGTAGGTAAGGGTAGGAGTAGGGGCCGTAGGTAAAGGGAGGGGTAGGGAGTAGTAGGTAGGAGTAGTAGGTAGGAGTAGGGGTAGTATGTAAGGGGAGGAGTATCGGTAGAAGGTAAGGGAGGAGTAGGGGTAGTAGGTAAGGGGAGGAGTAGGGGTAGTAGTAGGTAAGGGGAGGAGTAGGGGTAGTAATAGGTAATGTGAGGAGTAGGGGTAGTAATAGGTAAGGGGAGGAGTAGGGGTAGTTGTACGTAAGGGGAGTAGGGGTAGTAGTAGGTAAGGGGAGGAGTAGAGATACTAGTAAGTAAGTGGAGGAGTAGGGAACGGGAGGAGTAGGTAATGGGAGTAGGCCTAGCTATACAGTGATGGCTGGCAATATGCAAGTAATTACAGGAATCCCTTCAACTGTTAACCCATAACTTCTTTGCTTCATTCCAAGTATATAAGGCAACTATAATAATTAGATATCAAAATGATTAAAAAGCATCATTACATATGGATGGGGCAATTGACCCCATTAAATTTCCTCCCTTCTCCATGGGAGTACAATCCCCTGGGGGAGTAAAGTACCAGCAGGGGAGGGGAGGAGTAGGTGAAGGGAAGGGAGGAGTAGGGGCAGTATATAAGGGGAGGAGAGGCAGTAGATTAGGGGAGGAGTAGGGGCAGTAAATAAGGGGAGGAGTAGGGGCAGTAGATAAGGGGAGGAGTAGGGGCAGTAGATAAGGGGAGGAGTAGGGGCAGTAGATAAGGGGAGGAGTAGGGGCAGTAGATAAGGGGAGGAGTAGGGGCAGTAGATAAGGGGAGGAGTAGGGGCAGTAGATAAGGGAAGGAGTAGGGGCAGTAGATAAGGGGAGGAGTAGGGGCAGTAGATAAGGGGAGGAGTAGGGGCAGTAGATAAGGGGAGGAGTAGGGGCAGGGGCAGTAGATAAGGGGAGGAGTATTGGTAGAAGGTAAGGGAGGGGTAGTGGTAGGTAAGGGGTGGATTAGGAATAATAGGCAATGTGAGGAGAAGGGGTTGTAATAGGTAAAGGGAGTAGGGGTAGTAATAGGTAAAGGGAGGAGTAGGGGTAGTAGTTGGTAAGGGGAGGACTAGGGGTAGTAGTTGGTAAGGGTTAGAAGTAGGGGTAGTTGTACATAAGGGGAGGAGTAGGGGTAGTTAAGTAGGTAAGGTTAGGATTAGGGGTAGTAGTATGTAAGGGGAGGGGCAGGGGAGGTATTCCTTAAGGGGAGGATTAGGGGAAGTAGTAGGTAATGATAGGAATAAGGGCAGTAGGTAAAATAATGAGTAGGGGTAGGTAGGAGTAGGGGTAGTAGTTGAAGTTGGTAAGGAGAGGAGTATCGGTAGAAGGTAAGGGAGGAGTAGGGGTATTAGTAGGTAAGGGGAGGAGTAGGGGCAGTAGTTGGTAAGGGGAGGAGTAGGGTTATTGTTGTTAACGGTAGAATTAGGGTTAGTTGTACGTAAGGGGATGGATAGGGGTAATAGTAATGTGAGGAGTAGGGTAGTGATAGGTAAGGGGAGGAGTGGGGGTAGTGTTGGTATGGGGAGGAGTATGGGTAGTTGCACGTAAAAGGAGGAGTAGGGGTAGTTGTACGTAAGGGGAGGAGTGGGGGTAGTAATAGGTAAGATTAGGATTAGGGGCAGTAATAGGTAAGGGGAGGAGCAGGGGAGGAATTCCGTAAGGGGAGTAGTAGTCGGTAAGGAGAGGAGTACCGGTAGAAGGTAAGGGAGGAATAGGGTTAATATTGGGTAAGGGGAGGAGTAGCGGCAGTAGGTAAGGGGAGGAGTATCGGTAGAACGTAAGGGAGGGGTAGGGGTAGTAGTAGGTAAGGGGAGGAGTAGGGGTAGTAATAGGTAAGGGGAGAAGTAGGGTAGTAGTAGGTAAGGAGAGGAGTAGGGGTAGTAGTTGGTAAGGGGAGGAGTATACGGGTGCTGTGGAGACAATGCTACTGATTGAGGTTGCCATAGCCCTCTGATACAGATGTCTGCAATCAAGGCATGAGTGCCATCCCTGGTGTTAGCCTCCTGCACTACAGGCAAATTATTGAACACTATTGAAGCCAGATCTTCTAGTGCATCTCTTACTTCATTGTGGCGGCCTTCCATTTTTAGTCCAAAGCGTGCTCAAGATTAAATACCACACCACATCCATCATAGGTTGCAGGCATGTTAAGTAAAGGTCTCTGATATCGCATAGAGAGTATATCTGCAGACAAATCAAAATGATGTGAAAGCAGTACCAATACTGTTAGCCACACAGAGATATTACCATGGTGTAATGTTCCCTTTTTCTTCTGATCTAAGGTGGCTAGAATTGCTTCTTATCTGGTTTGGTCATATGTTTAATGCATGATATTACCTCAGAAAGTTTCTTGTTGTGATCCAGCATTGAAAATCTCATCCCTGTTCTTGATGTATTATGTACTAATTCCAAATCAGGATTTAATGGGGGTTTTCATTATGCCTTTATACCTCCTGACACAGACACAATTTGAATATAATAATATTTCATAATCTTTCAAATCAGAATTTTTTTTTCTGAAATAAAAAGTACATCAGAAATGACAGCTTGCCCATATGAATTTGGCTTGTTAGTCTCTGCAGCTCAATCTAAAGTGGTAGTTGGCCTATCTTAAATACATGTTTGCACTAACAGCCTTGCTCCTTACATGAGTACTTGGTAAATTCATAAAGGCATGGTTGTTCTATAGTTCAATCAAGGGGGCAAGGTGCAAGTGCATTGTGCAATTTGTTCTGTTCCATGCCATTAAAAGTTATTGCAGCTAATAGTTTAACAAGATCAAGCAGTTAAGTAAAGTGTAGTGATGGGCAGCAAACTAAATATAAATTATAACCCTATAATTCTCATCTGCCATGCAAGATCCACTTAAAAAATAATAAAGGCCTCACCAACAGCCACTTAACACATGTACATGTATAACCCTCACCCACCACCACACCGCACCCCCATTTGTCACAATGAACTTGACCAGAGAATAAATAAAAAACTGAACTGATGTGATAAAGAAGAGAAGTGGCATTCAGGCCAGTATTCAAACAATCTGGACTCCAATGCATGGGCCATCATCACTAATATTACTCATCAAAGATTATAGAATGAAAGGACTCAATCGCTTTGGTTGAAAATGTCCAAATGGCATCACAATGGTCCCATGAAATTGTGATAGGAAGAGACACTGCCTGCTGCAACACCTTGGCCTATTCTTTTGCATCTACTAATATATAGGGATGTCAACCGCATTCCACCATAATCAGTGGCAGCAGTAGTTTCAGCCATGTCCACCCTGTGCAACATCTTTCAGTGCCTGTACACTTTCCATTCACATGTATGTTTAATTATGCACTTGTAATTCTCCATTGTTGGTTGCATCATTTTGCTGTGGTGATTATTATTATTAGCTCATTACTAATCAGGATGGCTGAAATATGTTTGTGTCTAATATGAAGAACAGGCATGAGCTTATAATTAATTGAATTTTGATGGTTTTGGCGGTCAGAAATGGCCGTGGGTCATGATCGTTGCAGAGAAAGAGGATGATATAATTTTGTCCAGTTTGGCGTTCCATACAATATATATACATATAAATATTATAACCCTTCATAATATAATGAATAACACACTCATACAACATTCATGTGGGGGAGACTAATATGATTTGATGGGGATATAGACTGCTGGATGCGCACATCATCTGTTGACTCTAATTTCAAATACATACATGTACATGTGGTTGCTGATTCCTCAGGGATTGCATTATGTATACCCATGCATTTTTAAAAGTACTGTCATGAATACATGTATTTCGGTCCGCGTCTAATTTTGGTCCGGCCGGACCAAAATGAGCAACCGGACCGAAATATAGCGCGTAATTTGGTCTCACGTGAACTTTTTTGGTCTTATCCAAGTGTGAAGATCTACAAGTGTAAACTTTATCCTGAATAGAGAGAGCCCTGAGAACAACCTGCATGCAGATCTTATTGTTAGTGTATGCAGCAGTTATGTTGTATAGTAGTACCGAGCTAGGGATGCATGTTCTTTTGCTACTCTGGTATAGCATCGTGGTACATTAATACATTATGTCTAGCAAATCGGAGCCAGAAGATGATTTAATCAATTGAGCAAGCTACACTACAAAGTTCGTAATGGAAAAGGTACCCCGAAGGATGTAGGTCAGTTGAACAAAAAGAGGTCCATAAGAAGGAAAGCGGATAAGATTGTTTTACAGAATGAAAAAGAAGACGAAAGGGATGAACGAGGTACATGAAGATAAAAACTAAATTCGTTTATTTTGTGCCTAGTGCGAGCCGGAATGATGTGCATGACTGACATAGTTCTCTCGGAATTTAGCGATCGATGCCGACGCATTGTTTTAATTGGTCTTTTATGCATCTGTATTGTTGCAAAGCCACTTTGCCGAACACTTAATTCTTACCTCAAAACATATACATGTAGTATAAAAGTGAAAATGGCTACACCAGAGATAATATATTATTATCTCTGGTGTAGCCATTTTCACTTTTATACTACATGTTTTGAGGTAAGAATTAAAAACTTCTATGCATGCAGCATTAAATTATTTGTGATAAACATTATGCTGCATAGAAGTTTTTGAAGGTCAGAAATAGCACCATTGGTGGACTTCAGAACACTTCAGTTATTTGCACTGAACATGCAATTTGAGGTAGGTTTGTAACGATTTAGCCAATGTTGTATTCAAGTCTGGGGACCAACCGATCAGTCGGGTACCTAGACTAGGAGAGTTACATGTACATGTAGCTGTGTATGGTACCATACTGATCTAAGCCAAGAGGTCAAGTAGCAAATAGCTGCTTTGATTTTAAATCCAAACAACAAAATCATGCACATTCGTCTTTCAGACAGTCGGTTCAAAGACAACGGGATTCTATATAACACTGCATGATTTATACCATTGCATGCATTTGCAGCATCTATTTCTTTTCAGCAAGTCCAACTGAGCAGGTTATTATATGATCAGGCTTGTTCTGAGCTATCTCATTACATGTTTCATTTCTGGAGCCATGGAGCCTAAAGAAAAGAAGGCTCATGCAACGATCTTATATGTACTGAGTGAATGGGCGTAGTGAGGATGAAACAATTCCAGCTTCTGTGTTCTCGAAGACAGGGAAATGGTTTTGTCGTGTATGCTCCGCTTTGTAATGTTTGCAAAAACGGCGCCGCATTGATTTGTTCATCGTCAATCGTGCTTTAAAACTCATATAGAATTTATCTGGCAGTATAACGTGATATTGACGTATAGGACCTAAATGAGCAGCGTAGGACCTAATTCGGCAGCCTGAAATGGTCCTAGGACCGTTTCAGGCAGAGCCCGTTTGAGTCCGTAGGACCAAAACGAGCTGCCTGAAATGGTCCTAGGACCATTTCGGGATAGCAGTACCTTGTTGAAAACTTCATCACACTATTGTTATGAAAATGAAAATGAAAATCTATTAGTCACTACATATGAAACAGGTTCACATACTATCTACCAATCATGTAATGCAAAAATGTATGGTACTAGAGTTCTTCTTGGGCAGAGAACCCATCTTGATGCTTATGTTCTTCCCATTTTTTCATACGAGTCATTTTCTTGACCATCAATGAACACAAGAGTCACTTGAGTTGCAAACTACATGTATAGAAAGGAAGCATTTCATGTATGCAGTAAGTTAATATTGGATATATGATTTGTGCATATTGTGTACTGCTTCAGCTAACTGAACCCTCTGATTATATTTTTTAAACATGCTATGTTACATCTATATATCACCAATACAACTGGCCTTGTTAGCTACATGTATTTGCTGTTTTATAACAGTATTAAATCCTGTAAACAGGTAGATAGTGCAATGTCAACAGAGTGGCATATACGTACTGGATACGGACAGTATCATCCATGAATTAAAAGAGTTTTGAATTGCATACAATTTATTTATAATACATACTCTGTTGTAGAATGCCCTGGATTCAAAGTATGCAATAGTAACAGCTTGCCGTGCATAGCTATAGCATTTTTTTAATTGCATATGCACTGATGAAGTTGCAGAAATTGAGTTATTATGCTAGAATATCAAAGTGGCTATACAGAAACAAAAACATATGACTCACAATAGATAGCTGTGCAATGAACATTCCTGCAAATCCTGCTGAAACTGATGGCAAAAATGTACTTGAAAAATTGTAGTTGTACTTTTCTACATTATAAATTGAGGCTCCAAGATCATGGAGAACAACTCCACCCATCATTATGTAAAAGTTGATAAATATTGATGTCTAATAACAGTCAAGGAATACTAAAGGATATTTTGTGGACAAGCAGTTATTTCTTTTCTACTAAGGATACAGTAACTCTCAAAATGGTTTGATATCGCTTTTCAAATTTGGAAAGTACACGAATCACCATGAAGATGAAGACAAAGGGGCCAGCTGCCACACAGTACCAAAATCCAAATTCTGTTGAATCAGTCTGTCCATTGAATGACAATCTGTAATGAAAAAGTAATGTTTTACAGAAAGCTAGATTATGCTCTAGTCGATTCAATTAAAATAATTCAGCATAAAATATTTATGCATTATACATGTAGACATGATTAGTTTTCAGGGAATGGTAAAATATATAGCCTTAGAAAAACGTATGGTTCAATTTCTGGTAGTGGATCAAAAAATTGCTACACCATAAAGAAATGTGGTCATCTGTAGTTGACATAATAAAGTAATAAGACAATGCCAACAATACATTCTTATTCTACTCACTATACGTACAGTACAAATTGAAACAACCATGATATTTGAATGACTTGGAAGAGAAATAGCTATTTCTATATTTCTATATATATGTAGTGAGTACGAATCGAGTAACAAATAGTTCAAACACGAGACAGCAAACACGCACACGAAAAAGGAACTAATTGCATCATGCTTCATCACGTGATACACATTTATTCTATATATTAAATTCGATGTACTACATTGCTCTCCTCCTTGAAAACTACGTCCCGTAGTTTATGGACTTTCAAACTTCAGTACCTAGCAGGTGGACGATGTTCACGTGCAGGATATCTTCGTTCCATTGCAGGTGGTGCAGGGACATCATCATCATAATCAGGGATATGAAGGTGTGTACCACAAGGTTCAACCTGAATGGGGTCTTTAGTCTTTGGTACCTGTGGTTCAGTGTTCTTAGAAGCAAAACGTGTATCAGGGTTACACTTCTTAAGACGGTCAAAGTGCACTACATAACGTTTTCTTCCATTCACGCTCTGAATTCTGTAGTTCACAGTTGACAAAACCTTTATCACCTTGTAAGGGCCAGACCAAGGATGGTGAAACTTTTTTGGCTTTCCTCGTGGAACTGCTGGAGAGTGCAGCCATACCAACTCACCAACTGCAAATGGTTTCCCATGTACCTTCTCGTCATAAAATTCTTTCTGCCTCTCATGCCTTACAGCAGTATTTTCCCTTGCCTTTGAAAATGCTTCACTTAGCCTGGATCGGAGCTCTGCAGCAAAAGTACTAGTGGACACATCTGCATTGTTACTGCTACCAAACATGATGTCTGCTGGTATCTTGGCTTCACGACCAAATGTCAAAAAAAATGGTGTATAACCTGTACTGGATTGCACACTGGTGTTATAGGCCATACATGCTGGTCTAATACAATCTTCCCAATCAAAGTGGTGGTCCTTGATGGCAGTTGAAAGCATGTCCAAAAGTGTACGGTTGAAACGTTCAATGAGACCATCGCACTGTGGGTGATAAGCTGTAGTGTGGGACTTCTGAATCCTAAGTAGTCTGCAAATCTCAGCTATCAGCTCTGACTCAAATTGTTTGCCCTGGTCTGTGTGCAGCTGCTCAGGCAATGAAAAGCGAAAGAACCACTCATTTGTGAGTTTCCTTGCTACGGCCACTGCTTCTTGATTATGAATAGGATACGCTTCCATCCAACGGGTGAAGTAATCACCGATAACCAACACATATTTATTCCCTGATTCACTTTCAGGTAGGGGTCCCAAAATATCCATGGCAATGATTTGCATTGGATAGCTAGCTGTGATTGTCTGTAGTGGAGCTCTTGCCTTTGGAGCTTGCAGATGCACTATCACGTCTCCCTTGTGTGCAGTGTGGAAGAAGTGAACACTTCACTAATGATGACATAGTAAATGTTTTGGCAGTGGACATTAGGAGATCTCTTGGTGGTCACAACCCTGAAGAGATTCATAGATTGCAACTAGAGGACAACATTATTGGGCCTGTATTACGTGCTGTGGAAAAAAATGAAAAGCCTCTACCGGCACAAATCAAAACCATGTGCCCTGAAAGCAGAAGACTTTTTCAGCAGTTTGATCAGCTGAAAATAAAAGATAGCCAACTGTATCGAAGGTTTCATGACCCAAAGGATCCAAGGGAAAGTGGAGAGCATCTTCAGCTTGTTGTTCCCAATGTTCTAAAGAAGGACCTACTTCAAGAGTTGCATGCTGGGGTTGCTAGTGGACACCTTGGAGAAGAGAAGACTATGTCACGGTTAAGAGAGAGGTTCTATTGGCCTGGCCAGTGGAATGCTGTACAAGACTGGTGTCGAACATGTGCAGTGTGTGCAACATTTCCATGTCTTTTCCCACTTCGATGCTCAATAGTGAAGTTGTATTCCTGCAAACGCTCTAACCATCGTGCAAGTTGTCCCTCAGGGTTTTTGAAGTTTTGGAGCCATTTTAACGAACCATGATCAGTCCGTAGAGTGAAAGTGTTACCCAGCAGGTATGGACGGAAGTGCTGAATAAACACAACAACAGCCAGCAGCTCTCGCCGCGTGACACAATACTGGCGTTCAGGTTTACTGAGCACTCTACTAGCATAGGCTATGACACGTTCGGTACCATCCTGGACTTGAGACAGAACAGCCCCTATCCCAACATCACTGGCATCAGTGTCTAGCAAAAATGGCTTAGAGCAGTCAGGAAATGCAAGAATTGGTGTCGACACCAGTTTCTGTCTCAGATTCTCAAATGCACTTTGACATTCTGAAGTCCATCCAAAGGCTACATTTTTCTCCGTAAGGTGATGTAATGGCTTAGCAATGGATGCATAGTCACGGACGAAGCGCCGATAGTAGCTTGTGAGTCCCAAAAATCGCAGTAACTCCTGCCGGTTACTGGGAGTTGGCCACTTCGACACCTTCTCTGTTTTCTTTGGATCAGTATGCACCCCATCTGATGACACAATATGTCCCAAAAACTCTACTGTATGCTTGCATAATGCGCACTTAGAGGGCTTAAGCTTCAAGCCGGCCTTTCTCATCTGTTCAAATATGGCTCTCAAGTTCAAAAGATGGTCGTCAAAGCTTCTTCCAAGGACTATAACATCATCTATATAGACAAGGCAACTTGACCATTGCAACCCTGCAAGGACTGTGTCCATGAGGCGTTGAAATGTAGCAGGCGCATTGCACAGCCCAAATGGCATTACTTTGAATTCAAAAAGACCATCTGGGGTGCAAAATGCAGTCTTTTCTCGATCAGCTGGGCTCATCTCCACCTGCCAATAACCACTTAACATGTCTAGAGTACTGAAGAGTTTTGAGCCAGAGAGAGTGTCTAGAGCATCATCGATACGTGGTAATGGGTAGGCATCTTTCCGTGTCAGGGAGTTAACTTTTCGATAGTCTACACAGAATCTTAGTGACCCGTCCTTTTTCCGCACTAAAACAACTGGTGAGGCCCAAGGACTATTCGTTGGATGGATGATATCATTTTGCAACATATCACCCAGTATTGACTTCAGCTCCCCTCTAAGAGCTGGTGGCACACGACGAACTTGCTGCCTTACTGGTGGAGCACCTCCTGTGTCAATTTGATGCTGAACCTTGTCTGTTCTACCGAAGTCATTCTTGTCCACAGCAAAGATGTCAGCATATTCAATAAGACATTCAAGCAATTTTTCTTTGTTTGCTTCACTTAGTGACTCACCAGTGTCCGCCACAAGTTGCTCCAATATCTTCAGGTGTGAAGCTGAGATGCTGCTCCTTGACAAAGGACTGGAAGATCTAACATTGGCAACAGTTTCTGCTGGTAATAACGTAGCTACTTTCTTTCCCTTGTATAGAGTAATGGGTCCATCCGTACTATTCAATAAGCGTATTGGAATTTGTGTTGTTGGACCTTCCACTACAGAATGTGCGACCATGACAGCTTCATGCTCCCCTTCAGTCATCCACACACCAGACCCTAGAGGTTTTTCTAAGTTTGCCATTAGCTCCATTTCACTGAAACCAGGTATTTGGACAGTATCCTGTATGACAACCCTCACAGGAACCATGCCACCATGTGAGCCATAAAGTTCAACAGTTAAACCCTGGTTAGCAAAGGAAATTGACCTGTCCTTGAGATCAATGTTGCACTCATTCCTCACAAGAAAGTCCAAGCCTAAGATAACCTCAAATGTCACACCACGAACAACCACAACCTGGGTAGAGAATATCTGATTCTTAATCTGAAGTGGAACTTGTGTTACACCACACACTGAAAGAGGAGTTCCTTCCACACCAATCAGACGGTTCCCTGTCCACTCCTGTAAGAGAACACCAGGAGACTTCACTTCATTCCACATTTCCAATGACAGTAATGATACGGCTGAACCTGTATCCACCACAAGCTGGACTGGATGATTACCAATATGTCCACACACTTTATAAGCAGTAACAGGATTAACGGGAAAAATACTAATACTAGTAGCCTTGTCTGTTTCACCCTCACACATCTGGCCAGGCATGCTGAGGGTGGTCATTTTCCCTGATCCCTTGCTCTGCATCCACGAGCTATGTGCCCCTCTCTGCCACACTTAAAACAGACAGGGATAGCAGTTGGTTGACGTCTTGGGTGGTTGAAGGTCTTTTCTGTATATGCATGTTGTTGTGAAGATGTGGATTGCTCTTTTGTTTCCAGCTTTTCTAAACGCTCCATCATTGTTTGCATCATACTCATCAGTGCATCCTGCTTGGTCTGGACCGCTGCAACAATGTGTTCCTGCTGCAAATCCACTTGTCCGACTCGTCCCCCACCCACGATGAGGTATGACTCCATTTCGAGAGTAGTGGTAACGGCTTCATCAACGCTTTTTGGCCGCTTCTGACGCACACTGAATGCAACCTGTGGGTTGTCTATCTGTTCGAGATAGTGAGTCAGCACCAAGTGTTCTCTAGCAGCATCCTGAAGATTGGCAAATGCGCGCTCCGCCAGTGTCTTCAAGTCCTCGGCAAAAGAAGCCCAATCTTCGGCTTTACGTTTTTTCCGTGAATAGAACTCTGTTGAATACAAATCTCTCTTAGAGTCTGGTTCAAATCTTTCGTGCAGTGCTTTTGTGCACGCATCATAGGTGTCTGATGATCCGTTTGGAAGATTCTTGTAGGCTTTTTGTGCCCTACCTGTCATGCGAGCGCGCAACCACAGTAGTTTCTCTTCGTCTTTCCATTTGTTCACAGCTGCAACACTTTCGAAATGGTCGAGCCAATCACTCCAGCTGCTTTCCCCTGAGAATGGTTCAGGTACAATAAGTGGCTTACTTGCCATTTCTAGCTCTCCTTAGAAGTATCCTGCCGACTACGCCAATTGTAGTGAGTACGAATCGAGTAACAAATAGTTCAAACACGAGACAGCAAACACGCACACGAAAAAGGAACTAATTGCATCATGCTTCATCACGTGATACACATTTATTCTATATATTAAATTCGATGTACTACATATATATCTATAGACAACTTTGAAAGCATTGCTGACGGGAATACATTGTAGGTGGACTTGACAAGCTGAAATGGCTGCTGGTTGCCTCATTGGTAATGCATGGACAGCAAATGGGACAGTGTACAAATGATTATGGTGGATGCAAAGCTGCCTTACTGATTGTGAAAAGTTTTGAACCTGTCAACATATCGAGTGCTATATGATTGAAGACTTGGAGTCATTCAGAGACTGATTGGCTGACAAGGCATACAGACTTAGACAGGAAAGCTTGTGGGTTTTTGGCATTCTTGTTGCAAATATTTAACCAACACCTAGGTCTCTATCGGGGTAAGGCAGAAGAGGTCAAAGTGCATCGGTGAAGCGGCTGCCATTTAATTACCAAGAACTGGAGTCACATCTTAGTAATAGGAAACCAGTTCCCATTTTTGGAGCCCCTACATATCACAGTTCAAGGAGCTTTGATTCTGTACAGAGGACATGACATGTGTGAATTAAGAGTGGGGAGCACATCAAGGGAAGCGAATAGAAGAAGGAATAGGTTCATTGTTAGTTGGAACCGTGGAATGCAAAATGCCTCCTTTCAAAGTAGAAGGGCAGCAGGAAAAGACTGGCCCTGAATGCAAAGGGTTCTGCCTCAGCATTCAGGGGCAGACCAGGGAAAGCACACAAAGCATCTCCATTAACAGTTCCTACATTGTCTCTCCCTTGTAATGCCTATGTGTGAAAAGTTTGATGTGCGTCAAAAGGTGTGGCTGACTGCTTGAAACAATACAATGCCCCCCAAAGTACAGGGCAGACATTATGGGCATCTTCAGTTCACACTTAATGGCATTACCTTTGATGCAAACGTTGTTGTGACCAGTTGAGTCTAATCTGGTTTTGGATTTTTATTTTATTTACAAAATATGGGGGTGTGATTGTTTGTGGGTCTAAAATGTTCCATTCTCCTTCCAAATTGTAGTCCATTCTACTTCAAACACATGGCAGTGTTATGTCACCAAATACCAGCAAGAAGTGAGATGGAAATCACAGCCCAAATAACGAGGCCAGGAGTCATGGTGGCTAACTTGATTGGAGCAAGTTGTGTTGTTCTCATAAAGGTTTTCAAGGGTGCACTTACATGTATCACTAAGATTGGTGCTATTTTAGTTTCAATGGAGAATTTGGAGGTCAGGAGGAACCAGCTGTCATAAAAGTTTCTACAGTGATGGAAGACTTCACAGTACAGTTCTATTGTCCTCACAATACCAATCAGTTTTGTGGGACATGGCTTATGAATTCAAAGAACATAACAGTGGCAAAGAAGGAATGCGTATGTTTTAAATATGCAGACGTTTTCTCCATGCATGCAGCCAGGTGACTGTACATTGATAATGGAAGCTCTGCCCCAATTTGCCAGCCTCCAAGGCAGATATCTAAGTCACAAAGAGTGGGTTTTGTCACCTGGCATCATCCACAAATCCTATAGTCTGTTGTCTTCCCCAATAGTTTGCGCAAAAAAGGACGGTTCAACTAGATTTTGTGTGGGCTATCATATTATGCCTCTCCATGTTACTGCCAGTAGGAAAAGAATGCATTGCTTGCCCTAAGCTTAAGGTTGTATCATTGTTGCTAAAATGCTGCTAGTACAGACCCTCTGAAAACAAAACCACTTTATTTTTATACTCATGGGCAGTCTTCTCACTGTGTATCCTCTTTGAGAATGGAATGTGCAGCCAATGGTTGCATTCAATTGAGCCCTGTAACTATAACTGTAAGAGGACAGGAGTTATTTGTTAGTGTCTGATAATCTGCAGTGTCAATGGTAATTAGTACCCACAAGAAGGTGTGTGAGCTTAACCACGTGCCCGCAAAATTTACTGGCGCCAGAGATAATATATACAGCCATTCCAAATGTGATTGTTGACCCAAGGCTGTATGCGGCTGGAAACTAGGTTTTACAATTAGAACGTACGGTATGTATGTCCATAATTGAAAAGAAACACCTCATTACTGAGTACCCGTGTTTCGGAGCTCAGTAAAACCAGCAAATCAAAATATGAAAAAGGATTCAAACACCACTCATTTTTATGTTTTCAAGACTTTACATACACACTCCACGTCATACGGCAATGGTACGCGCAAGGTGTTTACAGAACGCCACGCGGCAATCATTTTGGAGGGGTGGGTACTAAATTCAGTACAGTGGAATCCAGAAGGTAAGCTTACAACACCGATGAGTAAGAGAGATGTGGCTGTTAGAATTCTCAGTCTTTAAGTACTAACGAATTTTCTGTCGTCCCAAACAACGCGATCGTATTTCATGAATATATAATCGATACGATTCTCGTTAAAGACGTTATTAAAATATATGTATGTACGTGTTATATACAGGAATGGATTACCACATGCACCAAGAGCCCAAGCCATTGCAGATAATTTGCTTATTGCCTTTTTCCTCACCGCCACAACTGTTGATATCAGCATACTCAATGTTTGTAAGCATTCTATGCAAAGACCCGTCCTTTGACAAAGGAGATACATCACAGGTGTTGTATAACGCCATTTCAGTGGCAAATATACATACCAATGAAGAATTATGCATGCAAAGTAAATGCACTTTTTCAAAATAAATAACTGCTATGACTTCATAATACACACAATCACTATGCAGGTGTGTGCGCACTTCAAGGACATGTGACGAGGTCAACTGTTGGCAGAGGCTGCCAACCAAAGGTCCGAGTCACACCCAATAGGTTCATAGCACTTTGTAATATTGCCCCATGCACCTCCATTCTTCTCCCATGATCATTGTCCACCTCTTGCAAGCCAGACTATTTTCAACCAGCTGAAGTGTCAGTCAGCTGTGTTCCTGCCTTCTGACACTGCCCCCTGAGCTCCAATGCAATGCACTGGTTTGCACCAATGCAAGTGGGTAGCAGCAACAGGTGCATGGTGAAAACTGCGCTTCAAAATGCATACACTGGAAGACCATGCCACACAATGGGCTATTCCAGTTAATAAGTGTACACCCCTACTTATTTATAAAGTAACCCCGTTAGACACAGATACTAATTATACCCTCCCTCAAGACAGATATATTACTGGACAGTCACACATCACACCACATCCCTCAGGACTGCAGTATGTCTCAGTACATTACACCCAGGATATGATTTGTAGTTCCTGCAGGACATGTCTTATACCATTGACACACTTCCCCCCCCCCCCCCCCCCACCGGACATTACTTACATCATTCCCCACCCCCACCCCCAATGCATGTATTAAAACTTCCCCCAAGACATGATTTATGTCGCCCCCCCCCCCCGGACATATTTTATAGCTACATGGGTTATAACTCCCCCCAGGGCATGATTAATACCATTCACCCCCACCTCCCCCCAGGTCAAGATTTATAGCACCCACCTGGACATGACGTATACCACCCCCACTCCCCCAGAATATGGATTATAATTTCCCCCCCACTCATCCCACAGGACAAGATTAATAGCACTATCACCATACACACACACACACACACACACACACACACACACACACACACACACACACACACACACACACACACACACACACACACACACACACACACACACACACACACACACACACACACACACACACACACACACACACACGCACACACACACACACACACACACACACACACACACACACACACACACACACCCCGGACATGACTCATACCACCCCCACCCCCCCAAGACTAGGATTATAACTCCCCCCAGGTCATGATTGAACATACCCCCCAGGACACAAATTTATGTCATCAGTAGGGGTATACACTTTTTACTGGAATAGCCCAATGGGCAAATGCTACCCATGTTTGTTTAGGTCTATCAGGACCTACGTTAGTAGGTCCTATGTAGGATTTGAAGTGTGATGAATACGATTAGCAAAATACCCGATTCCACTATTGCCGATGTGCCGTAGAATCAGTAGGACTTTAGCGAGCGTATTTGGATACAGCAGTCGAGTACCTACAACTTAGTAAAACTGCCGACGCTTAGAAAGCTCAGACAACAGAGATACGGCTCACTCGTTCCCACACTCGAACCTAGAAAAAAGTTTCTCCATCTTCTTCCGGATCTGATAAGATAAGATTCGCTCGGATAAGAGGTTTATTGCACTGTATCTTCATCACGATTGAAGTGTAATGTTAGCCGTTTTGAAAAGGAACTGTAGGAGACAAGTTAGAACTTTCTGCCGAATTTGTTCCTATTACTTTCCGAATTTGAGATACTGAACACAATTTCGATCTTTAGCAAACATAAGTTATAGCCCACAACAGATTTTATCAGCTCTTATGCCTTATATGGAGGTCATGGCCAGAAGCCACTGAAGGGTACCCTGGCCCTATTAGCTGCACCGGAAACACGTGTACAAGACATAAATTAGCATTAGAAGCCATTTTTTGACGAGAGTTGTGTAGACGTGTCGCAAGATCAGATGAATGTAAGGAGCGTGACAGTATTCAAGAAGCGCATGAAACAAAGAAGGCTTGCGACAGGAAGCGCTACAAAGCCGATTTTTAAAGTAAGAAGGATAGTACGAAGGCCTACTACGATCAAAATCGAGAACTGATTTTAGCCTCCAAACAAGCTCAATATCAGGCAAATCCAAAGGAAAAGAAATCTTACGAGGTAGGAGTATACCGTTTGGGTGCAATATGTCCATGTTTATTCGCGCGCAAGGGTAGGACCATTCATAAGTGAGTTCTGTTCAGTGCATGCATGGTTGCTCCTCTATCAACGGGAATATCCTTCACAAATGCGTGTCCACTGGTGGTCCCCACCTGCAGAGCAAACCAGGTGCTGCATGTTCATTCAAGCTGCACTGGTAACTCATGTCTCTCTCATGACAGAGCATCCTTGGAACTAACCCCATAGTAGTTGCTACAACGCTTTGTTCTTGACATGGCTACAAGCACTGCTGCTCAGGGAAAGGTATATTGTTTTCATTCAAATATGTATGACTGCCAGTTGTGAGCTGTTATTGGCCAATGTTATTAGGTGGACATGGAGAAGAGGAAAGGGAACACCATCCTACCAGGATGAGGAGTGGACCACTCTGGAAGGGTGGGTGTATGTGTATGTTTGTGTGTGCCATGTCCCACGTATATGTTGCCGAGTTATCTATACAGGTGTGATGTTGTGCTTGCTATCCCCTCCTTTGCTCGTCCTCTTCCCTCCTGTCTCATCCTCTCTCTCCCTTCCCTTCTTCCTTCACCTCCTCCCCTCCTCCCTTCACCTCCCATCCTCCCCTCCCCACCTCCCTTCACCTCCTCCCCCTTCTTCCTTCCCCTCCTCTCCCCTTCCCTTCTCCATTCCCCTCCTCTCGTATTTCTCTTCTCCCTTCCCCTCCTCTCCCCCTTCCCTTATCCCTTCCCATCCTCCCTTCCTCTCCTCTCCCCCTTTTCTTCTCCCTTCCCATCCTTCCTTCACCTCCCATCCTCCGATCACCTCCCATGCTCCTCCTCTCTCCCTTCTCTCTTCTCATCCTCCCTTCACCTCCTCCCCCTTCTCTTCTTCCTTCCCTTCCTCTCCCCATCCTCCCATTCCATCCTCCCTTCACCTCCTCTCCCCTTCTCTTCTCCCTTCCCATCCGCCCTTCCCCTCCTCTCTTCACTTCCCATCCTCCCTTCACTTCCCCTCCTCCCTTCACCTCCCATCCTCCCTTATCCTCCCTTCACCTCCCCTCCTCCCTTCACCTCCCATCCTCCCTTCACCTCCCATCCTCCTCCCTCACAGCTGGATATAATGGACATACAGTTTGGCCATGATGGTAGACCTATTCTGTGCTGTACTCAGTGGTGGTCCTTTTGCACACCACTTATGAAAATGGCAAGCAATTTGGTAAGCATCTTTGGTGGGAATGGCCAATTGCTACAGACATTTAATCCTGATGCCTTTGTTACTGGCTTTGGAGAACGCATGCGTACCTTCAGTCAAGAGAAGAGGGCTTTGAATCATGTGAGGATAGTTTCATGATTGTAGGGGGGGGGGGGGGGGGGGGTGCTATTCTTAGGTTGATCCTGATAAACCAATTTTGGTAGCTGGTAATCCATAGCAGTTTAATGAAAAGCATGTTAGGCATTAGAAAATGGCATTAAATATCATGATGCTCTGGTTGGAGCCAGGGTAAGGGCATTTGTGGTCTGAGCATAATATGTTGTTCCTTCACTACTAATACCTCCTCTCCTCCACTACTACTTTTATAGGGGTCCCCTCGCCTTTCAAAATAACCTGGCTGAGAGACTTGGGTGTTGCTCACATGCCAGTTCAGATACTTAGCTGTCTAAAAGAAAGAAATTGTTTGATTATGATGTGATTTAATGTTGATAGCAAGTGAGCAGATCAAACTGTCTTATACTGCTGTGATGTGATGCACTATATTAAATTCCAAGATTGCCCTTCTTTCTTTGTAGGAACCCACCGGGGGAAAAAAAGGAGTGAAACAAGATATAAAAATTTAATTAAAATAAAATTGGTGATGTAGGATTTGTAGACAGCAATTGAGTAAAAAGTAAGGAAACAAGGAATTACGGATATTATGCATTCATTATATTATAAATATTACAGACCTACATTATTTAGCAAATATACCTGCCTGAAATTCTGTGCTAAATGTAGGTATGTAATATTTATAATGTAATGAATGCATAATATCCGTAATTCCTTGTTTCCTTACTTTTTACTCAATTGCTGTCTACAAATCCTACATCACCAATTTTATTTTAATTAAATTTTTATATCTTGTATATGTTGGAGAAGAGGGTGCTGAGTCGATTTATTCAAAGTGAAGCAAATGCAATGCATTGTTAAAGACCATTAATTCTGTTTTTTTTTTTAGAGATAAGAGCCACAATTGGTTGCTGCCATTCCCCCTCCAACGAGGAGACAAAAGCTAACACAATCCTACCCCTGCTCATCATTAATGTGTGTATATGCATGCTACTCAGTACCACAGATATGTAAAGTTCCATTGGGCTATCTATGGCATGTGACAATACGTTCTGAAACCAATTTTAAATAGTAGCAATTCTGTTAGATTAATACATATAGATGATTTCGGTGAGAAGTCGTTTCCCTGAAAACGCGTGACCTAAAACGATGAATAATTTATGTGGAGGGCAAGGTATACACAACCAAAAAGTTTCACTCCTGAAACGAACTGTAATGTGTTCACATCCTGTTCAAGGCCCGTAGTTCGTCCTCGTAACAGTGCCTGTAAGGAGTCCGTGTTCAATCGATCCCGTAAAAGTGGTCCTGTTACTATATGTTACATCATGTCGTAACGATCAGAAAACATTGTCTATTCGGTTGTGAAGTCATGACTGTAACGACATTGCTTGGGTCCCGTAACACCTTGTACACCACGTGAGCAGGGAGGGCAAGGAGGATTATACGATAAGTATGCCGCGTTGGAAGTGCTACCCTTTCGAAGTTAATATACTTTCCGATTGCCAGGTTAACGAATGGATTGCGATCTCGATATATGGGCAGTTACAGACGTTCCAATGCGGAGCTTGCAAATTATTCCAATTCATGCGCAGCTTCAAATGGACGATGCATAATGGAGAGGTACGCGAGGTATGCAAGTTGTTATTATTTTGATTGTGACGTTGTAGCTTGTTTAGCGCAGCGCACGATCTAAGCAGGTGAACAGCAGTGAGTTGACGAGTTTGTTCACCTACCGTAATAATACTAGTACATGCAGTACAAGATTGACATGCCCATTCATGGAAGCATATAGCTTTGGATGATGATAAGAGGTATAGTGGTAAACGTAGTTGCAATTTGAAACGTTTGTTATAAATATTATACACTTCTTTTACTCAGGTGTCATAATTCTGCAAAGTTGCAGCACACATTGATGGCAATAAAAGTGCCACATATCTAACTACTTTTGTCAAGATCCAAAGGGTTATTAACTACATCTGTCCAGGCAAGTGCAGTAGCAACACTTAGAATTGCTTTGTAATAATGTCGTTCATTCGTTACTAGAGTGGACTGGTGGCAGTGGTCAGAAGAAGTTCTATTAGCATCTGGACAGAAAAGATACATTGTGCAGGAACACCTCAAAAGGTTATTACTTTGTTTTAATAAATTTGCATTCACTAGTCATTGTTACAGACATCTTACAACAAAACAACAAGAATTCTTGGTGCAACATTTGCTTGATAAATTCACCCTTCAATGTGATTTGCAAGTTAACTTTCACAAGTACGCGTAACGGTGGACTGTGGATGTAAGGGTGTGTTAGGATGGACTGTGGATATAAGGGTGTGTTAGTATGGACTGTGGATGTAAGGGTGTGTTAGTATGGACTGTGGATGTAAGGGTATGTTAGTATGAACTGTGGATGTAAGGGTGTGTTAGGGTGGAGGACTGGATGTAAGGGTGGAGGACTGGATGTAAGGGTGTATTAGGGTGGACTGTGGATGTAAGAGTGTGTTGTAAGGGTGTGTTAGGGTGGACTGGATGTAAGGGTGCTAGGGTGGAGGACTGGAGTGTTAGGGTGGACTGGCTGTAAGGGTGTGTTAGTATGGAGTGTGGATGTAAGGGTATGTTAGGGTGGACTGTGGATGTAAGGGTGTGTAGGGTGGACTGTGGATGTAAGGGTGTGTTAGGATGGACTGTGAATGTAAGGGTGTGTTAGGATGGACTGTTGATGTAAGGGTGTGTTTTAAGGGTGTGTTTTAAGGGTGTGTTAGAGTGGACTATGGATTTAAAGGGGTGTGTTAGTATGGACTGTGGATGTAAGGGTGTGTTGAAAGGGTGTGTTAGGGTGGACTATGGATGTAAGGGGTGTGTTAGTATGGACTGTGGATGTAAGGGTGTGTTAGGATGGACTGTAGATGTAAGGGTGTGTTAGGGTGGACTGTTGATGTAAGGGTGTGTTTTAAGGGTGTGTTAGGGTGGACTATGGATTTAAGGGGTGTGTTCGTATGGACTGTGGATGTAAGGGTGTGTTGAAAGGGTGTGTTAGGGTGGACTATGGATGTAAGGGGTGTGTTAGTATGGACTGTGGATGTAAGGGTGTGTTGAAAGGGTGTGCTAGGGTGGACTGTGGATGTAAGGGTGTGTTAGTGTGGACTGTGGATGTAAGGGTGTGTTAGGGTGGAAGGGGTGTGTTAGTGTGGACTGTGGTGGAGGACTGGATGTACATGTAAGTGTGTGTTTGGATGGGCAGGTATGTTAGGGGAACTATTGTGTGCTGTGTTCATTGCTCATATTTTTTTGCAGTTTCAATATGGTGAACTCATAACTACAGTGACACAACCGAATAATGGCACAAGAGGATTTGAAGAAATGACACTTCTACTGGAGGATCACTGCGTGACCAGTTCGACTATCCTCTTTACATGCTATCTAGGACCATCTTCTTCATACAAACAAGTGTAAAGCAAGCACTTGTCATTCCATTGAGAGGAAGGATACAATTGAAGTCAAAACAATGTTTCAGCATGAGATTTGTATTGTACAAATTCGTATTGTTTGTAATTCGTTTTGCTTTTCATGATATTTTTGGCCACATAAGGGTTGGTCTTGATAGAGGGCAAAGGTGCTTCCATTGTTACTGTAGGGCACTGTAATTATACTATCTCGTAACAGGAACAGTTACGGTACTGTATCGACACCGATTTCAGTACTTATATAGACTGTTCTTACGGCATCGTTACAGGAATTGCAACATTCAGTCTCGGTTCAGGTAGTGAAATATTCGATGTTACGGGATGTACTTGGTAACTGTAACAGTCCGTTTACGGTCACCGTTACAGGTAAATATTTTTGGTTGTGTACGTGAAATGGTATGGAGGTGTTGTGCTTTTGGCTGTAGAAATCGTGGTGGTCAGCGTTTGGGCTTAGGTTTCTATCGGTTTCCATTCAAAAATGAAGGCAGACTACGAGGGTGGATTCAAGCGGTCCGTAGAGAGGATTGGCAGCCTTCGAAGTACTCGCGAATCTGTGGCGACCATTTTGTGTCATGTTAGTTAAAAGTGTGGAAGTCACAATTGAGTGAGGGAGTCATTTGTTTTTATTGTAGGCAAGCCTGTTGACGAACCCAGTGATGTGGCTATGTATCTTTACGATTCTCTTTCAAGGATCGCATGCAAGAGGAAGTATTTGGTCAAAATGATGGCAGTGAAAGCGCGGCAGACGAAAGCGGGGCAAAGAAGAAAAGGAGAGGTGTGCTTTATATTATCTCTGCTTCAGCTGTAGAGGGTCGTTTGCTAGTTCACGCAGGACTCGCAACAGAGACAGAAATCATCAGTATGGGAACTAGGTTAGGAAGTATTTGGTCAAAATGATGGCAGTGAAAGCGCGGCAGACGAAAGCGGGGCAAAGAAGAAAAGGAGAGGTGTGCTTTATATTATCTCTGCTTCAGCTGTAGAGGGTCGTTTGCTAGTTCACGCAGGACTCGCAACAGAGACAGAAATCATCAGTATGGGAACTAGGTTACGGATGCAGCCCCCATGTCTGGAATAGCCATCCCATCTGCACCAATAGCTGGATCCGCTTATGTCTTAACAACGATGATGAGCATGTGTGCTGTCTTGCTGCCCTGCTTTGCCTTTGGCTACAGCCTACAAAAGCTATAGGCCTACATGACGGAGGACAAAGATATCTGTTGCCGATCGATTGCTATAAGCCTACTTGCTACATGTATGGACCTAGCTTATCGATTACAGATAGGTCTGTAGACATGTACACCGTGCATTCTTTTTAAAATAAGCTTAACTTAGCAAGCTAGTGCAGTCGGCAACGATCAAACTAGATGCATATGACCGTGCAATAGGCCCTAATATCCACGCTTCGTGGGCCTGGTCTGCACTTTTGGTTGCCTTGGCCGAAACACCCCACAAACACAGTCCTCACAGAGCCCGATTGAAACTAGTTGTAGGCTTCAAGTTCCCGGGCGATCGATAAAATAGCCAAATATATTGCCATACTCTATACGCTGCCACAACGACATAGCATCGCCGAAACGACGACCATCCCACCTCATGAAAAGGTCATCTCTTGGTGTCGTCCCCACCGACTCCAGTTTTTGTTTGTAACGCTCCTTTCGCTTGAAATCTGCCGATCCATCACGATTTACCATACGTCTTGCAATAATGTTTTGCCCTCCACAAAAATTTCACATGACTCTCACGTGACGCGCGGGTTCGCACCGAAATCATCTATACCGATGCATGCATATCCGTACGTAGGCCTACATTACGAAGAAAATGGCCGAATTCAAAAGGCTTTAAAACCATTTCGGAAAATTCGTTAGCACTAGCTTTTACTAAAAACAAATAGGATATTCTACTTACTTTATCACAATAGTTGTTTTTTGCTCAGTTCTTGTGTCCGAGCGTCAGTATCGTTTATTAAATCCACGAGGTCACCGTTCCCCGCAAGGAGTACCTTTGCTTTCGAGCGCAAAAGCCAACGGTTCATAAGATAAGGCAATTTGATTTTTGCTATATAAAAGGATCAATGGTGCTTGTAACTTGTGGTGCAGCGTTAAACTGCTTACTACATTTCTTGTACGTTCTATACAGCACATTCCTAAGGACATCGGTTGTCAAGTCCGTTGCTATGGAGCTTCGAAGCCATTTCAAAATTTCTGGGCGTAGGGCCTAATTTCCACGCGTTCAATGAGAGCAGACAGCCGTGGACCACCCGCGTAATGTTCCATTACCGTATTCACTCGCGGTTTATAATAAAGACCAAAAGGTACCCGCGTGGTAATTTTGATGTAGCTACAAAACATCGCATTTCTCTGTAACGCGTAATGCAAATCTAAAGCTTTTAACACTATGAATTAACCTACCTTCCGTGGACATACATAGCAAATTTCGTAACGATATGTTCATTTGCTCCTTCTCCACGAAGTCATTTAATAAGTCGGGTAACCGACGCCTACTTCTCCATGCAGTTCAATCAGCGATTTAAACGAAACAATTATAACCCCGTCAACGATTGGATATAGGATACCCCGCTCGTATTTGGCGGTTAATCGAATTAACCCCCCTTTCCAAAATCCTGCGCACGGGCCTGCAGTAGCCTCGTCCCCAGGCCCTGTTTTATTAAAGTTACGGGGGGGCCTGGTAGACACTGCCAGGGTCGAAGCGCGCATGCGCTAGTTTGTTGTCCCAGAATACCTGGGGTAACCGTAATTTCCTTTTGGAAACCATTCCGTATACTCGTCTGATTTCGCGATGGCGTAGTTCCAAGAAGCGAACGAAATTAGGCGAGCAGCATACGCCATCGCGAAATCAGACGAGTATACGGAATGGTTTCCAAAAGGAAATTACGGTTACCCCAGGCAGTGGCGGCCTGGCTACTTTATGGCAGGGGGGGGGCACACATGAGAACGGCGCCCCCCCCCCCCCCCCCCTCCCTTGTCTCGTACCCGGGCGTTGTTAATGAATAGCTGTCCGCCTTCGGCCGATCCAACGAGCGGGGGGGGGGGGGGGGGTGCTGTCCGCCTTTGGCCGATTCAACGAGCGGGGGGGGGGGGGGGGGGGTGCTGTCCGCCTTCGGCCGATTCAACGAGCGGGGGGAGGTGACAGTAATTGACCGTGCACATGCGCAATACAGGCGAGTTAATTTTAATCAAGATTTATAACGATTAAATCGGATGATTGATCGATCGAGCGCTAGCGCTTGATAATACATTGACCTGTCGCCTGGCGCCCTTCGGTGCCCGTGGCGCCCCATGTCATAAAGCGGCAGGTGGGTTGGTGCCCCCCCTGGCTCCCCCGGCCAGGCCGCCACTGTGCAGCACTTAAATAGCACACTGGTGTTGTTTTTTGCTGCCATCTTGAAACCTTTAATTTGCTACATGAACATTTAATTGCTCTTTTTCAATTTAACATACAACAATGTGTCAGTCCAAATGTGTGCAGGTAGACAAGCCATGGTGCAGGTGGGATAGTTATGTCATCTGCACTATGTGCAGGTGCTTTTATAAAAGTATTTCGATCCCTGCCCTCAAACAAAGATGGTACGATCATGGCCGTGAGATTTTATGAATACAGCTTTTGTTCTTTTTATGCGACTCATGGCGTGGTAAAGCGTAAGCATAGCGTTTGCGTAGGAATGATAAAGCGTGAGCGTAGCGTTTGCGTAGGTATACAACAAAGCATATTGGGAACGTAGCGTGCATGTGACGTAAACGCTACGCATACGTTACGTGTACTTTTTTATGACCGCTACTGTAGATGATCTTGTCTCCCCAAAATAAAGACAATGGAGAGGAGTACGCTGAGTGCACCAGGGGTAGAGCTCAGGGAGTAGCTTTTTCACAGCCAACAACCTCTTATCACATCGGATAGAATTGAAGGCATTGCTAAGTCTAGCTTTAGAAGCAGCATGTGAGTGCAGGTATTGTCTGGCAGCATGAACTGCAGCTTCTGCTCCACCCTTGATGCCAAAACCTAGCTGCCGCGGGCCGAGTAGAGATGACATGTTATTAGTGACTTTGTTTGCAGCAATCTTTGCAACAAGGCGGTGTAAAGTACAGCCAACAGCAATAGGCCTTATACCCCCATCTTTCTTTTTCAAAGCAATCACGTTTGCTCCGGAGAAAAAGGGACGAATAGAGGTAGGAACCTTTCCCTGGATTACTAGGCTGGAAAAAAGAGATAAGGTGAGAGCGCGCGAGATAACTATGTCAAAACTTGATGTTAGCTGGATTCACTTGGCATAGCCAAAACACACGTACTTACAAAAAAGACATACGAAAACAATAATCAATACTCACGTGAAAATCACGTGCCTTAACTATTATATTACAATTTTCCCCTTCAGAAGTTCAGATTCTGACATAGTCATTGTATCGCTTTGGCTCTCTTACAGCTCTTCCACTTCTTGTTCTGTATTGAACTTCAGAACCATCACTTGGGACATTCATGTGCTCCTGCTGTAGTAGTTCATCATTCGCAACTGTGGTTTCTTCTGTGTCTTTGTCTGTCTGGTTATCTTGATCTGTGTTATGAAACTGTTCATTCACCTGTGTCTGTGATTTTTCTGAATAATCATCACTGTACTCTGACATGTTGTCTGCATCCTGTTGATGATGGGAAGTTTGCTGTATGTGTCGTCTGTTTCTTCGGTATGTTTTTCCTTCTGTGGTCGTAACGATATATGATCGTGGTGTGTCAGCAATGTCTGTTACGGTGGCAGGTCTCCAGTGTTTGTCAAGTTGTATGTACACACTATCCCCAATGTGTAGAGGTGCAAGTGATTTTGACCCTTTGTCATAGTATTTCTTTTGCTGTCTGCTGTTCTTTTCTAAGATTGACTTGACATGTTCTGGGTTGATGACTTTCGGCTCCAATTGTGTGGGTTTCACTGGTAGTGAGGTTTGAAGGCGACGACTCATAAGTAATTGAGCAGGTGATCCCAACTCCCCTATCATGGTGTTCCGTAATTCTAGTAGGTTCAGGTATATATCTTGACCAGTGGCCAAAGATTTCTTCAGCATTCTCTTGATTATCTGCACAGATCGCTCTGCAAGTCCATTCGATTGTGGGTGTAGAGGACTAGTTGTGATGTGATCAAAACCCCATTGTTCTGCAAACAGCTTGTATTCTCGGGAGCTAAATTGAGGACCATTATCTGTTCTAACTTTTTGGGGTATGCCATGTCTTGCGAAGATTGATTTGGTGTGGGTAATGATAGTTTTACTGAGAGTGTCACTGAGCCGACTAAATTCAATAAACTTGGAGTAGTAGTCAACAATCAACAAGTAGTCTGCACCATTGAAGTGAAATAGATCGGATGCAATCATTTCCCATGGACCGTGAGGAACTTGTTCTTGAAACATGGGTTCCTTGGCATTGGATGCCTGAAATTCCCTGCATGTTAGACATTGCTGAACAATGTTTGTTATTTCCTGTGACATTCCTGGCCAAAAAATAACTTCTTTTGCTCTTTGTATGCATTTTGTTATGCCCATGTGTCCTGCATGAATTCTTTGCAACATATCTTGTCGCAGCGCTTTTGGTACAATCATCTTTTCTCCTTTCCACAGGATTCCAGATGCTTCTGACAGTTCCTCACGAAAATTTCAGTACTGTTGAAGATCACTAGCAACTGCAGATCTGCTGTCCGGCCATCCATCCCGTATCACATTTCTAAGAGCCAATAGAACAGTATCTTTAGCTGTAGCTTCTCTAATCTCTCTCATCCGTTTGCCAGATGCAGGAACATTACTCACTACCAGATGTACAGCTTCAGCTAATTCCGTTTCCATTTCACCAACAGTTGTGTCAGTTGTATATGCTCGAGACAGCGTGTCTGCAATGTACATTTCCTTCCCCGGTTTGTATGATAAAACGAAATCGTATTTTTGTAGTCGAAGTAGCATGCGTTGAAGTCTGGGTGGTGCATGATGTAAGGGTTTTTTCAGTATTGACTCCAATGGCTTATGGTCTGACTGCACACTCACTGTCCGGCCATAAACATATTGGTTGAACTTTTCAAACGCAAACACGACTGCTAATAGTTCCTTCTCTATCTGCGCGTATCTCTGCTCTGTGTCGGAAAGTGCCCGCAAGGTGTAGGCAACTGGACGTTCCTGTTGTAGTAAAACAGCACCAAGTCCAGTCTGTGAGGCGTCACAACTGATGGTCACCGGTTGTTTTACATCATAAAATGCCAGTACAGGTGCAGTGCTCAAAAGTTTCTTTACGTTTTCAAATGCTGCTTCCTGCTCCCATGTCCAAACAAATGGAACATCTTTTCCCAGTAGTACTCGTATGTGCTCTGTGACAGTGGACATGTTGGGCACGAATTTTGATACGTAATTCAAGGTTCCCAGTAGCCGTTCAACACCCTTCCTATCCTTCGGAGGAGGCATGGCAAGAATGGCTTTCACTCTGTTTTCATCTGGTGTGATTCCATCAGCACTGATGCAGTGTCCCAGATATGTTACTTGTGGTACTCCAAATTGACATTTTTCTTTATTCAATGTCAAATGCACTTCTTGACACCTTTTCAGGACAGCTGTAAGTCTTTGTTGGTGCTCCTCTTCTGTACGTCCATGGATTAGCATGTTGTCAATATCAGTCTCCACACCAGGTAGATCTCCAAACAGCTGATACATTCGTTTCTGAAATACTTCTTGTGCCGAACTGATTCCAAAAGGTAATCTGGTGTAACAATACCTCCCAAATGGCGTGTTAAATGTGGTGAGAAGCTGACTTGCTCTGTCCAAAGGAATCTGCCAATACCCATGATTAGCATCCAGTTTGGAAAATACTTTTGCTCCATGAAGTCGTGTAGCAATATCATCTAATGTTGGGAGCTGAAAATGTTCTCGCATTATTGCCTTGTTCAGAGGCCTGGGATCAAGACATATTCTCAACTGTTTGGTTTTCGGTTTCTCAACAACAACTAAGGAGTTGACCCAATCAGTTGGTTCCTCAACCGCAACAATGACTCCCATTGATTCCATCTTGTTAAGCTCTGTTTTCAATCGATCACGAATCGTAACTGGCTGGTTGCGAGGTGGACTGATTACAGGCTTTACTGTGGGGTCCAACTTAATGTGATAAGGTTGCTTCAAACATCCCAAACCAGAAAAAATGTCTTTAAACTGCTGTGTTGCGTTCATCTGCAAGTTGACATTCATGATAACTTTAACCAAATTTAGTTCTCGTGATGCATTGAGTCCAAGAATTGGGTTTTGAGATGTGTCTGCAACAAAAAATTCTAACTGATGCCCACCAACTAGAAACGTGCATTCACCAACTGTCTTCAACAAATCGCCAGTGTACCCAAATAGCTTCACTCTTGATTTTGCCAATGTGGGTTTACGATGCATCAGGTTGTACTCACTCAGTGGCATGACGTTCACTTGAGAGCCAGTGTCAATTTTGAATTTGATCATTCTACCTTGAATTCTGAAAGATGCAAAACATTCATTGACACCAATTTCTACAATCCGCTTTGCCTTCAAAGCTCCTACCACAAACTCATCCGCATCACTGCGCTCTTCTTCCTCTTCTTTTTGTATCAATGTTGATACTCCGTTGCTTGACCTGCAGTACCTGGCAAAATGATTAAGTTTGTGGCAGTTATTACAACGCTTGCCGAAAGCAGGGCACTTGTCTCTCTTGTGTTGGTATCCACAATTTCGACAGTTAGAGATTGGATGTTGATTTGAGATTGGCTTGACAACACCTGCATCCTCATTCGGTAGTGAACCGCGAGACACTGTTGGTTGACGCTTTGGACGAGGATTTATTGCATGAACCAATGACAAATCTGTAGAAGCTTCCTCATTGATGCATTTCAGCTGTGTTTTTGATTGCTCTTCAGCCCGACAGAGGTCTATGGCTTTGTCTAAGGTGAGGTCCCGCTCCCGTAACAGCCTTTCTTTGATCTTTTCTGATAAGACACCACAAACAATTCTGTCCCTGATGAGCTCCTCTTCCAGTGTTCCAAAAGCACAATTTCTAGTCATCAATTTCAGTGCGGTCACGTATTGATCGATAGATTCCCCTTCTTGCTGTGACCTTGTGTTAAACCTGTACCGCTCAACGGTTACATTTTGTTTCGGTTTACAATACCCTTCGAATTTTTGGAATAGGATACTTATCTTGTTCTTGTCTTGCTCTGAAATGTTGAACGTGTTGTAAATGTCTCTCCCTGCTGGACCTATAATGTAGAGGAAAGCACTGCACTGTTCTTGCTCAGTTTTCCCAGTCATGGTCAAAGTGAGAAAAAGTTCCATTGATTGACGCCATTTCCTCCACGTTTCGGCTACAGACGTTCCATCACTCGACGCGAAGTCCATTTCAGGCGGTGGCTTTATGTGCTCCATTTTAGAAGCTCCATACCTGACACCATGTAATTTTACGTGAGAGCGCCCGAGATAACTATGTCAAAACTTGATGTTAGCTGGATTCACTTGGCATAGCCAAAACACACGTACTTACAAAAAAGACATACGAAAACAATAATCAATACTCACGTGAAAATCACGTGCCTTAACTATTATATTACAGCTGTGAGCAGTGATTCGCCTCCATTGCCAGCTGAAGGTCTAGTCAAATCCTTGAGATGTTGTGGTCTAAGAGGCTAAGACCATCTGTACCACCTGCATGGCCATTGGGGAAAGACCTGATCAGTTGCTCTTGCTACTTCCTCTTCAGAGATAGAAAGCAACTGTCTGGGTCTACTTCGTCTTTTTAATTTATGTGGGAGTTCACCAAGGTAGCCAAGGAAACGTGGGTAGCACCTCTGGCATGCAGGGACATGAAAAGCACGAGTACCAAAACTGAGAAGGTGATCCCATGACGCATAGTTATTTGTTGCTACAACTATATGGATGCCAGCTTATAGTGGCACCTTGGTCTCTAGCTGCACGAGGAATCCATTTCAGCAGCTTGAATGGCGTCCTTGCGGAAGAAAGCATTTCAGATGGCGATGTTGAAGATGGTGGCTCATTTTCGGTCAGACCAGTCTAAATTACTAGCGGCCAGTGGTTTGTGGGAGCCAGAACATATCCCCTGCCTTCGTCAGGGAGACATTACGGTGGCAAGCAGTGCAAGTAGGAGCTGAAACAGACTCTGGCGATTGAGAAGTGCTGTTGCTTGTGCTGTTGCTTGCTAGTTGGGCATAGCCTAACCTTCGCGTATTGGCGACATTTATCAAACGCCACTGGCAAGCAAGCATAACAGAGGCTTTTACCAAAATCCGTGGGTAGAATAGCAAATACGTCCTTGCCTTCAATTAGAGCCACAGCTACTTCAACCTGTTCATGCTTCATTGAAGAGTAGCCTAGTTCCATGGCTGCCTGCACTACTGTTATCTCCATACAACTGTCTTGCAACAGCTGTACATAGAATGAATAAACACTTGTGTATGTTGATTAGGTGATGCATCGAAATGCTGCATTCGTCAGGGAGACATTACGGTGGCAAACAATACAAGTAGGAGCTGAGACAGACTCTGGCGATTGAGAAGTACTGTTGCTTGTGTTGTTGCTTGCTAGTTGGGCGTAGCCTGACCTTCGCGTATTGGCGACATTTATCAAACGCCACTGGCAAGCAAGCATAACAGAGGCTTTTACCAAAACCCGTGGGTAGAATAGCAAATACGTCCTTGCCTTCAATTAGAGCCACAGCTACTTCGACCTGTTCATGCTTCATTGAAGAGTAGCCTAGTTCCATGGCTGCCATACAACTGTCTTGCAACAGCTGTACATTGAATGAATAAACACTTGTGTATGTTGATTAGGTGATAATTGCCCACATCGAAATGCTGCATTCTGATTGGACTGCAATCCCCGTTGCAGATTGTACAAAAACTGTGCGGGTTTGGTACCCGACCTTCCGCCAATACGCGAAGGTGGCTATGCCCAACTAGTTGCTTGCATCATAGACAGTCTAAATAATCTATGCTTGCACTAACCGGATCCTCTGACAGACTGCTAGATGAGGTCGCGGACATCTGGCAAGGTCTAAGAGGGTTGACAGGAAAGCAGCTGTTGCACGTCAATCTGTAATTGTGACTGTGTCTCATGCAGTCAGGGCCGGTGAGAGCCGTATTGAGGCCCGGGGTAGCAGATCGTTTGGGCATTAGAAATACGAGCGAGGGGGGGGCACCCTTGACATTGGCCAAATATACATCCGTAGTACATGTACGTTTAAACTGCATGCTACTGTTTAGCTATAATACAATACAATTTTGGATCGCGGGGCCCCTATTATACCCTGGTAACCCCGCTTACCCCCCCCCCCCCCCCCCCCCCCCCCCCCCCCCCTCATCGGCCCTGGTCTAAGTCGCTTGAAAAAGATTTGGCTAAGGGAGTGGCTGCAGGGAAATTGTTTCTTTCTTTTTGGCAGTAACCATGATTTGATGGGTGGCACCGTGGCAATTTGTACATGGCTTTTTCGCTCTCACACACACACGCAGCGTGTGGACTTTGCTTGGTAGCCGTTGCATTTGCAACAGCGAAACTTACTTGTAAATTGAAGTGCAGATAAACTTTGATAATCGCAGTTAGACATGCTAAAACGTATTATTAGTTGCACATCTTGCCAGCACTCTGTATAATAATTTCACTAGGTTGTATGAAAATTATTAACACAAAAAAATCATCCTTACCGGACCAAAGCACCCCATCCTCCGATATATATGATGTATCCAACAAAAGATAGCATTGATAGGAGCAGGGCAATCTGAAACATATAATATATTTTCAAACAAATTGTAAAATAAAAAATTTAATTAATTCTGTTTCCTTTCTTTATAAATAAAGCTAAAATAAAGAAAAAACATAAATCAGTCCAAAAGAAATCATATCCTCAAATGTTGCACCATTGATGGCAGAGGCAGCATTACCCTACTACTGACAATATGGCCCGAGAGTAATTATTTTAGGTCTTTATATTTTTATTTTCAAAACTGAACAGTAATCATAATTGCAGGATTGGTGTACAGTTATATTATTTTAATTTTGAACGTTTGAATCAGGCCAAGGCTACTTCAACACAAAAGGAATCTTGAATCTTCTTCACCAAAGGAACCGTTAAAATCATCCAGGCGTATGATGTTTATACAGGAACTCAGATTAAAGATTGAACTTTTTAAATATAATGACAGTGATGCGCAAACAGCCTGAAATAATGTCCTTCACTTTTTGCAAAATCAATTCAAATAAAGTAGAATATAGGTGTAAAACATGAAGTCACTAAATGTTTAATACACATTTTGCAGCCTGAAGCAATTGAGACAATTGGTGTGTATGATCTTGAGATTCTAGCTTTTCCCAAAAGACCTGGCTGAAGGAGTGTCTCAGAAGTTCTCCTTGCATTAATATAAAACTATTTACCAACATGGCTTTTTAGGATAAGTTACCATGGTTTCAGTCAGTTTGGTGGCCTGGGGTGGAACTATAGATATGTCTTGTGCGCAGCTATAAGCATCATTATCAATAATTGATTCTTTCAAGTGCATGGACTGTACATTTACTGGGGGCTACAGACTAGCTAGAGGTGGAGAGTAGGAAGGAAGCAGGAGAGCAAGAAGAGACGATTGTAGTGTATGTAGTTAGTAGTCAGGTCTATGCAATGGCTGGTGTTTGCCGACGTGGCGTGCAACTGAATAGATGCTGGCACCAATGTGAGGGAGGGGTGTGGTACCAATAACCATGCAGGAGTCCGAGTATTTATGGCACTAACGAATAGACGCATAAATTATAGGGCGTGACATGTGAGGTATACTGAATGTAGGCAGTAGGCCTAGCGCGACGAGTAAATTATTCGCCGGATGTTTACAACACTACGGCCTTGCGGGGAAGCAGCGCTGCAAAGAGAAACTTGACCTATATGGTTTGCCGCATCTTGCTCCGATTGTAGCAATTGATTTCCCCCCCCCCCCCCCCCCCCCCCCCCCCTACTTATGCATTTCTATACCGTCTCGCGTAGCGGTGATGTAATCCATTCGCAGCTGTGAATGTGGGTATGGATACGAGACTATAAGTTGGTAGGTAGTCGTACTTGACAAACAATATGGCAAGCTTCCAATTGCTTTTCTGAACACTGATAGATAGGCCTCTTCTCTATGGTGATGCATACTGTCCTTACGTAAGATTTCATGGCACATTGGAATGCAAGCCAAGTGGCCCAAGTCACGCGCCAAAATGTCTGCGCATTGGTATGTATGGGGTGAAACAGTGGCTTCCAAATAGAACCAAAAGTTCAATCAGCCTAAAGAATCGCGCTGTGTTCGAAGTACTACATGTAAGTATTTCAGTGGCATAGCGAGGGTGGGGCGGGGGGGGGGGGGGGGGGGGGGGGGGGGGGCAATTGCCCCCGGGCGCCGACCTAAAGGGGGCGCCAAAATGCCTAGATGTTTGGTATAAATTGCATTGCAATGCGCAACGGATAACAAGCCGAGGAAAGGCTTATATTAATGCTCTTATGTTTATTGATTATACCTACGGAGAAATAACAAGTCCGTGCATACTGTTGGTGAAATTGTGATTCATTTTCGTATAATTGGAGCTGAAGTTTGGGACAAAAAACTAAGCAGTAGGTCGCCCCTCCTCCCTTTGTATTCGTGCTGACTTGCAGAGGCAGATTTAGGTGGATCCCCCCCCCCCCCCCCTGGCGAAACCTATGTTATTAAAAGTTCATGACTTCTAAAATCTTACGTACGCACAACGATACTGAACGCTTTTTAACGGCGCAACGATCCTCCGATGTAGTTAAATTTCCGCGATCGGAATATTAAACTATGGATCGTTGCACATTGAGCGGATATATACCGTATATCGGTTCAATAACGTGGCTTGCAAACAGTGTTGCCGCGATATATCGCGAAAGCCGATGTATCACGATTAAATGTTCATATATCGCGAAAGGCGATATATCGCGATTAATCTTTAGTCATATCGCGAAATAAACGTGCACGGACGTCAACAAAGATATACAGAAATAAAAATTACGTGCACGGATGTCAACAAAGATACAAGTAAATCAAAAACTTCTCTATCGAGAAAGTGATTGGTAGTATGTAGGATTGGTGGTGCAAAAAGCAAGGAAACAATGTACAGTATGTTAAAGTGAGGTTTGGTAGGATCCTACAACTCACAGTCCTGAATTTGCAAATGAAGATACCTATATTTGCAAATGTAGGACTGTTATAGTTGTAGGATCCAGTGATGCCGCGGCCAGCAAGGACCGTCCGTGACCGTATTCATTTGACGGTTTTTGACGGCCGACCGTGACCGTGACCGGGAAGCTTACCGATCACATGATTAAACCGTGAAAAATAATTGGCCGTCAAATTTATTAGCTGGCCGTCCGTGGCCGTCAGAACTTTTGACGGTCCATTAAGCTTATTCACGTCACTAGCGTCACGTGCAGTGGATTTTTTTCCCTGCGTGGCAAACAGTGATGCCACGGTCGGCTATTATCGATCCGGTCACGTTCACGATTAACCGTACCGGATCGTCCCGGTCACGTTCACGGACGAACACTGACCGTATCTAAGCAATACGGTCACGTTGGCGGTTTGACGGAGGCCGCCTGGATCCAAGACGGTCCCGGTCGATACCCGGTCGCAATTAATTAATGGCACAAAGTAATAACCACAGCAATTATAAATCATACATTAAAAAGTTTGTTACACCGCAAGAAGATTACTCTTTCCACTCTGCCAGCATCCATCCGCCATCTCTTGCGATCAAGTACAAGTTTTAACTGCGAAAATACCCTTTCAGAGGGAGCACTGGACGCCGCCGGGAATGGCTAAATACTTTAGGGCTAGCAGAGCGATGTGAGGGAAGTTAGCTTCGTGCGGGTCGCTCCTGCACCATTGCATGACGTTATTAACACGCCAGTTGCATGGTTTGTGGTTCCAGCATATAGCACTCAACGCTGTCCCTCACACTCCTGTTTGCCACCCCAAGGATCCCTTTGGTAGCAGTACATGACTGCAATAGAATGCACTTAGTCGGTTGAAATTCGCACTTGTTTTTAAAAAGTTACCAAAATATAGTCTGACTTACGTCAAAGTCAAAAAATGCATCCATGCAGAGCTGATATTTTGTCATTGGGCACAGCTTCTTCCTGAATGTCTAATGAGGACAGTGAGTTTGGAGGATCATTTTTAATCCCAGCAACAATAAGCAGCTCGTCCTTAAACTGCTGTATTCTCTCCTCCCTTATAGTTGGTTCCAACCAACTCAAGCTTTTGTGGCCAGGGTGGACTATAGTGCAGCAACGTTGAGTAACAAGGATGATGGATTAAATCTGGTTTTGAACCCAGTTTTAAGACTCAGAAAACACTCATGTACTTTTGAAGGGAGCTAGGTACCATGCAGAAGAAGTGGATTTCATTGCCGGCTCCTCACTGCAAAGAGATTCATGCATATAATCATAATGTTAACTATTACAAAACGATAATCAGTATGACAGCATGGCATGTATGTATCATGCATGCACTGAGGTGCATACATGTTGTGGGCTTCAAGTAGATGCTTTTTCATTCGAGTTGTCGACCCATCAACACAAGGAACCCACGTTATTTCTCCAGCCTTTGGCACACTAAGCACAGACCCCATGATCAGAACGAGGCGACAGCCTGTAGTGCTTCCACAGCCAGGCGTTGGTAGATTTGGGACCGCTGGGATGAACTGCACCCTTGGCCGCACTGTCTTGACGGAGGCTTGCATGTTTCGCAGCTTACGTTTCTTCGATGCAGGTGGTTCTTTGACTTGTGCAATCGATAGCAAGTTTTTCTGCTTCAGAATTATGAACCGGTCGATCAGGACTCAGGCTAAACCCAGCAGACATACTATTATTTAAATTCAGCCGGAAGTCAGAACTCGGGTACTAGTATAGGATTATATGATACAGCGTGACTCACAGAACTACAATCCAAGCAACGATCCAAGCAAGAAATAAAAGCCAAACAACAAAATCCAAGCATCAAGTTAATATTTGTTCACATAAACAGTACATGATATACTGAGCATGCCAGGAAACTGCATGGTGTCAGAGTACAATTCATTATTGAATTGTCACTTGGGGTGTATGAATACTGCGTTGTATCTACTCTCACAGGTTCCCAGTCTCAGCCATCCAATAAATATTCTTCATGCCTTTGACCTAGTCTAGTACCCACGTAACGATGATCATCGCTTACAGTATGTACGTGATGTTATAATTGTAAGCGATAATCATCGTTACGTACATTTGGGTCTGGGTACGAGACTACCTTTGACCGTCAACATTTTTGGCGGTCCACGGTTATTACCTCAGTTATGCTGACGGTTAAGTGCTTTCGCGAACTTATTCAATTAGTCACTTTTTCTGACGGTCACGGACGCGGTCAAGCCAACCGTATCGCCTAGTTTGACGGTCTTGACGGTTGACGGGCGAACCGCGGCATCACTGGTGGCAAATGTCGTCTTTCCAAGAACCTTTGAGGGTAAGCCACCTGATAGCGCGGTGAAGTCTGCAGCAAACCCACCCGGCTGTCACCAACACGTGGCTATGGAACCATTTAAATTTTTATTTTTTACGTTGTCCCCCTCGCCATGACATAGTCTCGTCCTCAGCCTGATATGTATTCGCCATCCGCTGCTGCCGAATGTGGGTCTGGGGACGCGACTTGCGATGATTATGCCTTATCGCGTGGATTCCACGTGTGAGCGAGTTTTCTCCCAGTTGAGACTCATTGTGAAGATGGAGGATGGATCCAGCCAGGATTGAATCTGTTCTCTTTCTCAGCCGCAATAAAGCCTTTAGTTAATTGAATCTGTTCTTTCACACTTGTTTTGCTATGCCCATGCATACCGTTCATGAACCATTTCTATTGATACGTGCATGCCAAATTTTTATAGCATAAATAATGACCGTCCGTGACCGTATTAAAATTTTGACGGTTGACGGCCAGCCGTGTACGTGACCGTATTGAAATCATACGGTCCATCTTTGACCGTGAACGTGAACGTCTATATCCAAACGGCCAGCTAGAACGTGACCGGATTGTCAAAAGCTGGCCGCGGCATCACTGGTAGGATCCTACTAAACGTCACTTTAACATACTGTACCTAGTTTCCTTGCTTTTTACACCACCAATCCTACGTACTACCAATCACTTTCTCGATAGAGAAGTTTTTGATTTACTTGTTCCCCTCATTTTTTTTCCATGCCAGGAGTGTTCAGTCAATATAATATATGGCTTAGTGTATTCGTTGCAATGCATAGGACACTTAGATTCCTCTTATTGGTGAGTATATAGGCCTCTTTTTGATACTTAATAGGTAGATTAAGACATTTAACGGGGCGCGCCCGTACGTTGCTTGGTTTCAAATAACTAATGGCAGCTGCTGCGTATGAACAATACACGTAGCTATAGATAAGGGTGTGGAAAACAGTATTCTTTATAGACTAGTTCAGTTTGAGATGTTGTTTAAAGGAACGACAATTGCTTCTTTTGTTGTTTGGCAGCGTATCACCACCGCGATTTGTCGGAATCGAGTGACACGTGCAGCTGTCGAGGTGGACGTATAGGACCTTATAAGGTAAACATATATAGGCTTTGCCGGAGGGGATGCCAACGGGTTTCTGGATATTTTATTACTCGGATCCACACACTGAACTGTGTAGAATCCGTTTTGGGGTTGGGGTTGGAATGAATAACTATAACTACTTGATGCGTACTGGCAAGAAATAACAGTTAGAATCCAAAGTACCGGGTCCAATGTTCAGGCTTCGATCTTAACAGCGTTAGTCGATTCGCTAAACCCCAATCGGCAAAAACATAGTAGACAGTTGTGGCTTTGTTTTGAACCAAAAGATACAGGTAGAGGTACTTTTTACTGGTCTGGCAAATGCACACAAGAATACAACCAGATACAATACACTAGCGTGCGCACATTGTAGCTTCATCTTCAATGAAAACAGTTCACTGTCATCTTTGAAGTCAAAACAGCTACCTGTGAGGAATAGTAGGTACTAGAAGTCAAGCGGTTCATTAAAACAATTGAATTCAATTATTGCCGAAAAAGCCTTGCCTTAATCACGCTGAGTAGGCCTACCTTTGTTCTTTGGATACCTTAAACTCAGAGTTCTCCTTGTTAATGAGCCGTTTCTTTGGCTTGGTTACCTTTGCTGAATTAGAACCGCCTGTTGTAAACGTATTGCAGCTGTGTGCGTAGCCTGGCAACAGTAAATTAAGTCGCGTGTGTGGCGTCATATTGGATACTGCTAGGCAACAAGAATTTTCACCGATAATGAACTGCACCTGCTTGAGTCATTTCACGGCATTTCATCACCAACTAACAACTTTTGGTCTTATTTGTATGAAAGGGCACGTTTGGAAATCAAATGCAACTTTTTCAAGCTAATCTCGTCTTCTTACGACGTTCCTGTCACAAGTTCTACGTGATGAACGGAAGAAGAACGAAAAATTAAATGGCGGAATTTAGGCGCCGACTTGTTGCTCAGGGTAAACTGCACTGTTTAGCGAAGCTCACGTTATATGTGCACATCAGTCATGTTTGTGGTGGATTATATACGAGCTGGCGAGTAAAGGCAACGCTTCGTTACCGTTTTAAAACGCTTGATCCAAAACCACGCCCACCTAAGCAAATCCGAAGCCAATCTTACATAGGACCCACTACCGTGGGTCCTGATACAGAAATAAAATTTACAAACGAGCAGAGAATAAGCATAAATTAAGGTATATCAATGAAAATAATTTACTATTACAGTTAAACCAGTTCAGTTTGAATTTTGCCTTAGAAATACACAATTGCCAATGCAGCCTTTCATGCAAGATGCCACGCCCACACGGGCGCAACCTTTTCCTTAAGGAAAATACCTAAGCAAAAATGCACAAGTAATTGCTTGCTGGTTTAGCTATGGTAGGGACGTATGATTGATGATTCCTCCACCACAACAATGGATCTTATTTTCTGAAATTGATTCAGTTCTGCTGCTTGGGAACATTGCGCAAGCTATCATGTAGCTAAAAAAATGTTCCTTCCAGTTTTGAAGGCATTGCGATCAACGCTCATGAAATCGTCTGTCGTAGCAAGTACATTTAGCGTAAGTACACGTACACTTGTACCATATCCTTCGTGGTAACCATAACTATTCACTCCAACATTCAATAATTGATCATGAATAATTTACTATATCGCGATATTTATATCGCGATTAAATGCTCATATCGCGATGTATCGCGATATAGACGATTAAGGATGAAGGTTATTTCGCGGCAACACTGCTTGCAAGACTACAGGAAAGTCTGGAAGCAAGTTATTTACTATTCTACCTGGTTTTAGCATGTTTCTACGCAATTATGCTATGTTTTGTGACTTCTTTAAAAGTGCGAAAGTTGCAAAGCGGCTGGGGCTCCGAGGGCTTACAACGCTCATACACCCTTGCTGGGGGTAGGCGTGTCCCACCACGCCAGCACTTTACCCCGCACCAAAATCCTGGATCCACCCCTGACTTGGCCAAACGCAAGGGGACCCCCCTCGTCGTATATTGCCAAAAGCAAGGGGAAGTATTCCAAACTCGAGGGGGACGCCCCCACCCCCCCCTACCCCAGTATATTCGGACTTGGCCAAACGCATGGAGTGAATGGTCAGTCTTGGGCCTGGAAAGGGGGGGGGGGGGGGGGGAGGGGGAGGGACGCCATTAGCTGTGTTGCCGCGAAATAACCTTCATCCTTAATCGTGTATATCGCGATATGAGCATTTAATCGTGATATGCGATATAATAAATTATTCATGATCAATTATCGCTTGGTTATTAATTGTTGGGGTGAAGAGTTAGGTAACCACGAAGGATACGTGTACATGTACTTACGCTAAATGTACTCGCTACCAGAGACAATATCATGAGCGCATGCGCAGGGCTCAAAGCCTTCAAAACTGCCGTATGGGGGATGGCACAAAAGAAATCAAATGTTTTATAACCACATGATACTGAGCTTGTCTCGTCCCCAGCCTGATATGCATTCACAATATGCGTAGCGGTGATGTAATACATCCGCTACTGCGTATGTGGGTCTGGGGACTAGACCAATACTGAGCTTGCGCAGCGGAAATCAATTTCAGAAAATATGATCTATTATTGTGGTGGAGGAATCATAAAACACACGTCCCTACCATAGCTAAACCAGCAAGCTTAGGTATTTTCCTTACGAAGAAAAGGTTGCGCCCGTGGGGGCGTGGCATTTTGCATGAAAGTCTGCATTGGCAAATGTATCGAGAGTTACGGAAGTAACTCTCAATAGGATTTGTGCCGTATCATGAATATCATTTTAAAAACGCGATCCGCGTATAACTCACGAACCGAGAAACGGATAGTGTAGCTCTTTATTGCTATCGATCCACAATGGAAAGACGATCATTTTCATGTTTTGTTCAAGTCGCCAGACCGTTTACTTTAAGAGAACAAAAATGCTCGTAGTTCTCGTTCCCAGTCCCAAATTTCTCCTCCGACAGTTTTTCTGGGTGAGTATAACTCGGGATAGGAATGGTTGTAATGAGCGCAAAATACACCAAAAAATCTAGAAAATTCTGGAAGAACATCTACAGGTCTCAGATATGGAAATAAAGCATGTTACTGATATACGTATAATGCATGAAAGCGTTCCCATGGCAATGTTCACGTGATATGTGTATAGTATTAGTTATCTATCATTTTTTAACTCATATTGGCGAAGTTGTTTTTATCAAAATGCCTTCACGACAACAACAGCGGAGAGCAAAGCGATGAGCGGAATACCTCCAAAATCGAAACGAGGAGTTAGAGACCTCTCTCGGGTTCGGCGCTTCTAAGAGGGGGCGTGTATGCTGTGATGAGCAGAATTCTGACGAGTTACGAGCTTCTAAGAGGCAAAAGCAGCAAGAGACCAATCGGAATTCCAAAAGGATACAATATTGGATAAACCCTTCTGCTGCATGTTTAGCGAAAAGGGCGCAATACCAGAAGCGTAAGCGTGAGGCCCAAAGGTGAGTTGTGCATGGAATATTATGGTTTGGCGCGCTTCTTTTAGTCTAGAGCAGCTGGAAAAGTGCTTTATACATTGTGTTGCTAGGTGATGACATGTACAGCTGGATTTTGTCATGTTGCATAACGTGCGTTGCTACACAGTATTCAAGTTTTGATATTAGTTGCACTGTTTATCTCTTTAGACGTCAATATTACAATACGCGTGACGTCGTTAATTGTCAGCTATGTTTTAAATTATGGCTACCGTAGCTTATTAGTCGCCGAAAACTCGCCGTTCTTGAAGAATCGCACGGTTAGTTTGAGCAGGGATTTGAAGCCGTACGTCGTGTACACTATAAAACAGACGACGAAAACACTTGTCCCTCTGTGTTATTTCTAAGGTCCAGGTTTTTTAAAAAGCTTCGCTCTCCCCTATTTTAGTAGAACACGCGGGTGCTTATTCAAAGCCGCTAGTGACGATAGAAGCGCCATTACACGTACAGCTGCAGCTGTTAGTTACCGCTTACCTTTTAATTAAAAACCAACACTCCAGTCGTAGTTCTATGCCCCGAGCGCTGTTTGGTGCACAAAAAGCGTAACCATGCGACACAGATTGGTTTTCTAATACGTGTGCACATAAATGTGCACCTGGCGGTGAACGCGGGGTGCAATATGTGGCTTGTACGTGTATTACCAGCGAAGTATTGACTGCATGCTTCCATCTCCTTAATCATTTTAGCTGCACAAAAGGTTACCACTAGATCTGCACATGTTGCTGTTAGCAAAGTTAGCGCAGATGCATTACTTGCTAAGGCACTGAACATTCGAAGAGCAAAAGCAGGGGGATTGTTAAAAGATGTTCGTGCCATTAATGCAATAAAATAATGATATTATAGCTGGGATAAGGCATCATAGTGCTGTCTCAGAACCCTATTTCTATTATACCTCTTACAATCACACAAAACAGCATGGCCTACACTGTATACCAGTAGACCTCAATGGTAGGTATGTTATCAGCTGATTGTCCAAGCAGATTCATTTGCCTAAAATAGGCGACAATGAGTGAGATTGGGCCTCATGATACCCTCCACCTTGAGTGGATAATACATATATGTCTGAGAAGCAGGCATAATATGGGGGACCTATCCTCAATGGCAATTGAATCAAATCACTAAGAAGGTAACCCCAGGAGTTTATAAGTTTGATGTTGTTTGCTTCCATATATTCAGAAACAAACCACAAAACATGATGTTGCTAGGCAGTGACATGTTCAGTGTTGCTACAGCTGGACATGGGTATGCATAGCATTTTGGTGGGTACTTCTGCACAGCTGGTATAAATGACTGATCCTTTTCTCTCTACCACTAACCAAAACAAGTGTCTATGACACTACTGAGTTACATAAATGCACACACAAGTAACAGGTTCTGATGAATGCACTTTCCTGTACTAGAAGGCAGGTACACAACGTCATACTGGTACCTGGTTATATTAAGGCAACCCAATGTAAAAAAAATGAAGGAAACAAGATATAAAAACATTCTCTCTGAGAAAGTTGGTGGTATATAGGATTTGAAGGCAGTGGTGGTGTAAAAAGGAAGGGAACAAGGGATCAACGATGATACAAGTTTTTTGTAACAGTCCTATATTTAGCAACGAAAAATGTACGTACTACAAAAGTGCTAAATATAGGACTGTTACAAAAAACTTGTATCATCGTTGATCCCTTGTTCCCTTCCTTTTTACACCACCACTGCCTTCAAATCCTATATACCACCAACTTTCTCAGAGAGAATGTTTTTATATCTTGTATATTAAAGGCAACATTCAAACTGAACTGGTTTAACTGTAACAGTAAATTATATACCTAAATGTATGCTGCTCGTTTCTGTATATCTTTGTTTACGTCCGTACACGTTTATTTCGCGATATGACTCAAGATATATCGCCTTTCGCGATATAAGCATTTAATCGCGATATATTGCCTTTCGCGATATATCGCGGCAACACTCGCCATTAGTGCATTTTGCCCCCGGGCGCCCGACACCCTCGCTACGCCACTGAAGTATTTAGTATACTGATCTCCGCTTCTTTTCAATAGACCCCTTTCATGTGACGTCACAAGTCATGTGAATTAATAAACAAGTTGCCATGAATATTATCAGCCGCCATGATGGTGCACAGGTAGCCATGGAATTGTGCGTAGTACTAGGCTGTTCCAATCGTTCCGAGCGCAATAAAGATGCTTCGTTCTACCGAATTATTCGTGTGATCAAGAAAGGTCCTAGAGATTAAAAAAATGAGCATGAAGCGTAGGAATGGATACATTGCTGCGATCTCCAGGAAGCACATTACAATGACCACGTTGAAATCCCAGTGGATTTGGTCAAAACACTTTGTTTATATAGTTTTCCAGTCAAGACCAGCTGTGCACCATCATTGCGTCCGTAACGATAAACATCATTTTAAATGAAACTAGATCACGCGATGAAAAGGTCTATACGCACATATGCAAATATAATCATAATCATACTTTATGCCCTTCGGCCTGTCGAAAAATTTCACCGGAATTTCGGCACTTCTAGACACTTTCTTAGTGCGCAAAATGCCAGAATTTATAGACACCGGAATACTACAAATATGGCTATGTATCGATCACGCCACCACATTTAGTGCGCACGTGCCGATGAGAATGTAAAGCCTGAAGTGACTCGTCGCTTATACGGTTACACAGGTAGCGGCGTAAGCCAGCTAGGCATGCGGGTTGCTATGCCGGTTTTGCGGCATCGTATTTTTCTGTTGAGTCGTCCCCACTAAATGTGTGACATCTGCTTTGCTGGTTGGCAAGTTTTACTAATTTAAAACAAAGGACTTCGCTTCAAAACATGTGTAAACACTGTAAAGCCAAGTAACGGTTAATAAGGGAGACCGTCAATTTTTGTTGCGAAAGGCGGGTAAAACGGAATTTTAGGTGGAGGATTTTAGTATTTACGGTCAGCATTTTGGGGGAATTTTTGTGTGGCTTTTTTTTGTTAGCTTTACCGTGTTTACAGTAACTATTGGACATGTGTAGTCCTTCGTTTTTTAGTTACTAAAACTTGCCAACCAGCATAGCAGTTGTCAGTACTTGTCACACATTAAACGGGGACAACTAATGGTGCAAAACCTATATATATAGCAACGTAGCTGTCTTATGCCACTACCTGACAGCTGTGCAACCGAATAAGCGACGAGTCACTTCGGGAAAATATATACATTCTCATCGGCACGTGCGCACTAAATGTGGCGGCGTGATCGATACATAGCCTTATTTGGTAGAATTCCAATGTCTATAAATAGAATAATTCTCTTCCCCCCCCCCCCCCCCCCCCCCCCCCTCCCCCGCTCCACCGCCCCTGGCTTGGGAACACATTCATCACGTCACATGATACACACACGCTTACACAGGGACATCTCCCTACATGTTTGCAAAACCACAAAACGTACGGAATACGAAATGATTTACATTGCACTCGGCGTCTGATTGTTGGATAAAACGCCGCCGAGGTATACATACCTCCCAGTACACGTAACAACATTATTCTGTATATATGCAGCATCTTCACACAAAGGATTGTTTTGTTCACCTAAGCCTTGACCTTAATTAATTCCTCAAAGTTTCGAACGATTAAAAAAATAAAAATAATCAACCCCAATATGCGTCGATGGAGCTTTAAAATGAAGGCACCAATGTATGCAATTGAAAGTGAATATGGTGGTCGACTACTGTAGGCCTATTGGGATTAATAGAACCCAAATTGACTTTGACAGAAAACGGCCACCTATATAAGCAGTTAAAAAATAGTGCCGGTAAAATGTATAAACTATAATGTATAGCACATAAGTTCCCTCAATTGCTTACTTTTCGCGTTATTCCTGAGACAGTAATGAAGTTCATTTTGAACACTTGTCCAACCAACCGAGAAAGCAAAACGTAGAAAGTAAAAAGTTTAGAACGCTACGGTATTATATACTGGGGTATACATTTTTTAAATAGAGGGGCTGCATGGATCTCGTGATGTACATGTCATGTATTAAGTTTATATGTAGGATTTTACATTGGGGGCAAAGCGTATAAGGACATTATAGCACGTCTATTGAGTAAAACGTGCTGCATTGTCGGGTGCTCGAAGCGATCGGACGTGTAAAGTTCTTTCCTACCACCTGTCAGATTGCTTTGGCTTTTCAAAATAGGCGGATCCTTTTTCTGGTAAAGTCAGTTTGGGTTACATTAATCGCAATAGGCTTAGCCTACAGTATAGTCGACCACCATATTCACTTGTATTAAGTTGTATACATCATTTGAAAGCTCCATCGACGCATATTGGGTTTGGTTATTTATTTAAAAATCGTTCTAAACATTGAGGAAGGTCAAGGCTGAGGTGAACAAAGCAATCCTTAATTTTTTCTTCTCCCAAACATAGTACATATGAACAACAGTATTCAATAGCCAGACCGCTTGGACAATTCAATTATTTTTTTCCACGGAGAAAGAAGATGCTGCAGCTGGCTATTGATTCAGAATACTGCGTGTTGTTTATACATGTACAATATTTAAGATAACACGCCGCGCCATTTTGCGATGATTCGTATTATCGTACGTTTTGTGGTTTTGCAAACATGTAGGGAGATGTCCCTGCATGTGTACGTGTGCATGTGTGTATCAATGTGTATCAATGACATGTGATAATCCTGCTGCTTCCTGCATGATGAATGTCAATGTCATGCATCAAGATTCCCTGGAGGGTATACATGTATACCAGAAACCCCCATATAGCTATTAGTTGCATGTGCTATTCACTGATATACATGTACATAGGGCCAGGACCGTCGCCGCCGGTCCGGTTGCACGGTTTTAACCGGACCACTTTTTCTTTCTGCTGTCTCGGTATCAGACCCAATTTATTATATCGTTGTTTTTTCTGGCACTACGTCACGTACGTTACATGTACATCTTACATGTATATACATGCGTCAGCCCTGATTTTACATACTACTACATTTGGCGATCAATGTCTGATCTGTTACAGGACCCATCAGCATATTATTAGCAGCATGTACAAAGTTACTAAACTATTAGCAGTTCCATTAAAAATGACTATTATTGCCTATGTGCGAGAGTCGATTCCCAGCCTACCTGATGAGCCCATGCATGCACCATCCTAAACGCTTTGATTTCCGAAGCGAAGCTTTGTTAACCCTTTGGGTGCCAAGGGCATATTTATATGTATCACATCCCAATGTCTGTGATACCACATACATGTAAATGGAGGTACAATCAACTCTGTTAGGTCAGTTCTTTGAAGATGAGTACTAAAGTTAAGGAGGAGGAGGAGTATGCTACATAAACTATAATTATAGGAAGTACATGTAGTACAACTTTTCAAATTCCTTCCAACACTACATCAACTGTTACCGAGGCACATCTTTGACTGATGTGGGAGAAATGCAAGTAGTAATCAGCAATTGACAGTTTGTGGAGTAAATCGTACATATAGAGTACTCGAGAGACATGCAAATATATATTCAATGCATGTAAATTGTACCATGTACATGCACAAGGTACCGGCCATGTATATAATTATACACATCTGCAGCTGACACCAAAGAGTTAAGACAAAATCGGTTTTGTACATGTGTTCAGCAAAGAGCAAGTGGGGTTCGATACCTGGCCATAGATAACATCTATGACTTGGCCAAAGACAGGATGTGATGTTCTGCCACACTTGCGTCACTGCGCGTGCCTTTAACTGAGTTTAAGCTAGGCAGAATTAAGTCCATTTGTAAGTGTATAGTAACTACATGAACACAGCTTTATTATATGGCCATGCTTATATAGTGAGTGACAAACCTTTTTGTGGGAAAGATGCCACCCTATAGTTGTGTCTGTGTATGAGCCTATATATTGGGGTTGCTTTATTGGGGTGGGCACTTCTTCCATAAAATAGCAACCTAACGGCGTAGTAGTGGATCCATGGCATATAGATTATAGCGCATGTATCAAATATAAACATGGGCTAGACATTGCGTGAAGATTTTAGAAGTTGTTTTTACGTCGCGTGCATTTGTTTCATGTATTGATGACAGACAGGCAGGACCAGCTAAAATAAATATGAAATATAAAATGCAGCTAGCTAGAGCTCTCAGTGTCGTATTTTCTAAAAAAAATGGACGATGAGTTCAGTTATATACGTACTATATACATGTATTGTATTGCACTAAGTTTTGCGTAGTTTTTGGAGGGTTTTACAACGCAAAAAGCGTCGGCTTCTGGGGCTCCGCCGGAGTCCGCCCCATGCCCCGCTGGAGGAGCTTACAGCACTCCCCCATACCCCTAGCTGGGCGTGAGGGGAGCCCCCCTCCCGCACCCTCCCCGGCCGGGGCGGCTCCGCCTACACGTCCACCATTATACAGTCGTTAACGTTACATGTAGGGAGAGAAAGCCTATGAATAATCAGCTCAATGAATAATTAACGTGAGCTTGTGTTTATGTACTATTTACCAACCTAGAACCTAACCCTAAACCTAACCTAAGCACAGCGGTCCGGCTCACAACCGCTTTGATTGTGTCCATACTTGAACCGGATCGAGTCGAATCGAGTCGGTTTGGGCGTGGTCGATGCATGTACGTATATGCATCCGCTGTACTCGTTTCCGTTTGCGTTCATGCATGGAACTATGCTGCTAAAAAAAGGACGCGAATTTCAAACGACATTGGTGTCTTAAGACACCAATGTCGTTTGATCTGACCGAGAGAGAGGAGACGCGTTACATGTCTTCAGGCATTACTACATGCACATCGTTAGAAACTGGTTCAGTTTATGTGACTTGTTTAGGAAACGGTTTAGTGTATGTGACTTGTTTAGGAACCGGTTAAGTGCATGTGACTTGTTTAGGTACCGGTTTAGTGTATGTGACTTGTTTAGGAACCGGTTTAGTGTATGTAATTTGTTTAGGAACCGGTTTAGTGTATGTGACTTGTTTAGGAACCGGTTTAGTGCATGTGACTTGTTTAGGAACCGGTTTAGTGTATGTGACTTGTTTAGGAACCCGTTTAGTGCATGTGACTTGTTTAGGAACCGGTTTAGTGTATGTGACTTGTTTAGGAACCGGTTTAGTGCATGGGACTTGTTTAGGAACCAGTTTAGTGCATGTGATTTGTTTAGGAACCGGTTTAGTGCATGTGACTTGTTTAGGAACCGGTTTAGTGCATGTGATTTGTTTAGGAACCGGTTTAGTGTATGTGACTTGTTTAGGAACCGGTTTAGTGCATGTGACTTGTTTAGGAACTGGTTTAGTGTATGTGACTTGTTTAGGAACCGGTTTAGTGTATGTGATTTGTTTAGGAACCGGTTTAGTGTATGTGACTTGGTTAGGAACCGGTTTAGTGCATGTGACTTGTTTAGGAACCGGTTTAGTGTATGTGACTTGTT
>OX442433.1:4671347-4785957 GCA_949361645.1 Spongilla lacustris | reverse complement strand
TCTCTCTCTCTCTCTCTCTCTCTCTCTCTCTCTCTCTCTCTCTCTCTCTCTCCCTCTCCCCCTCTCTCCACCAATTATATTTTGCACTGTCTGGGACTCATCTCGTTCGTATATGCGTGCACCAGCAACCATAATGACCAGATGTGACATGCAATGAACTGTAAAGTACCATGCATGCAGCCACAGATGTAAACATAGTAACCTATAAGGACCATGCATAATGATGCCATAGTGCCCCATAGTAACCATAGTGATGACCAAAGTGACCTTAGCGATCACTGCCTAGTGGGCCGTAGCAACTGCAGTGGTCATAGTGGCCATATAATGCCTACAGTGGCCATATATTGCCAGTGATAATAGTGCCACATGGGTACAACAATAGAGTAAATACTTCCCCTCCTACCTGATCATTAATTTCAGAATTATTAACTACATGTGCAGCAATGTATAGGAGAGTTGAGGGTTGGGGGGGGGAGACAATCATATTAGAATAACTCATGCAGTATATGCATGGAGATTCATGGAAAAACTACTTTTATTGCTTGTACATGTAACCATGTTTTTGTATGTGCCTTTTTTGAGATGTACATGTACCCGTAGATATGTTGTGGAGCTAGAATGAGTGATCAAACAATGTGTACAGCAATTTAAAATGACTAATCACTTTTTACAACTCCACTTTTGATCCTTTTAAATTAATTGTGAAAATGGCTAGCTACATATCCTCCATGCATATTACATGATTATAGCATTGAAAAGTCTATCAACTGCTGATTTACGCTATGTACATGTACCCCCCACCCTGTAACTGGGAAGGACTTTTGTTATTGGTCATAGAAAAACCTGAATCAGATTAGAGGTGCTGCACAAGTTACAAAAGCTGGTCAGGCATCGCTAAAGATGGTTCCACAGGGCAGCAGCAGTAGAAATGAAAGTCAACACATTTTGCAAGTGAATGAACAGGATTGTTCTGAGAGATTTATCCAAAAAATTAGATAACCTCATAGTGATACAGTCACAGTCATTAAGTTTTTGTCAACAGTAAACAATATTAGAAGGGGAGGGGCCACCATCAAATTACCTACATCACCCCTTCCATTTTGGCCTCACCCACAACAGCCTTGGTACAGGGAAAATCTAAACTGAATTTTGTTTTTAATTCATTTTAAAGCCTTGCGATCAATTTCAGAAATCCATTGCCCTGCTTTTGGTATTTACGTATGTGCAAGCTAGTGATTAAAACTGCATAGCCAAAACAAGCGATCTGTGCACTGCAGAGATGCAGTAGACTATATACCACCTCCTCCACCCCAAAAAAATATCAGAAGGTCTATCTCCTTTTGCTAACGGCCAACAACCCATGTGATATCTGCTTATAAACTCTCTTTTGCAGTGGTGGAGATAGTAGTACCTCTGCTGAAGCCTGTGTTGGGGCGTGTCCTGCCCCACATGGGGGCTGTAAAGCTGGACAACATGCAGTGGGTCTTTGCAAATGGTGGGTTGAGCTCAACACATGATGCAATTGTACACCACTTGGGCCCTTTCAACAACTTTGTGTGACTGGGGACTGGACTGCAGGAAGGATGGGCACTGTGGCAGTAGTGGTGGAGTATAGGTAGTGAAACCTACACTCTACCAAGCATGCAGTTTCCAAGCTATATAGTTGTGTTAGCCAGTCATAGAGGAGGTGTGTACTCTCTGTTGTGGGGACTGACCAAATGTCATTATAATTCATTGAAGGTGGAAGGGGATGTTGATGGGTGTGTTGTGTGTAGATCTGCTAATTGACATATACATCACACATGTACATGTTACTTGTACCGGTACTGCTGTACAATGGACTGTGTGTGACAACACTGTCATGTCTTCTCCCCCATGTTGTGCTAACACAGCCATTGCACGATTCTGTGAGGCCATTATCGACTTCCTTGCTGACGAACAGCTAGTGCGTGAAGCCAACATAACGGCAGAGCAGTTCCATGGAGAGGTGTTTGCCGCCTATGAGCAGCTGTTTAACATATGGCTGCAGTCCAAGGAAGCCAAGGTCAGCTGCTATACCTTGTACTGTGTGTGCCCTTTCATTACCTCATACACAGTGCCTATATTCCCAACCTTGCATATGCTGAGCATTTCAGGGGCATGTATTGTTCTGTGAAATTGGGGTGTTTAAAGGGTGTGTGTGTGTAAGTGTTTGTGGGGAGTGTGTGTATTCATATGTGCGTGTGTGTGTTTGTGTATGTATGTAGCTCAGCAGCTGGGGGGAGGGATTATCAAGATTAGGATGTTTTTGGTTAAATATCACGATCATCTTCCGTCATGACAGGTCCAGATCGCTGTTGTTGATGTCATAGGATTTGCTGTTCACCTCTGTGCTGCTGATGCCCTAAATGACCAGCTGTCTAAGCTCATTCCTGGAGTGGTCCAGCTGTTCAAGACGCACTCGGAGCAGTACCACATCTCCCAGGTTGGTGATACTTGTGGTGAAGACCTGTTATGCAAATCTTTCTGCACATTGGTTTACCCAACCTCCTTTTCCTCCCGACCCTCATTAGCCACGTTTTTATATTGAACGTTGTGCAGTCCTGCGGTGTGTGTTTGAATTTGGTTTCTTTTTGCATTGCTTTCACTTCAATATACAATACACGTACATGAAGTCTAACAATGACGTGCCATGCATGTATCTCTGACCATTGTCTACATGTGGTTTGTACATGTATATACATGTACATGTACATGATGCCTCTCTACACATAAATACTTGTATATCATTTATGTTTACTGGTATGCAAGTTGGAAGCTGACACTTGCCTGCAGCTTTACAGCGTCCACATAACACAAAGCACTCTGTGCTTACAGTGCTGGTCCAAGGCACGAGATAATCCTGATAACCATGAATTCTGTTTGATGATTGAAGTGATGTACAATGTAATAGTCACTTATACTGAGGCAAGCTAAGGTCATTTGGTTGTCTCGTACTGGTGCAGTCTTAAGTGCAGCATTGTCTTCAGATTCCTTCTATTTTAGTCTGGCATTGTAAATGTACATGGTGACATACGTCACATGCGGCACTTGCTGGAATATTTGTAGATCAAACTGATTTTATTGATGTTGATGTGTTTTATATGATCACTTTATATACTAAACTAATTCCAGGATATCACATGCTTTGCAAGCACATTGTATATGAAACAGCTTAATAATGTCTGTGCTAGTAACGTACATGTAGGTTGCACCAAGTTGTTTATTCCTCCTCTCCCTCCTCTTTGGTCCACCTCAGTGCCTTGGCATGATTGTGGATGCAGCGTGCATAAAGAAGTGCACCAACATGGCCATCGTCCTGGACACCCTCCTCCCTGTCCTTCACCAACACGTCAGTTGTTATAGGGAGGGCTGGTCTGAGCTGGGGGGACAAATAAGAACTGTATACAATTGTATTGTTTTCAGGCATGCATTCCTATCAACATGGCAAATTCTGTGTCTGTGAAGGACCACAATGAGAGTCTATGCTGTTTTGCTGCTGCCAGTATGTTTGTATTATATGTACATGTTGTGTGCTATCAGGAATGTGCATGTACAGTGTATGGAGTATGCTGTGTAATGCGTGTAGTGTGTAGTGTTGTGGCATTGGTGTTCTAATACAGACATTGTTGTGTAAATTTCCCATATGATAGTGGCCATAAGAAATGTAACTACACCTCTTGTGGTCAATCGATAATTATGGTACACTCTAAGTCTTCAAAGTGCAGTCTATTTTTATCTGTACAGTACCACAGTATCCGTGTCTGTTATTTCATAACATTATGGCGTAGTTTGTAATATTACAGCACGTAGATTATTAAGTGGTGCGGTTAAGACCAGATCTTTGCAAGAATTGTACACTTTGTGATAAAATTGGTATGGTGTTACATGTACCCATGTAGATTACATCACTGGATCCTCTTCCCAGGTATGCGGGACTTGGCCCAAAAGGGGGGGGGGGGGGGAGGGGGGTAGGTGACAGCCAGCCAGTTGGGTGTGCGTAAGGGTGCTGACCTCCTGCCCTGAGCCTAACTGGAACTAAGGGGAAATGCTGGTCCCCATTAGGTCAGCCCCACCCCTTGACGCTGGTCAAGGTAAGGTGGTTAGGTCAGGTGTGCAAGTAAGAACACAGCAAACATGTGTACAAGTACAGTCAATGCACAGGTGGAGTGGTGGGTGGGTAAACAATGCAGCTGGCAGCTGTTAGCTTTAGGCTGAGTGATTGCTGCCTACCATCCTTTATATACATATACATTGTAGGTGTGTGAAGTGGAACTGTATCAGGTGTCAATATCTTTGGGGAGACATTTTGTTAGATTGGATGAAGGGATAGGTTGAATATAAGTGAGGCTTAGGTTTGAATGGAAGTGAGGCTTTCCCAGGGGGGTTCAGGGGCGAACGCAGGATTTAGATGTGGGGGGGGGGGGGGTGCAAAGGGCAGAGGTAGGAGATGGGGGTGGGTGCGGGAGGGGGCGTTGCCCCCTCCCGCTCCAGCTAGGGCGTATGGGGGAGCGCTGTAAGCTCCCCCATTCACCATTGGGGTCTGGGGCGAAGCCCCAGACGCTTTGCAAGTTCCGCGTTATGAAGCTTCAGAACAATACGGAATTTCATACCGAAACAGCCACAAAATGCTTTATGCCTTCAAGTTGCGCAAACTGCGCATGCGCACGTGCTGCAGCAACTTTGGGTTTGACGTTCGTCTGACGCACAACCGTTCACTTTCCCTCTAGCACGCTTCAGCTCAGGTTAACGGTTACAGGTTAACTTAATAGTCCTATTGTATATTTTTATCATCCGTATATTAGGGGGGGGCGTGTGCCCTCCCTTCCCCCCCCCCCCCCCCTAAATCCGCCACTGGGGTTGTCCCCAGGCTTTAGGCTGGGGATTTTAGCATATTGCTCCATTCCCCAAAACATTCACCTAAGTGTAGTACCTAAACCAACACTATACAGAGAGATGTGGTAAGAGAACACACCTTTGCATGCCCTATACATTTTGCGGGCTGCACCACATCCACAATCAAAAGCACACTGTCACTGATACCTGGTGCTGCTTCCTGACGAGGTCAGGCAGGGTGATGCCATGTTGGCCCACACCACCATCTCCAGACAGGAGGTTGTTACCTCTGAGCTCTGATCATCGTCAGTGTGGCCTGAATGCCACCCTGGATACCACCCTGGATACCACCTAATGGACAAGGAAAGCTTCATACGTCTAGCTCTGTAGGCACAAGATAGACTGCATGCACCTATGTGTGGGTGAACATACTCCCAATCCATTAACTGACGCTGACCTCCTATAAAGTTTATTTTTGACCACTTGTTTGTACTGTCATGATGTCATTATATGCTGTCATGATGTTATGCTGTCATGATGTCATGTGCTGTTATATGCTGTCATGATGTCATGTGCTGTTATATGCTGTCATGATGTCATGTGCTGTTATATGCTGTCATGATGTCATGTGCTGTTATATGCTGTCATGGTGATGTACTTATGCTGTACTTGTTTGCCAATAGCAAAGGGATACAACAAGAAGATTGTAAGCTTTCTTCTCACTAGACTGGAGGCAGCCCAAGAGAAAGTTCGTGTTCCAACACTGGATATTATCAAGCACCTGGTCAACTCCTGCAGTAAGAGCTTCTCTTCCCCTCCCCTCCCCCTCACCCTCACCACCACAACTTTCTCCTCCCTGTGCCTTCGGGTCAAAAGGCAATGGCTTTCTTATGTAGGCAAGAAGTGGGTTGCAGTACTAGCTCCCCATGTGCTGATGTGTAGGCCTGGGCACTGTAACATACCAACCTCATTCATTCTTAAGCAGTTTCTGCTATATTGAAAGTAGTCACACCCCGTGACCATGCGTACTATAAGAGGCCTGTAGTGCTCTGTGTAGTGATGGTGCTATCTCTTGCAGGCACTGAACTGGGGGAGAAAAAGCCACTGATAGTCAATGGGCTGAAAATCCTTCTACCTGATCCAAGTCTGAGGGTAAAAAATAAATGTTGCCGATATTAGTATTTATTATTGGAACATTGAAATCTCTGTGTTTATAAGGTTAAGTGGTTTGTTTAGTCCAACTTAAATGAAATTTGTGTTCATGGGCTTATGGTGTTGGTATTGATATTGGAGTTGTGCACATATGCTTATACTGGTTCATATTGTGTGTGCTGTGCACATATGCTTATACTGGTTCATATTGTGTGTGCTGTGCACATATGCTTATACTGGTTCTTAGTCAGGTACGACGCATCTTTGAACAAACCATCATAGCAATGGCTCACCATGGTTACCTTGCCCTGGAAGGCGGGTCTGTCATGGTGGAATATATCGCCAAGCAGTGTGCACTTGATCCAGATGATAAGGTGTGTGTACTGTTCATAATGGCCAGTGGGTTATGTATATATATACATATAGTCCACTTGTTGGCGTTTACCCTGCCCCAATGTTTTTTATTATTATTATTATTATTATTGAACAGGCAATGGCAAAGTTGGCTAATGAAGAGTTGACACCAAATGCACTCAGAGATATGAGTGATAGTGTGTTGGTCCTTGTGACCACCACTATTGAACACATGGAACCTGTATGTTCATTGTAACCATGCATGCACACCCCTCTTACCTGTACATCATGTATTGCTATAGTATATCATGCATGTTGCCGTGATGTGTTTGTCTCTCTCACATGGAACCTGTTTTATTGGCAAACCTAGTGCATATAGTATATGCACGATGTAGCTAATCTGTGTATGCATGGAATGTTTACATGTGTTACTAAGTGACCAGGATGTGTTAAGGAAAGACCTGTCCTCTGTCTCTCCCAAACCACAAGGTGCTTTGGCCTTACCTGATCGAGTTTGTGACCCCTGTTGAGTACACAGGTGCGCTGGGGGGTGGTGTGCAAGTGTGTGGCAAGCATTGGAATCAAGAAGAGGAAGGCACAAGCTGAGAACTTCAAGTTGGATTACACTGCGTAAGGTATACAGGGAGACTTAAGCCTACTGCTGCTTTAATAAAGATCTTGATATTAAAGTTGTGAGTAGTGAGTGCTATTTATGTACGAAGTAGTAGTGATTTTTCTCAGGCTTACTGTTATGGATTTGCATTAGAACCAATAGCCTTGAATGTCTTTTAATGGTTAATTAATAACACCAAGTTCCTTATAATCAAGATCAAGATGCAATGTAACCATGTACCATTTAACCTTTACAAGTCATATTGGTTTCCACATTCACTGGTGATCACCATGTTGATAAGTTTTGTGTTTTGTTTTCATGCCGAAGCCAAATGATCTGCTGGCTCGACATTTTGTGAGTTTCTTGCTTTTCTGTATACTGTGTGTTGTATCCATGTTTACATGAGTGGTGACTAGCTGGCAATGCACATACTGTGTGTTGTATCCATGTTTACATGAGTGGTGACTAGCTGGCAATGCACATACTGTGTGGTTGTATTGTGTGAGCTTTTATGCACAAGAGAATCAGTTCCTGCATATTTGATGTGCTACAATAATATGTCTCTGGGTACATGTACTCTGTATATGCTGTGCCAGTTGAGCATGTAAGGATAGCTTAAGCAACTCATATTGAATGTGCACCATCCCTTGGATTGATTGAGGGACACAAAGTGGGGTACATTTACATCATGCAAGCCTCCAGTGTTTCCCCCTGCTCATGTGACATGTGTTGGCATGGCTCAACAGGTCATGTCTGGCTTTCCCCATAACGGGCGTGACAGAGGGGAACATGTTCTCAGCTGCATGCAGGCACTTGGACCCAACCTCCACGAGGATGTCGTGACACTGCTTGATGCTGCTATACCTAGGCTTCTCTCCTACCTTACAGGTAAGGAAATAAATACAGGAATACAGGTATCTAACTTATTGCAGAGGAGTGGGATGGTGATAATTATTCTAGAGACTCTTAAGACGGTGCAGAAGGTATCACAACCTTGGTGATGTAATGTCAAAAACAAATTTCCCCCAGGGTCAAAACAAATCAATTACATGTATGTTGTCTGACAAAAGTGACATACAAAATAATTGGTGTTAAATGAGTCATAACCCATCCTGTGCCAAAAATGATCCCTACACATGTAGCTTATAGAGAATATGAAGTAATATTAATACATGTACATGTAAATGGAGTTTTGTGCACATGAGGCATGTCCTGTAGCAGGTCATGCCCACTTGATAGGACACTGCACATATGTTCTTAAATTTTGTGAATGTTATTGATATGTTGTGTTCAGAGCAAAACGAGAAAGGAACTTGGGACCAGAAGCTGTGGGAAGACCGTATACTGAAGGTGATAGTAGTATTTAGTATGCACGTGCATATACACTGACATACTGTGTACACTGAGTGACTGTGTGCGTGCACATACAACACAATCTGCACTGTTGGCGCATATTGTATTGTATATGGGGTGTTCACAGAATTTAAAACTCAGGCGTGATGTACACAGCTGCACAGTTGTTAGGCAAACACTACAGTAATCAAGTTAGATTTTTAAATAGGTAATTTTATATCAAAACCATCATAAATAAGCCCTCTATTAAAGTTTCAAGTTAGAGATTATAACTAGCTCAAGGTATGAATATACAGTGACATCGTTGATTTCAAATTACATGTACCAACTTATATAGCAAGTTATTAATAAGTAAGGTCATATCTTGCATTAAAGTTATTAGTTGTAGTTTTTAATTAATCCATTATAAAATTAAGTAACAACCACCATGTACCAATTAATAAACAGTTATTAAAGTTAAAGTTCAAAATCCATTGAAAGGGGTGTAGTCTTGGTGTTTGAGGATTCGTTTTTTTATTTTTATTTTTATTTTATTATTATTATTATTTTGTTTTCTAAAGTTTAAATAACATACAGCATCAAAATAAAAATCTAAACATCATTATTCAAAGGAGGGGAAAGGGTTGGAGGCAAAGTTCCCAAAACAGATGCAGCATTCCCCCTCTGAATGGCCACTGAAAAATTGTGCAGGAGGTATGCCAAAGAGCTTTTGTTCAGGAATTGGCTATGCTTCCTCGTTGCATATTGACACAGTTCTGACAAAACTGGAATTGGTCATAAAGGATGAGATCAACAAGAAGGGGAAAGGAGGCTTCTTCAGCTTTGGAAAGGTATGCATAGATACATTGTAACTGGGACCTCAGATCATGCTGTACATGTGTATGTGCTCGGCAGTTATGCGGTTTGTGTTAGCAACATCAAAAAAAAAAACACATCTCTGTATTAGCGAATCTTTTTAGACGTAGAGGTGATTATTTTCAATGAATAGTCATTTCTATGAAAAGTAGTCAGACCCTTATTTCATCCTTATTGAAGATGCCAGTTTGGGCACATGTGGGGTATTACATGTACATGTAGGTATGTACATGTATGTGTGACCCTGTATCTGTACATGTGTATGTACATGCCGCTATCATCGTGTGCATGGCAGTCACAAGAGTGTATTCCCTATGTACAGGACAAGTCTGATGCGGACATTGAGCGTCTCAAGGCTACAGTTCTGCTGTGCTATGGATATATGTGCTTGCATTCTCCTTCAAAGTGAGACTAGTGTGCTGGTGTAATTTTTTCATTAAAGTGTATTCATTTAAACCTTTCAGTTTGATTACATCTCGTATGGAGACAAATGTCATGCGTAACATTAACCCCCACTTTGTGAAAGTGAAGGTAACATGACGTGCAAATGGTGCATGCAGGGCTATAATTTAGATATGTTTCCTCCTTTTTATTTAAGGGTACGGTAGTGAAGCAGAACCTTATTCGTACCATTGACATCAAATCAAGTCCACGGAGTATGTCTTCACTAGTCGCGGTGACCTCATCAATCACCTTCTGGTAAGTTAAAAGGTTATTAAGAGATATGTACATGTAACTATTCTGTGCAGATAGATATCATTCCAGATCGTATTGGACTTAAAAAGTTCAGATTTCAGTGGTGTCACCTATATTTAGTCGTTATGAAGATCCCATAGACGTGCTTTATTTTTTAGCAGTCGTTTTCTGAACTATCAACTATTTGGTAGTTAATTTCTTGGTGACTTTTGTGCTATAACGTGCAGGTAGTATCATTACAGCAATGTAAAGCATACAGAATAGCAGGTATATAAACTTACAACTAGACTACATCTATAATATATATGACATACAGAAAACTTACACTAAAGAGTTCAATATGAGCACCGTAACATCTATTTTGGCCTTAGACCCCTGGCCATGATAGCCCTGGCCACAAACCTGGTTAGGGTCAGGTTTAAGCGACCATAAATGTCAGCTGTTGCCTTTGATTTTGACATACTGTGGCTTGCAGCAAGTGGAGAGGCTAGGCGGGAAAATGTTACTTGGGACTTTTAACTTTAGAGCTTTGGCCCTGATCATGAATATTCTTAGGACCTGGCAGTCTTATGTACACATGTAGCACAGTCATGATCTGATGATTGCGAGATGTGAACTACACTGTAAATTACATGTACATGTACATCAGCAAAAATGCACCATCTTCATTTTCTTCCTTTTACTACATGTACATATTGAAGATCCAATTGTATTTTTTAAAAATGTGGTCAATGCAGTTCTGATGAAGTCAGTGGTTATGATTTTATGAATAGCAGCCATGTCTATTTATTTATTTTTTTAAAGCTTTTTTTTATACAACGAACTGTAATTAATAAAGCAAATTAGAAGTAAAATTGAAACATTTCCATGAGATTCTCATAAAGACCAAGTATTGGAATTAAATTTTGCCCAGTATGATTCTCAGGTTGACAAGGAAGCATGCGCTTGGGGGGGGGGGGGGGGGGGGGGGGGGTCTTGTGCCCAACACTAAATGTATTACATGTATTCTAATTACATTGCTGTGTGTGGATTAGAGAGGGTTGATTTGGGGGGTTTGTAGATTCAAGTACTGTCACTGCTGTCTTTAGGAGTACATCAGGCAGGAGCCAGTTAATGCGCCCATCACCACAGAAACAAGAACACTGGCCATTACAGCACTGAACACATTGGTGTATCCCTCCTGTGTGCACACTCTATGATGTGTGGGGTTGTGTGAGCACTCGTTGATTGATGTGTCCCCCCCCCCCCCCCCCCCCCCGGGTATACCTACTTCTGCTCTGTGTGCACACATGATCGCAAGGACTTCAGTGTTTGCAGCTTTTTTTTTTAATGTATGGAAGGGAAGGAGGTTTATGTTAAACGCAGAGTATATGTACATGTACCTGCATTTGTATGTGAGGGGTGCACATGTGTACGTGTACATGTATGCGTGTTTAGATTCCACACATTGCTAATTCCCTTCCTGAACTGCTCCAGTATGTTGGCTCCCAGGCTCACAGACGCAGAGCAGTTTGATGTGATCAAGGTGACCACAGACAGCATCCTCCCTCTACCTGTACCTGTGGCAGACCCCAAGAAGAAAGATGCTGTGGTAAGAAATGTCTGGAGTGCATCTGTTTTTGCACACATACATTTATCGGGTGTCAATGAAAGAACACAATACTTTTAAAACAAATCCAGAATTAATTAACCACTTGATTTCCTTTTATATACATTACGACGTTAGGGAAATACATGTACTTAGACTAGGCAATCCACATTATTATAAGCGGTTAAGTCATACAGTGTACATGTAAATCAACTTATTCAAAGCCCTCTGTTATCAAAGTTAATTAATATTAGAGATGATCAATTTTAATCATTATAAGTAGCTAAGCATACATTCTTATGGATGTGTGCATTGATATGAAGTTACGAGCTTTAATAGTGAGTTATTAACATTTAAGGTCACTATTAGCTTCAAGTTAAAAAGGTTCAAGCTGTTAGTTGATAAACTAATTTCAATAAACGTTTCTAATGAGTCCATTATGTAACAAAGTAAGAACCACCATTTGATTTCCAGTTACGTAATAGTAAGGCTGTAGCAGTGTGGACCTGCGGGGTCATTCGTTGTTCATTTCCAAGTCCACTGCCCACTTGTCTTCTAGCTTAGGGATGAACAAGACCTTCTGTTGGTGTTTAGATTTGATCTTTAGGTTTGATTACTACATGTAACTAAAAGAACAAATTAATTTACCATGCAGGTTATTGTTATTTTGCAGCTTATACAGCTGCGAAGCCGCCGAAGGCTTTGTTCCAAGTACACATGATGCTACACTTCTGCACAGGGCAATCCCTCAATTAATTTAACATTATTATGTCACATTAGTTAATTATTGCTATATGCATAAATTCACTTACATTCTGTTCAGGAATTCATTTTAAAGCACTGTGTTCCTTCGAGGACACCTGGTACACACGGTACACATACATACATGTATATGTATACTGCAGGGATGGGGGTACAATGTACATTTGCATTACTACACTTGTGCTTATGTGTACACATCCTGGAGATGAGGATGTGTAGTAACGTGTGTGTGTATGTGTGTGGGGGGGGGGGGGGGGTACCAATATATCAGCGTGTAGCTGGTTATGTCACCAAAATAAAAAAATTGAATTGAATTAAATGTCCTGTAATTCTTAGCCACTTGAGGAGTCTATTGCTCTGATGAGCAGTGCAACAACTGAACTTCATTCGCTGCTGAAAACAGTATTAGACAGAGAATTCAGCTCGAGCAACTTGGAAAGCATATTCAAGGTGAGCATTATTTGTGGTTACAACACATGAACATGTTGTGTATGTGTATTGTAATGTGGGGGTTTGAATTATACAATGTTAGTACAAGATGTTGTGTATTATGTAAGTTTGTCCTTCCACTTGTAGCATCTTGAACCATGGATCCTGTCTGATGATGGACTAGAGAGAGAAAGGGCCCTTGTCTGTGTTCTGGAGCTACTGCAAACATACCTAGCTCAGGCTGATCAGAATGAGGTGTGCTCCCATATCACCACAGCTAGTCTGTAGCTCCCATATAACCACAGCTAGTCTATAGCTCCCATATCACCACAGCTAGTCTATAGCTCCCATATCACCACAGCTAGTCTATAGCTCCCATATCACCACAGCTAGTCTATAGCTCCCATATCACCACAGCTAGTCCAGTTAGTCTTACCATACTTTAAAAACAAGTGCATGTACATGTCAGTGGCGGATCCAGGAATTGGGAAGGGGGGGGGGGGCACGGGCGAGGGTGTGGCAATGGGTGGGGCGAAGTAGTAGGCGGGTCCGCCCCGGGGAGGGTGTGGGAGGGGGGCACCCCTCCCGCCCAGCTAGGGGGTGTGGGGGAGCGCTGTAAGCTCCCCCACCGGGGTCTGGGGCGGAGCCCCAGAAGCCAACGTTTTTTGCTAAGAAAACCCCCCCAAAAGTACGTAATTACAGATTGAGGCTGGGGAGCGACAGATCAAGAGCTCAGCCGCTATATGTTCAATGCGCCGATACATCGCCGTTGATAGCACATGTACTGAACTCACCGTTTATTCAGTGAAATCAGTACCGGTACTACCTTTATCATATGGTCACATGACGCGTGGGCGTTATTTACCTCCACGTAAATATATGGGCTTATGCTCGGTTTTTGGTACTTTTCGATATGCTCTCTAGAGGGAAAATTGAATACCATACGCTAAACGGCCGGCTAATGTAACATACCTTTTGCCTTTACTTCTATTGTACAGCCGAATGCTATTATGGCACGTGATAAAAGCGCCAGATGCAATCATATTCATACTTGGCCCTGACCCATGTATCATTATGTACGTACGGTAGGCGTACGTATAGGCCATTTCTGCCGTAGCTATATATATCTTTGCGCTGTGTTTGCATATGTTCGCGTACACATATTCGTACATGTACGTGTATACGTAGGGGCGGGACCCTCGGGGGGGGGGGGGGGGGGGGGGGGGGCCCGTTGTGCCCCCCCCCTGGATCCGCTACTGCATGTACAGTACCAGTCAGAAAAAAGTTTCCCTATGTTCCGCGTAGTTTAATTATCGTAGCAGGAGACCGTAGCTACGGGTACTAAGTAGCGAAATTCACGTAAACATTGAGCGCGTAGTTCAGGTAGTAGAATTTGACTGCTTTGTCGCGCGAACTCAAGTACCAGCAGCTTAGAAAGAATGATGTACATTTCGCGTCATGTTATCATGGCAACGCTGATACGTGTAGTCAGCGTAAAGACGTATTGTGCTGTGCGCTGTATTTCACTACCGTAGCACAATAATGTCATACGTGTACTACTGTACGTGCTTAGCGTATCATTGTAGAAAAAGTACTCTACGGTGGGAAACATTTTTCTGACTGGTACTATACATGTACGTGTGTGTTGATGAGGTGGTACGTGTGTGTTGATGAGAGGTGGTACATGTGTGGTGATGAGGTGGTGATGAGGTGGTACATGTGTGGTGATGAGGTGGTACATGTGTGGTGATGAGGTGGTACATGTGTGGTAATGAGGTGGTGATGAGGTGGTACATGTGTGGTGATGAGGTGGTACATGTGTGGTGATGAGGTGGTGATGAGGTGGTACATGTGTGGTAATGAGGTGGTGATGAGGTGGTACATGTGTGGTGATGAGGTGGTACATGTGTGGTGATGAGGTGGTACATGTGTGGTAATGAGGTGGTGATGAGGTGGTACATGTGTGGTGATGAGGTGGTGATGAGGTGGTACATGTATGGTTATGAGGTGGTACATGTGTGGCGATGGGGTGGCACATGTGTGGTGATGAGGTGTTACATGTGTGGTGGTGATGAGGTGGTACATGTGTGGTGATGGGGTGGTACATGTGTGGTGCTTCTTTCACTTGTACATGTACATACATGTATATCTGCATCTCTCTGTAGCCTTCCAGAACAATCACTGTTCAGTTCATGGGGCAGATGGTTGGAAAGTTCATTCCTCGCTGCTCTGATCCAGTGATGAATATAAGACAGACTTCAATCGAATGCGTACAGATCCTGTTGAAGATTACAACTTGTACTGCAGGTATGTCTGCCCATTTACAACGGTATTTTGTGTTTTCAATTATATATGTTAGTCGGTCATGAAACCTTTTCATTTATCTTCATTTTATACACTGCCACACACTTTGGTGGCAATAGGAAACACCAGGACCAAAGCTTACAGTTGTTTATGTACAGTTCATACCATTGGCCCCAGGTGTTATCAATGCCTGTTCCTGTTTAAAAATAAAAGAGTTTAACTAGAATCCTGATAGTACAGCAGCTAATTATATGTGCAGTGCATCTATCGCTCATTTTGTCAGAATTAGCTATAACATGTATTTTGGGGGACACTCATTATGGGTACGATAGTGTCAATATTATGTAATTATTAGGTATACCAGCTAGTTTCGTTTATGGGTTTGTTTCTGACACTAATGGACACTCTGCAGGTAAATTTTAAAGCAATTGGTGTGATTGGCACTCTTTAGAAGTTCTTATCCCCGAGTTATACTACCCTGAAAAGATGATGAGGGAGTAGGGTCTGGATTCTTATTTGCCTTCTACTGAGACAGCAACAATGAGCTAAACTATCCAATTCTTGGTACTCCCATTAAGCGCAGTTCACATTTTAAAACATGAATAAATCCCATATGCTACTGCTACCACTAGTAGCAGTGGTGCTAGATAGCTGCAATGCACGTCAGGTCTGGCTTTCAGAGCAGGACAGATCAGTGGCCTCAACAAACATGTTTGCTAATATGAGGGCACTCTTGTATTTCCAATATGTGTAGATTTTTCTGTGTTATTGCACTTCCTATGTTCATGTTGTTTTTATGTTGTGTATGTGTAGGAACAAATGACCAGTTTGTGGAAGCAGTCAGTCTTCTTCGCGAAAGAGCTGAGAAGGATGAACCAAACTCACTGTACTCCCTTGTGAATGATTTGTCCAAGGTGGCATTTCATACTTGGGTGCATGGTTTATTACCCATGATCTCATGTACAGGTGTTATGCAAGAAGCTGCCCAGTGAAAATCTGTGGTCTCTAGTGACTGTTCTACTGGAGGGACTGCTGGACAAACAGCCACACAGCTCCAGTGGAGCCTGTGTTGTTCTAAACAATATCATCAAACTAAGGGGACCAGCTTTGAGTGATAAGGTTAGTCCTCATTTGCAAAGCAACACATGTACATGTACATGTATTTCACAGAGGGGTATCTAGATAAAATTGATTTTGTATTCATATGACATTTTTTGCTAGTGGAATTCCTTCATTGTTGGGAATGAATTTGGTGGACATAGTCAGAACATTTGGCTATAACATTCCTACATGTAATAGCACATCTTCATGAACTCACCTCTGCCTATGGTGTACCTACACTACTAATTGCATATTGCCATGTTGCATAATTTAATATAAAAGGGACCTTTAATAGGGGAATCTGGTCTGTGATCTCTGCAGTTTTTTAATAATAACATCTTCATCCAAATATTAATTTCATGATTTAAGTATGTCAGATGATACCATGTGATGAGAAAAATATAAGTCACACATACAATTTGGGATACATATGTGTGTGAAGATAGGTTCGGTATGACCCTGTAGATTACATTAATCTCCCTTGTCATCTACCTCTCATGCTCCCCTTCCCTCCCTTTGTATACATGTAGATTCCTGACCTGATTAATGGGATCTACGAGAAGCTTAAGAGCATCACCAACCCTCAGACCAAAACAGGAACCCTTCGCTGTATGAGAGCCATCACTTCACAGTTCCTATCTGCCTCCATGACACACCTATTAGACATTCCCCTGCCATGGGACAGGTAAACAGAGCCTCTTCTTATCTACTCTTATGTAACTTTATTTTGCGTTTTCTAGGGAAATTGTGGCCATATGGCAGGTGCACAGTGGAGAGCCTCAACTGATAAAACAAGTATTCGTCCATCTTCTGGATACGCTTTTTCACTGTGTGGCCTACCAGGAGAAGATGAAAGGGAACAAGCCTGTCAGGATAGAGACTCCCGTACCTAAAGCTGTGAGATTGTCTAGCCAATGTTGTCTGCTATATCCAAATAAGATATCTTTTGATTGTCACAGGTTACTCAAGCGCTTATTGTCCTTTGTCAAGTGGAAGAGGTTCAACCTGTTGTTACTGAACTGTTTTCAAAATTCTTAGCTTCCCTGCTACTTCGAATTGGTGCCAGTACAAACATAGAGTCATCGAATCCCAAGACAAAGTCATGCATAGCGTACGTTATGCAGTGTGTTACCTGTGGATGCATGTACATGTATACATGTACGTGTGCATGATGTGGTGTGCATGTATGTGGTGCAATTCATCATCCAGTTACATGTTCATGTACATCAAAACATGCACAGTTTGGCTTTGGATGCTCTCAAGCAGTTCCTCACTCTTACTAAAAGTGAAATCCTTCTTAAGACACTTGACCTGTACAGTGCTTGGAGCCTTCTAGAGAAGGAAGACACCTTTCCTCATGGCATCCTTCATGTTGCCAGGTAGTCCTGTTTGCTTCCATGGTTACCATTGTGCTTGCAAAATTGATACCACTTTTCCCTTCAGGGGGTTGGCAGAGAATTATCCACAAGAGGTCAAACCTATTGTGGACGTGCTCAGCAACTCTCTGATGAGCCTTTATGACTGTCACAGGATAACAGTGGTTTCCCTATACTCAGAGGTTCATTTTCTTTTACATATATGGTGTATAAAGTTCCGTAACAGTTATATGTACATGTACATGTACATGTTACATGAGTGTAATTAATATACTTATAACTGTATGCAATCCTCCTCCCCACCCCCCCACCCCCCATTTCATGTACCCTGTATGTGTGTCTACTTGCACTTGGCTCATTCTTAGCACACTGCTGATGTGCCCTTTGCTTTTCCCTCAGCTGATCTGTGTGATTGGGAATAGTAACTTTGCTCTGGCAGAACAGATCATGAACTATCTGTTGGGAAGGCAGGTGGACTCAAACTACATGGTGTGCATATACTGCATACGAGGTCTTGGCAATATGGCCAGCATTGGAGGTGACCAGGTATGTGGGACATGTGTGTGTGTGATGCGCATGTGTATTTACACTGTATGTGTGTGTGCCTTTATTTATTGTGATCTTCATGGATTTATAATTGTTCTATTTGCTTAGGTGTCCAAGTTCTCTACGACCATCCTTAGCGCTATGCTGGCAGGAATGGACGACAAAGAAGACCCTGAAGATCTTATCACAATGGAAGCCATGTCTGGTCTTGCTAAGATCTTTGACCAGATTGACGAAGGTCATGTCCGGCCTATACTGATAAACATCGCTCTTAGGATCAGACCATGTTTTGAAAAGGTACATGCACCTATGCATGTGCATACATTCTTAGCATTTTACTGTGTTTCTCTTGCATACTTTAGCCAATGCCCAGTGTGCGTGCAGCTGCATATACCCTCTTTGGAAGCCTTTCACGGTTTGGAAATGGTCCATCTCAAGTTCCCTTCCTGGAGCAGATTCAAACTAACTTTGTGAGCCTGCTGCTGCATCTCAATGAAACAGATCCCGTAGTGACAGATGTAAGATCAGTGCAGTTATTTTATGGTTATAATTTTGTTAAGTATGCATGCTGTATGGCTGTATTTCATATGCTGATTGGCTACTGTAAACTTCATAATGCTTTACAGACTGTACATGTATAAAGTTCAGTCTCCTCCTCCCCCTCCCCAACTAATGACCACTTAGTTGTCCTGGATTTTGGTGTGGGAGCTTGGTGGCACCATATATCATAGAATTACAGGGATTGGAAATGAGAAGAATTTTCCATAATCTACTACAGTGTATACACATGTACATGTACATGTACTGGTTTAGTTCAAAATGCTGTACTCGTAGATGACGTATCTTACTTGTTCAAGATATGACATTATCTTTTTTTACATTGCCTAGTCTTTAGGCATTTTTTTCATATATGGCAGGACCTCTAGATACAGTGGTGGATCCGTGTTGGGGGGGGGGGGGGGGGCACCTGGGGCACCTCCCACCCCCCATTAAATCTGTTATGCAATAATTATTTCACTGATATTGCACGTTATTCATTGTTTTCATGTACCAAATTATTCAGCATATGATCAATAGTAGTAAGGCATAAAAGATAAGATATATATGTATTATTGTACATGTATTCGTACCCAGTTGCATTTGGTACATGGTTGGTTAATTGTTATCGCCTACAGAGTTAACTATGATGGCTTTACGGTACAATTAGTACGTGCATTATTTGCTTCAGTTAGTAACTTACTCATCATACATTTATTAACATAACTTGAAATGAGTAGTCATTACATGTATATTGTGATTTAGTGGTATGAATGTATTAATAAATTAGGGCAAGTTGAATTTAATTTATAAACAATCTTGATTGTGGAACACCTTGTACATGTAATGCTTTCTTGATGACCTACAAAATAAAATCTATTACAAAACTTTCTTCCTTAGTAGCACAGCTGCTCCTGCATTGTGTATACAGTGGAACCTGCCTTAACAGACATCAGAGTTGGCCGGTCACCTCTGCATACCTGTCACATAACTGAAGTCCTGACCAATCCCCAATAAAAATACGTACAAAATGTTTTGATTAAGCGATCACCTCTACAACGCATATAACAATCTTTTCTCACGTTTCTAACTAAATATTTTGCCCCTACTTTAAACGGCCAGCAGGCGCAAAGAACGTGTTTTCTTAATGATCAACAACTTTGCATTGATTATAAACTTGCACAGCCCCTTCAACATGCCATTACATCACTATGCCTGTTGCCATACCATACCATGCACGGTGCGGCAACATTATTTTAATTTGAGCTGTGTACATGTAGTTAGTTACACAATTATTTGCATGCATAATGATATTCATAAACTTTTTATAAAGGTCAAGGCATATAGCAAACTACGTGGCTGTTTTGTGAGTTGGGCAGCCACCTGTCTACAAAGGCCACATTCTTTTGGCCCAAAGGTGACTGCTTTGGACAGGTTCCACTGTATTACATGTATTTTGGGTGTCAAGTACATGTACATATTGTATTTGCGTACTCTATATGCTTGCATGCACACACAGTCATAATATCTTTTTCACAATTCATGATCTGAATGATACCCTGTAGATGTTATATGCCTTAGTACTTGTTTGGTTTCTACTAAGATACATTTCTTCTATGGTCCACCAACAAACATGCCAAAGAATTGAATTATTTGGATGACTTCTCTAATGGTTACTTACAGTGTACATGTTTAAAAAGAATTTGTAACTGATACCAGTCAAGTACATCATGTATGAAATCACTTTTACTGCCCCAATGCAAACAAGCTTTATAACGGATTAAATCGGAGTAAATGTTTGATATCATCGAAAGTTCTACATGTGACATTTCATAAAGGTATGTTAAAGTCAAGAGGGTACAAAGCCAGTTGGTTGCAACAGGTCATGGCTCTGATGTACCACTCTTTCACACTACATGTGTGTATATCAGAGTACGAATGCTACTGTCGGGGCAGTCTTACACAGATGCAATAATTGTGATCCATTTGAAGAGCAGCATCTAAGGAAATAACACAGCATCTAAGGAAATAACACAGATGTAGAAAAGTCTATTATTCATACCTATAATTATATTTGAAATGTGTGCAAGTATGTTTGTGTTTGAAATGTTCTCTGCACTAATAGGCTTGCAAAGGAGCTCTGCGAAAAGTTGGTCCACTGATAAACTCCACAAAAGTGAACAACATGTTTCAGAAGCACTTGACTGCAGGAGAGGCATTGCTGTATCCTGACTTCCTCAATGACCTTTGCAAGCTAATTGTTAGTCACTAATAATGAAAGTCAAGTAACAGCTCATGTTATGTTTTCAATGGTTATCAGGTGGTAGACTTCATTGACAGAGTGAACTTCTATCTGATGACAGCTGTTGGATTTTTCAAAAGTGCAGTGCCTGAAATCAGAAGCAATGCAGTATTGTTTGTTGGTAAGGAATTTGTGTAGTATACCTGTAAGTGACTTTGATCTTGCAGAAAGTCCTTAATTCTTAAACTGAATCTAATTAGAAAACTTTTCGTTCACATTATGATGTATGTATTGAAGCATACCAGCATTTACAGTACTGTGCATAGATGATATTGTCTTAAAATTGGACGGTATGTGGAGGTGTAAGCACATGTGTGTTGTTGCAAATTTTTATGGAGCTGGTGGGACTGGCAACTCATTCATTGGCACTGTTCAATTGTGTGCATATCCAGAAATGGCTCATACATATGCGGTCATCCTGTTTTTTTTTTTTTCCGCATTGAATTTCAAACATGTTTAATCAGGCAGGACCCACGGTAGTGGATCCTATGTAGGTATGGCTCCATGGGTGTGGTTTTCGATTGAGCATTTTAAAACAGTAACAAAGCGTTGCCTTTACTCGCCCGCTCGCATATAATCGATCACAAACATGACAGATATGCACATTATAATGTGAGCTTCGCTAAACAGTGCCGTTTACGTGGAGCGACAAGTCAGCATCAAAATTCTTTTTTCTTCTCCTCCCTTCCATCACGTGTAACTTGCCACAGGAACGTCGTACGAAGACGAGATTAGCTTCAAAGTGTAGCATTTTATTTCCACATGTGCTCATTGATGCAGATAAGACGTACATTTGTTAGCTGGTCATGATTTGCCATGAAATGACTCAAGCAGGTGGAATTTCAGTATTTTTTGCGCACAATTATGGCATCACAATGGCTTGTTAATTTACTGTTGCTAGGCTATGCACATTTAATGTACGTGGCTGCAGACATGTTTTGAAAGATATAACACGCAGTTCTAATTCAGCGAAGTTGACCATGCCAAAGAGAGCGGCTCTTTAACAATGAGAACTCTGAGTTTAAGATATCCGAAGAACAAAGGTAGGCCTATCAATTAAAATTAAAGAGCTGCATGGCATGTACGAAGGAGGAGCCTACTCAGATTATCCGATACTAATAAGACGAATCTAAGTGTGCTATACATTGCAGTGAATACACTATTGAACACTCCTGGCGGAGAAATAAAATTAGGGGAACAAGTAGATCAAAAACTTCTCTATCGAGAAAGTGATTGGTGGTATGTAGGATTGGTGGTGCAAAAGCAAGGAAACAAGGTACAGTATGTTAAAGTGAGGTTTGGTAGGATTCTACACAGGGCCGTAGCATCCAGTCCGGCCAGTCCGACCATGGCTGGACCAGTTTTAGCCGATTATGATAATTATTGAATAATAATAGTGGAAACAATCGACACGACAACGATGAATGTGCAACCACCTGCAATCGTCTCATGCTTGAATGACTTTGTCAGCTCACGAGAATGTACAGTACACGTTAAAATACCGTCTAGAATTAAAACATTTATTATTCAATGGTATACATGTATTGTGGGCGTTATTCGATTCGACTCATAGCAATAACGAATAACGCCCCTAATTATACCGGACCTTGTGCGTAAAACACGCGCTTAACGTGTAACACACGCACTTTTTATGTAGTTTTTGTAGGTTTTACGTATCAAAAAAGCGTTGGCTCCTGGGGCTCCGCCCCAGACCCCAATGGGGGAGCTTTCAGCGCTCCCCCATGCCCCTAGCTGGGCAGGAGGATGCCTCCCTCCCACACCCTTCCCGGGACTTTCTACATATTCATTTCCACTATGGCCAGACCGGTTCTTTTATCGATGCTACGGCCCTGCTACAACTATAACAGTCCTACATTTGCAGATAGGCTTCTTCATTTGCAAATTCAGGACTGTTAGTTGTAGGATCCTACCAAATTTCACTTTAAGATATTGTATCTTGTTTCCTTGCGTTTTGCACCACCAATCCTACATGTACATACCACCAATTACTTTCTCGATAGAGAAGTTTTTGATTTACCAAAAAATTGATCTGTTTATAATATGCATTTTTCATGAAATGCAACCTTTTACTAAAATTAAGACAAATAAATTAATATCAACCACGCATAATAATTGTATTTAAAAGATATTATAAATATCATATAATACCTTTTGAATAATTCATTACGTCTGCTGACGAAACTTTTGCTCATGTGCACATGTAACATCTATTTATAAATGCACGGATAGTCTGTCTGTGTTAGTTTTTTGAGCGTTTGGTGCGAAATTCAAAAAAGTAAGCCAGTCACTGTCTGCTCATCGTTAAAAGGAGTCTAAAGAGTCCACATTTGTCCAAAATGGCAGAACCAAAGGCTCAAAAAACCAGTTTAGTAGTACTAGTGCTAGTAGTACTAGTGACTGGCTTACTTTTTTGAATTTTGCACCTTTTTCTTTCACTATTTCTATTCCTGCTGTTGATATTGTTAAATGGCGTGCATTCAAGTACTGGTATTATGTAATATAGAATTGCCTGCTACATGTATGTGTATGTTCGAGTGTACATGTAATATATGAACAAATGTCACCAAAGCGAAAGTCAACATTAGGTCCGAGTTCGAACGCTAAAAGAATTGCTGTAACACAAGCTAATGCCACCCCTGAACAAACAGAAGCTCGACTAGCCTCTGACCAAATACGAGCTTCTTCAAGATGACAAATTGTGCTAACTAACAACACACTTGAAAGCTCGCTGCGCCTCAAACATTTTAGACGGGTTGCAAATTGTTGAATATGCGGATGCTGGTCCACTACTCATTGATGGAAAACCACAGAAAGAGTGTCCACACTGTCATGCTATGAAATGGGTGGACGAACCGCCACGCACATGTTGCTTTGGAGGTAAACATAACTTTCCTACCTTCCCTTGCCATCCCCCATTTCTACAAGAGCTCTGGGATGGTCATGACTTTAACTCAAAAGTATTGAAAAGACACTCCAGATCACTCAACAATGCTCTTGCGTTGGCCTGTCTTCAAAGTACAACACCTTCTATGCCTGGGGGTGGGTGGATTCCATCTGTAAGGAAAGGTATTCATTGGGATGGGTCCCCTGCAGCCAAATGACGGAACCCCTCACAACTTTACGTCCTTGATCCAGACCAAGAGCAAAGTGAAATTGATTTCCGATTCCACAACATGAACCTTCTACCAAACACTCCTACTTCTGAAAAACAAACGTTACTACAGCTACTTCACTTACTTCAAGCACAGTTGTGTCATTCAAATCCATTATTCTATCTGCAGCAGAGATTGTTGCTACTGAAGATTTGAAGCTCGTCATCGATGAGAACAGGAAACCAGAAGGAGACCATTCAAGGAGGTACAATAAAGTTTTAGAAGAAATATCTGTTATTGTGAATGATGAAAACTGTGAACGTCGCTCATTTGTAGTCAATCTTAGGAAGAAAGGTACAAGAAGTTCAAGACACATACAGAGCAGCTAACTATGTCCTGCTCTTTCCTTGGGGTGCTGATGGATGGAATCTGTATGTAAAAGGCTACCCGCTTCAGTACTATTGCTGTCATCTCCAAATCCGATGGGATCCAGAGTGTCAATGTCCTGCAATGCTCACCATTCATTGGGCTGGACGTCTTTTTAAAGAATTTCTTTGCACATCCTATGACAAAGTTGAGAATCAAAGATGTACATTATCCACAACCAGAAAAGACTGCGTGGGGAAACATACAAGCGACTATGTGAAGATGTCCATGCACATTCCAACAGTACAGAAGCATCTGAAATCAGTTCATTCTGGACAACAGGTTATACTCCCTGCATCATTCACTGGCAGCCCTCGATTCTACCATGCACATTTCCAAGATGCTATGGCCATTGTGTGAGTATATCACAAACCAGATTTCTTTATTACAGCTGTAACCCTCAGTGGTCTGAAATACAAAACTCTCAACCTCCTGGACAGCATGCAAACGATAGGCCTGATATCATTACCAGGGTTTTCAATCAGAAACTAAACCACTTTATCCAAAAATTAAAGATTGGTGCTGTCCTTGCATTTATGTACATGTATGTGATAGAGTTTCAGAAAAGAGGTCTTCCACATTGCACATTTTATTAATTACTGACACACATGATCGTTTCCACACTTCTGAAGATGTTGATAATGTAATCAGTGCAGAGCTCCCCCAAAATCCAAATTCTTACCCTGAGGGAGCACAGGGGGAACAAGCCATACGACTTGAGAAACTGGTCCTTCAAAACATTGTTCACACATCACTCACTATGCAAGACTGAAGGTAGCAATAAATGCAGTAAATTCTTTCCAAAACATTTCTGCTCTACCACTGAATGGGTGATAATGCATTCTATCCTAATTATCGATGCAAATCTTTAGATGATGGAGGAAGATCAATTGCACTTCCAAATGGTACATGCGACAATAGCTGGATAGTACCATACTGCCCTTATTTAACTCTGAGGTATGAGGCACACATCAACGTTGAAGTCTGTTTCTCCTACTGCTGCCAAGTATCTCTTTAAATAGCCATTGTTACTGTAGAGGTTTCCACGACTCGACTCGTTCAGGCATAGCGCGACTCGACGCGGCTTGCGCTAATATCCCTGGCCGTAGGGTATCTGTGGCAGAAAAGTGCTTTCTCAGGGCAATTCCATGAGAGGTGGCCCATCTTGCTACAGCTATAGCACCTGACACTGCCTGGTCCTCTTCTTCCGCTCGCCTCCTGTTTCCTCGGGTATCCTCGGTACCCGTCTCCTGGGGTTTTCGCGGAGTCTCTTCTGCCTCGAGCTCTTCCCTTTCTCCACCCCTAGGATAGAACTGTTCCCTGTCCGTCTGTGGTCTTTCTCCACGTTCTCCCTGTCTGGCCCCTCCTCGTTCCAGTCCTCGAGCCTGTAGGTAACTGTCAGCCAGCTCTCCAGCTTCCTTGCTTGAGCTTGGCTCTCGCTCGGTCACCCACACCTTGAGGGCTTGTGGCAAGGTATCAACTAACTGTTCCTTGACGATAGCGTCCAGCAGTTCGTCCACAGTGGTGCACCCTTTTAGCCACTTCTTGGCCATGTCGTGTAACTTGCTCGCCTGCTCGTGGTATGTTTCCCCTGGTCCCTTCCGCATAGACCTAAATCTCTGCCGATAGCCGGATAGGTCTCCTCTTTAATATCGTAGCGGTAAAAGACTGCCTCTTTCACGCTGTCGTACTGTGCGGCCTCTTCTGTGGATAAGGATGCATATGCCTGCTGTGCCTTTCCACTAAGGTATGGAGCCAACTTGAAAGCCCATCTTGACTTGTCAATTTCGTAAGCTTCCATCACCCTAGTAAGGTAGGTCTCTATGTCGTCCTTTTCTGTTAGTCTTACTAGCTGCACGTCCTTCTCGCTCAGCCCTTTCCTCGTCCGTGACTCAGTCCTTTCTAAGGCTTTAACAGATCAGATCAGATCAGATTCGGCATTATAATCTGATCTGATCTGTTTAGTTAAGGTGTGTATCTGAATCTGATCTGATTTAGCAGACGGATCCAGAGTACATTATCTGAATCTGAAGGTAACGGCCACTGGATATCTGAATATCTGGTTCCATGGGCGTGTTTTTCGATCAAGCGCATGCTACCAGATTGATCCAACTCCTCTTTACACAAGCCATACTTCCAAATAGGAGAGCGCTTTTTCCCGTGATCTACCGTGTTGGATACAACTGGAAACTAACCCAATGCGCCACTTACTGATACAAGAAGATGAGTAAGAGAGCTTAAAGTCATCACCCTCGTCGGACGTTGTCGTTTGGGATGAATAGCTGCGTGCACTTTTAAATTGCCCTTTCTTCGGTGCTGGTTCGTCACAATCGTTATCACTTTGAGCTTCTGCCAAATCTAGGGTCAAATCCATCATAGACAGGCTCAGGCGAGTACTGAACGTACGTGAGAAATGAAACCAATGCTAAAAAAAAATATGCACACCCCATATAATATAAAGCCATCATGGGCCCAAATTGGAAAAGGGCGGTGGCAAAAATTGAAATAGAAAAAGCATAAAGGAAGAAAAGCTAGCCGCGTTTATTTCACACACCGTCAATCGTCTTTTGCCAAAAATACAAAACGAAACGGCCACACAGACTGTTGAACTGGGGGGGGGGGGGGGGGGGGGGGGGGGGGAATGGCTGCTGTTCCTCGGTCCCAGACCACCGGATATTCAGATATACGTGTTAGCATCCGATCGGATTGGGCGGGCTATAATCCGAATCTGTTCTGACTTTGGAACATCAATCTGAATGGTTAATGTAATGAAACTGAATTCGATCCATTGGCCATTCGGATAGGATATCTGAATTCGGATCCGATCCGTTAAAGCCTTAGTCCTTTCCACCAGCTTAGCGTTCAATTCTAAATGTCATTCGCTTTCTTCCCGCCGTATCCGCTCTTCCTCTCGTCGCTCCTGTCTCCTCTCCTCCTCTCGTCGGTGCTCCGCCTCAACCTGCCTCTGCTGGGTCTCCATGAGCAACCTTAGGACGTCGTTCATCATTGCTGCCTCCTTCTCTCCCATTGTCGTCTCTATACTCTGAACAATAGTCCGGAACGTGTTGATATAAAACCGTGCCTACAACTGTTTTTGGGTTTCGTCGCCTTTCGCACGACTGCCAAATCCCACCGCTACCACCAAATGTAGAGGTTTCCACGACTCGACTCGTTCAGGCAGAGCGCCGCTTGCGCTAATATTCCTGGCCGTAGGGTATACACACTTGATAGATAGGCACACGATGATTCAACATAACCCCAAATGCATGTTTAAATAGTCCTATACACTGTTACATTGACCAATCGCCTTCCTTGGCTCTTTTACGAAGAGGTCCATGAACGCGGATCACTCTTTCTGTCCTCCTGTGTCGTCCCACCGAGAGCAGCTTATGTTACAATGTTCAACGTTACGTAATAATTAAATTATATAAGGGTCCCCAGACCATTACAGTTACAATGAAGTGGAGGATTATAGATATTATCGTTCTATTGGAGCAAGTGAAGCATGCTGGAGACTACTACAGTTTGACATAACTGAACGCTATCCTGCTGTGGCAGCTTTGAGGATTCATCTTCCAGAACAGCAGTATGTCATCTTTGAAGAAGGAACAGAATCAGAGGTGGCAGTACATCCACCAAAGCAAACGGAGCTTACTGCTTTCTTTGAATATAACAGGACACATCCAGGTACTGTAACCACATATGTAGATTTTCCCTGAAAATTTGTTTTTACATTTGAAGCTCCCCCCCCCCGACAGCTAAACAAAGGTAGAATAATTGGACAAACCATACCATCCACCACCTTAGTGGTGACACTTTCTATCTGCATATTCTTCTCCATCACAACCACTGCAAAGGTGCCACAAGTTTTGAAAACCTCAAGGTGGTCAATGGAGTACTTTGTGATTCTTATAAAGATGTTTGCACCCATCTCGGTTTACTTCATGATAATGGAGAATGGAACATTGCAATACATGAAGCTACCCTGCTGGCCCTGTTTCTATTATGATGACTATTTATTCAATAATGGTCAAGATGGCGGCACCAGTAACCGAACATGGTTCAAAGGCTCCCCGAACTAGAAAAGTGTATGTAATGGAAAAAAAGAAATTGCACGAAAACGTGTACCAATGTGCTGCAAATCATAATAACGGGTGGCAACTCAATTTTCAATGTAAAAAAACAGTGGAATACAATAATTAGTTCAGTAAACATTGATTTTGTGTACATGTTAATGGGAAGCTATGCTTTGCTTTCCCGAACTGAAATCTCCAATGTAAATTTTTGCACAGTATGCATCTTGCAACTTTTCTACACGTAAAAATGAGGTGGCAAATGTTTTATAACTTGTGGTTAGTTAATGAAATTCAAGAGTAGCCATTTTTTATACACTTAAATAGGTGTGTCTAGCTTTGTTTTGAATAAATCTGAACCATTAGTACTTATAAATTCAACACAAATTCAAACCACACTACCCCTATGTACTAGCAATGGAACACATGCTATAGGATGTCATTGAACACCATTGACTGCCATTTTCTGCATATGGTATATTATTGACATGTAGGTAATGCATTAGAGACCCAGGTTGCCTATTAATACTTTGTGAGTAACCAGACATGTACTTATAAGGTTGCAAGCACATCTTGCATAGAGTTAAATTGTGATGAGCATAATTGTATGTGCATGCAAATTCAAAGAGTAATTTTTGTACAGGTTATCTACTTGGTAATATGCCTACGGAAGGTGCACCTGTAATATCAAAGGAGCATATTTGTGAAGGTCAGTTGTCCAGTCTATACTATGGGGTATGATGCTGTAAACCCCTCTCTATAGCTCTCATACTGCTCCTCAAAGACCCATCTCCACTGGTGCGCTCTAGCTGTGCTGAGGCAATGAGCTTGCTCTACGATTACTAAATGACTTTTTTTTGTTGTAAATTCAGGAATAATACATATGTATAGAATATTGTATTTTGTGTGTGCAATATAACTTTTCCATATTAACAGGCATGAGGCACAAGATTGATCCCCAAGGTGCTGTTGTCATAGGTATCTGGGGTACGTAAATGCAACTCCTCAGTGGAAACAATTTAAATGGCTGTAAGCTACATGTACTATCACATGTTCTAAGTACGAGGTGAATATTAGTTAATTGACAGTAAACAGGAAAAATTTATAAACGTCCAGCTTAGTTTTTTTAAGGTCAGTATTTAACAAAAAAGTCATCCTGGCCATGGAATGGAGCATCTATTGGGTAACCAGGAGAGAACCATAAGGTTTTTCAACTGATATTCCCACCCTGGACGCTCAATTCCATAGCTAGACGAGGATGGCTTTTTGTTAAAACCAAAACCCAGGCTGGGGTTTATAATATTTTTCAGTGTGAGATTTCTTTTTGGGGGTGATGGTGGTGGTGGTGTGCGTGTGTGTATGTGTGTGTGTGTGTGGGGGGGGGGCGGAATTCCCCTCGAAAGATGAATACCGGGGTAGCTCTTGCGTTTGACCAAATAGGTATATGCTTCTACATTCGAAGCATTGAAGGCCTAATACCGTTCGCTGCTAATACAGCATGTCGTCACAGCGGAGGCACACTATACGGCAAGTGTACGAGCGTAATTGACAAATGATAATAACTTACGTAGCGGAAGTTTCGCATATCTCCGCTGTGATGAGTTACTGTAAGAACAGCGAACGGTATTAGGCCTTCAATACTTCGACCCAAACAGATAAGGACTTATACAACGTGGCAAAACAGTCAAACACCACTAGAATACTGAAACGGCGGAACGCAAAAAACTTTGTTTTGCGTACTCCGCGGTGTACAAATGTACACCGCGGAGCACCCCCAGGACATTAGACATTAAAAGTTCGTCTGTGTTCGGATATCGATTATGAAGCAATATTGGATTTTTTTTCACCTGCAAAACTAAAACTACGTACGATCCGCTACCTAAAACCAGCTAGAAGCAGGAGCAGGAGTTCTTACCTAAAATCTCATATGAGCAGGTGCAAGTATGGCTTATGAGCAACAGAGCAAGAGTGCATAGGTGTGGACTCAACTTGACAATTCAAAGCTCGGGTACCCGGTGGTCTCGTACCCAGATCCAAATGTACGTAACGATATGGTTATAGACCCCTTGCCGTGTCATCCCAGGAAGGATCAAAACATTAGCGGCCATATTGTTTTGGACCAAAACGTGCGCGTTATTTTGAAATTTGTGTATCTACGCCGAACATGACGTACAAATCTAACACTATAAATTGTACGCCCGCAACAACCCATAACCATTTCATTCGGTTCTAAGTATATCATTCGCACGTAATGAAAACACAACTTCTAAATAACGCACACATTTTGGGCCAAAACAATATGGCCGCTAATGTGTAGATCCTTCCCGGGATGACACGGCAAGGGGTCTATACATTGATATTAAGAGTAGATGGGACAGTGTCCAGCAAAATCGGGCTTGTGAGGTTATAATTTTATCACTGCATGTTACACTAATCAACACATCTTTGCAACGGTACTACCTTTACCTTTAAAAGTTCGTTCACTTGTTCTCAAATCATCTCTCTATGTGGAAATCGATTTTGGTGCTCTAATTATTTTCCATGCCGCGAGTACAAAGATCGCTAACCCAACGGGTTAGAATTCAATATTTCTCCATGTACGAGTGTGGAAAATGCATCAAATTTGGGTTGTACATAGGGGAGTCCTGTAGCTATTGATTTGTTCTGTTCGTTAATTTCTGTATCATCCGTTACGGAGATACAGTTGAGCAAACTACTTGCATGTTTTCCCGCTGGCAAATCGCGTCCCGCTCAATGTATGGGGATCGAGGGAGGCGGTGATTATATCTTTGGCGCGAATCAAGCGGGAAAACATGCATGTAGTTTGCTCAACTGTATCTCTGTAACGGATGATAGAATAATTAACGAACAGGACAAATCAATAGCTACAGTACTCCTCTATGTACACTCCGAATTTGACGCATTTTCAACGTTCGCACATGGCGAGATGTGAAATTCTAACCTGTTGGATTAGCGATCTTTGCACTGACGGCATAGAAAATAATTAGAGCTCCAAAATGGAAACGAACATAGAGAAATGATGTGGGAACATGTGTACGAAATATGAAAGGAAAAGGTTGTACCGTTGCGAAGATGTGTGGGACCTGTGGGTTAGTGTAACGTGCAATTTTTATAGTGATAATCCCACAAGCCCGATTTTGCTGGACACTGTCCCAGATGGTTATACGAACTGTATAACTAATTAAATTATGTGCGCTTTTCCCAAAGTTACACAGTTCGTATAACCATACTGATAGCCTGCTTGCAATATTTGATACCTGGATTGGAAACCCAGCAATGAATGTCATTAGTCACATGCAGTCCGAGTTTCGCCGGAAGTGGTCGTTAGTTGGGGTTTTATGGCTAGCTGTGTACAGTAGCGGCTCACTAATAAGACCACCCCGGGACAATCGGATCTTGTGGTAAAACTCGCCAATACGACCGTTTCGGTCTTACCGGCGAGTTTCCCGCCTTTCGAAATGCGCTTTGATTAGAATGCCAGTAGCAGATAAACAAACGAATCGTAACAAAATAACAGCTGGAAGGATGAACAATTATGCCAAGGATTGTAAAGCAAGCTTAGAGCTGGCTCGTGTGTGTCATAGACATTGCTAACTCCATTAGTACGGGATCGTCGATTTTCCCCGCAATCAAATGCATAGTGGGTACCAACTGTATTAGGAAACCACCCCAGCAAAAAATTCTTGGCCAAGAGTCCTGGTCAAGATCCTGGCCAAGGTCAAGACACCCAAGGTTATTGCGGCCAATTCCTTGCCCTCTTGGCCAAGATCTTGGACCAAGATCATGGCCATAATCTTGCTATCTTGCCTTCCTTGCCCCAAGATCTTGCCTTCCTTGCCCCAAGATCTTGCCTCCCTTGCCCCAAGATCTTGCCTTCCTTGCCCCAAGATCTTGCCTTCCTTGCCCCAAGATCTTGCCTTCCTTGCCCCAAGATCTTGCCTTCCTTGCCCCAAGATCTTGCCTTCCTTGCCCCAAGATCTTGCCTTCCTTGCCCCAAGATCTTGCCTTCCTTGCCCCAAGATCTTGCCTCCCTTGCCCCAAGATCTTGCCTTCCTTGCTCCAAGATCTTGCCTTCCTTGCCCCAAGATCTTGCCTTCCTTGCCCCAAGATCTTGGCCATGATCTTTCCTCCTTGCCCCAAGATCTTGGCCATGATCTTTCCTCCTTGCCCCAAGATCTTGGCCATGATCTTTCCTCCTTGCCCCAAGATCTTGGCCATGATCTTTCCTCCTTGCCCCAAGATCTTGGCCATGATCTTTCCTCCTTGCTCTAAGATCTTGGCCATGATCTTTCCTCCTTGCCCCAAGATCTTAGCCATGATCTTTCCTCCTTGCCCCAAGATCTTGGCCATGATCTTTCCTCCTTGCCCCAAGATCTTGGCCATGATCTTTCCTCCTTGCCCCAAGATCTTGGCCATGATCTTTCCTCCTTGCCCCAAGATATAGCTTACATCCTTGCCCCAAGATTATCTTAGCCAAGTTATACAGTTCATTAAAAAAAAACACACACATGTACATTTACATGCACAAGTATCATTCATTGACTGTCTTTATATATACCTCTTTGTTAATCTCTCACAGTTGCTTTGCATATTTGGTTGCACGAGTTTCGTATGGCTGTTGTATTGGATTTCAGCAATCTGTGAAATCTTATCAGTATACAGCATCAACACAAATGCATCCATGTAGAAAAATGTACCATACTGCACTTGATATCATATTTCACCCATATGACAGATACTTCCTTCGTTTGTGCTAAAATACCTTCCACAACAACCTTAAACAATACAGATGATCATAATGAAAAGGCAAATCAGCATGCAGGTTCAGCTTACAGGATAAAGCATTTTCTGGCCAGGCTGGGGTGCACTTTTGTTCCACACTATAAATATCAATATAGAGTACACAATGTTAAGGTCTTCATCTTCATCCAATCTTACCTGCATATCTTAAGATGGACACGGTAAATCATACAGATCACTGCTCCATTTCCCTTGCAAGAGTCACTGTTCACCTTTGAGGCTCAGCAATCCTAATGTCTTTACTAACCTGTACCGTGCATGGACTCATACCGCGATCTGCATGTTCTCAGCAACTATCCACTTTAATAGGGCAACAGACTTTATGTAAAGAGATACATTGCAATAAATACCTTTCTAAGATGCAATTCTGACTGTCCTGACAGCCATGCGTAGTACAGAGCAGAAGCTGGGATAGAAATGGCAGAGAGTACACAGCAAATATAAAAGTGTGAAGGCCCCCTATTCTTTGGTGTGAGCGTAGTACGCCAATAGACACACCAAATCAAGTGTGACCGTCACACCCAAGCGCTGGCGATTTCACCCAAAAAGTAGAAGGGGGAAAAAAAAAAAAAAAAAAGGAAAAAGGTTATGTATAGGATTCGAACCCGTGATAACCGTGACATTCTGCACTATACCCCTGTACCTTACGCCACAAGCTATCTCGACATGATTGGTTTATACGTAACTAAATTACTTTTTATCCCCACAATGTCATCAATTATAAATACAAAGTAAAACTGGGTGAACGTCACACCAAATAACCGGGTGAATTCACACGAACTCACTCGATGGTGTGATATCACACCAAAGATAAAATTTAGTGTGAAGGTCACACCAAATAACGGAGTGAATTCACTCGATGGGTGTGATATCACACGAAGATAAAATTTAGTGTGATGGTCACCCTTTTTAAAACGTACTATGGGTGATTATAGGTGACCTTCACACTTTTTTATTTGCTGTGTACCTGGTAGAAATGAATAGGTACTTGCACATCACTTCCACAGGAACAATGTGCTATAATTAGAATTGAATGCCATTGGGTACACACAATCCCTCCCTCCTCCGATTGGTTGTCTGTATTGCTAAAGTATATTAAACAGTATTAAAACTCATTCTGGTTGTCGTAATCAGGAAAGGAATATGGCTATGATAGGAACTAATCTGAGGAAACGGGCTATAAATGGAATAAATGCATGGTAACAAAAAGTAGCCCCGCAAACACCGAAGAAAAGCGTCATCGTACACAAAAAAAACCCCACATTGTATATATATATATATATATAATTATATAATAACAACGCACCTCAAACACTAAAAGACGAGGTAGCGTTACGTTCAGATTCGCTTCCCACCATCGCACGCGCTCGAACAAGCACGAATCGATCGTGGGCATCCACACCTATGAGAAGATAGTTCATGGAGCCAGCATTCAAAAAACAAAAGGTTGTCCACACAAAAGTCGCTCCTTTCTGCTGCAAGAACTCAGTGACACACGAACATGGCCACAGAAAACAATTTGTAGAAACATCAATAATTTTAATGCACGTGCGCGTATTAAGATCTTTGGGTCAAGAGGTCATGGCCAAGATCTTGGGTACTAGTAAGGCGGATCATGGCAAAAATCTTGGGGCAAGGAGGAAAGATCATGGCCAAGATCTTAGAGCAAGGAGGAAAGATCATGGCCAAGATCTTAGAGCAAGGAGGAAAGATCATGGCCAAGATCTTGGGGCAAGGAAGAAAGATCATGGCTAAGATCTTGGGGCAGGGAGGAAAGATCATGGCCAAGATCTTAGAGCAAGGAGGAAAGATCATGGCCAAGATCTTGAGGCAGGGAAGAAAGATCATGGCCAAGATCTTAGAGCAAGGAGGAAAGATCATGGCCAAGATCTTGGGGCAAGGAAGAAAGATCATGGCCAAGATCGTGAGGCTAGGGGGCAAAATCATGACAAAGATCTAGGGGTAAGTTGGCAAGGTCTTGGGGCATGATCATGGGCATGATCATGGCCAAGACCTTGGTCCTTGCCTCCTAGCCTAAATATCTTGACCAATAACCCAAGATCCTTGACCAAGATACCATATATAAATCTTGGACTCTTGACCAAGATTCTTGCATTACCTGAACTTGGATATTAAGTAATGATTTATCACTTTTCTATAGCTATCTTGCTATTTGCAATCACGCATACGATTATCGCACGGATTTTAGAGGAAATCTTGAAGCGGTGAAAAATATCTTGGATAACATCTTGACCAAGAATCTTGAATCTTGACCAAGAACCTCGTATCTTGGCCAAGATACTCAAGATCTTGACCCAAGATACGCAAGAATTTTTTGCTGGGACTTCATTGATCGCCTGTTCAGAGAAAGAAAGGTACACAAAAACGCCCCTCCAATATTTATACACTAGTGGTCTTATTAGACGGTGGTCGGTTTGGCGAAGTGGTCTTATAATCGGGCGGTTAAGTGGTCTGGTCTGATTAGTGAGCCGCTACTGTATACTGAAGTCTGTTACGAATTAAAAAAAAAAAAATGCAAGCTCATAGTACGCGTACATCCCCATACACCACGACGTGTGAACTCCACTTTTCAGTCACAGGCGTGCATATCAAAACGTGTTACAGTCCCACAAACAACAGTGGGCATTACATAGCACCGAACACCTACACGCTACGAGCTGCACGCTACAGACATATGACCGATGTAATCTTACAGGCGTGCATATGAAAACGTGTTACAGTCGCACAAACAGTGGGCCTTATATAACAGCTAACATCGTACACGCTAGGAACTACACGCTACAGATACATGTACGTTAGTCAACCTCATAGCTTTCGTAGTGAAGTATATGAAACTGCTTAGATGGTTCCTATACGACGATACGTTCAACCTGCCCTAACAATGAGTAGGGTTGTATACAGAGTGACAACTAACCTATACGAACACATCTTACCAGTAAAACACGCGTTAAGTGCTAGAAAAGGCTCAAAAAGCTAGGATAGCTGTACGCCCACGCACCGAAAAAAGCGAAACGCGGATTGCAAATAAATGTTGTACGAGTCCTAATGGATCACGTGAGTGGTTTCCAATCCATGTATCAAATATCTATGCTTGCAGTACAGTGTGGGAAACAAGTCTTTCTGTCCGCCGGAATGTCGGCGGCTCCAATCAAAATCGAGAGTGATCCATGGACATGCGTCTAAAACCTAGTCTCGTACCCAGACCCACGCCACAGCAGCGGATGGATTACATCACCGCTACGTGCTTACTTCCACGTAGCGGTGATGTAATCCATTCGCTGCTGTGGCGTGGGTCTGGGTACGAGACTATCTAAAACCAAGTTTAGTAGGAAAGGACTCATTACGAAGGACGGCTAAAATCTAACAGCCATACGTTGTTCAGCCCATCGCGTTCACCGATCTGAGTGCATCATTGTGGTGGTAGCCTTTTCATAGTCCCTACAACTTTAACAAACACTTGTACGTAAAAATGTCACGTTTTGTCGTGATGACGTATCATTGCTATGACGGCAAAAAATTATGACAACTTCGATCGACTTGTTTCCCAGATGATCATCGTTACGTACATTTGGGTCCGGGTACCCGGCGTTTTAAGTTCGTATGATATAGAGGTTAGCCGAATGGTTAACTGAAGTTAATGGCCGGAAAGGGCAGTGCCCGCGGCACGTGTATATAGGACGGCGCTCGTGATCATCAGCAAGCCACGTATGATAATATCGTAGTGCGCGCTAAGTTCAGCAGGAAGCGGAAGATGTCACAGACGTCTCGGGAGGATCGCCGCACCCGAACGAAAATGGCCGCAGCCTGGCAGGGGACCCATGCAATCACCGCGGTATCAGGATCAGACAGGGACGTAAAATTATAGGTGGGCCCGTTGCATATAGCTATAGTGTGCGGTGACCATGCACGGGACTCGGGAGTGCGTAGCTCCAGCCTAGTAACGGACTCGGAAGCGCGGTGCTTCAGTCGTTCATCTGGCGCATGTATGTTAGTAGGGCTAACGACAGTAGTTACGAACTGAGTTCGGGTGATGTGCCGAGAAGGGGCGCTCGTCGGCTCGGGAGCTAGCAGCTCCAGTCTAGTACATGCATGGATATACTTAACGGACTCGGAAGCGCGGTGCTTCAGTTGCTCATCTGGCGCATGTATGTTAGTAGGGCTAACGACAGTAGCTGCGAACTGGGAATGAAGAGTTCGGGTGGCGCGTCGAGAAGGGGTGCTCGTTGGCTCGGGAGCTCGCAGCTCCAGCCTAGTACAGCTATATACTTAACGGATTAGGAAGCGCGGTGCTTAACTCGCTCATCTGGCGCATGTATATGTTAGTGTAGCGGCCTTAGTATATAGGGCTAACGACAGTATAGTTATACGAATTGGGAGTTAAGAGTTCGGGCGGTGTGCCGAGAAGGGGCGCTCGTTGGCTCGGGAGCTTGCAGCTCCAGCCTAGTACATCTATATACTTAACGGACCCGGAAGCGCGGTGCTTTAGTCGCTCGTCTGCATGCATGGCGCATGTATATGTTAGGAGTTACAAACTGGGAATTAAGCGTTCGGGTGGTGTGCTGAGAAGGGGCACTCGTCGGCAGCCTAGTATATACCTATAACGGACTTGGAAGCGCGGTGCTTCAGTCGATCATCTCGCGCATGCATGTGGGAAGCATTCGGGTGGTGGGCCGAGAGGGGCGCTCGTCGGAGCGGTTCCCCATGCCCAGGACCGGACAACGGGGCTCGGGAGTGCTCCAGTCGATTGCCACCGCACCAGTATCAAGCAGCGGGCTCGCGGGAGCGCGCGGCCCCGGCAAGTATAGAACGCTACCAAGCGGCCTATATACATGTCAGTATATCGAGCGGGTTCGGGCGCGGGAGCTCGTTGCTCCAGCCAGCGCGCCAACCTAGCGGTTTAATGGGGGAGCTGTGTACAGGAGACAGGCAGCCATGCAGCTCCCATGCAGCTGGAAGGAAAAAATTAAATAATTTTTAGAAATAAATAAATACAAAGCAAGTAACGCGTCGTTATTCTCCTTGTACTGAATAACAGCAAGATGCATGCGATCGCGATATGTGCATCTCGGTGCGGTGATCACGCAGTGGTCAAGTATCATATGCATGAAGTCTCTAGATCTGCAGAGGGACGATGCCCATGCAGTGACCAGCCGTACCCGCAGCTAGCTCTGCAGAGATGAAAACATCAGTAGGACAACGTTTGGCACGCAGTCATGCATGCATTGCATGTCTGGACTCTGGAGCATGATATCACGTTTGACCTCAAGTACCATGCACCATTGAATAAGGCCTGCATGCATGCTCATTGTTACAATACTGGTGTCGCGCTCACCTTCGACCCGCCTGCTTGCATGGGATATATCAATATTGGACCATGCGTGCGAAGAAGCCATGCATGAAGACCACTGCGGCCTTCCTGCATGTGGAGCGCTGGGCGGCGCGCTTGGCCGACCATCCGGATGAGAAGTAAGAACTATACTCGCATTATATACGCTTTAGGGCATCCGAGAGGGCTTTATAGTGTTGGATTTAAATACCGCCGTCATTAATTCAGGCCATCGTATATAGTGTGGGCGAAGCAACATGACGTCTATCCGCAACAGCCGGGAGACATGCAGTCACGCATGCATGTAATATAGGCAAGAGGAGAAAAGGCTGGGAAGAGTCGTTGTCGCGTTGGCCCGAGCTACAGCAATGTTTCTGCTTGCGTTCAGCTCAGCATCATGCATCGGCGTCGTACCAATTTAAAGTAAAGCTAGGCTATATATATATATAGGGTAAATAATAGTCGTCTAATAGCCGGCTATGGATCTCTAGTGCCCATGCAGAGGGGGGCAGCGTTAACGTCAATGACGGTCTCGATTTACATGCAGATATACATGTATATGCTCTTTATACAGTATGTCTCAGTGGACCACACACATGTGGCTCGGGTACTCAGTTGTGCGCCTCGGTCGCGATCGGCCAGCTAGGAGTTCTTTCTGTCAAAGATATATAAATACCAGAAGGGCGTATAGGGCTAGAATTGTGCCGCGGTGCATGCGAGGATCGATGGCTATATACTGGGCATGGGCAGTTCTTCGGAGAGACTATACGCGGTGCTGCCATTTAGACATGCAGCTCCATGCATGCAAAGATTTTATTCGCGGTGCATGCGGATGATTTTGTGGTATACTGCACTGAGGACAATATACTATATACTATATATTCTTTGGGCTATACCACCGAGGTAGACAATTTAACGCTGCATGGTTTGTACAGGGAGCGTCACCCATGCATGCATGCACCCGACAAGCACTGCCCGCGGAACTCCTATACAGCTGCTAGTGTTCAGCCGGCCGGAATGCATGCGTCCAAAGCCTGCATGCATGGTCAAAGGTAATTGTTCACGGTTTATTTCGGCGGGTAACAGATCATGCTGATTGGAGCTGAAAATTTTTGCTTAGGATGTGCGCTGAGCTTCTGAGTCGATACTTTGCCAGTTAGTTTGTAACAAAGCTGTATCTATATAGAGGCAATGTGGCAAATCGTATACTTAGCGGCTGCGTGCGTCATGCGCAGATCGAGACTGATGGGGGTTGGGAAATCGATCCGCGTGCATATCCCATGCATGCGGATATGCCCAAGCTCGAGTACGCCTGCATGGTAAAGGGGGCTGCAAGACGGCCGCGTCTACATAGCTATCGATAGGCAATGTAGTGTGGCGCGCGAAGCGGGCTGCATTGGTAAATTCCGGATCGATGTTTATTTTTATTTTAGTGCGACCCCTTTGATGCAATGAAGGGGTTTGGACAGCACAGCAGGTGCAATATTTGACCTCGGATTCGGCGTCGGCGTAGTCGGCGCGGACCCTAATCTTTATACCTGTCTGCGCTGCCTTCGGCATGATATGAATGCATGACAAACTATAGGCAGAGCTCTGAAGCGGAGCTGGGAATTAAGTCGAGAAGCGGAGCTGTGGGCGGCTGCGTGTTTGGTTTTGTTTGCACGGACGCCTGCGCTAGGGCGAGTTGGTGGTATATATATACTTGTATATACCCTCCGCGAGTCGGCGTTTGACCCGCAATCCCACCTGTGCTTTTATTTGAAGACCTAGCGACGACGCCTCGTCCTAATTCATCCAGGCTGGTAACCCTAATGAGCACAGGTTCGGACTTTTGCCCATGCAGCCTGTGGCGGCTGTACTGAACTACAGGCATGGCGAAAGGTGGTTCAGCGCCGGGCCCCGTTGTTCAAGTTCAGCAATGGAAGTTACTTGGTCCGTGACCGATTTGGGAGCCGCGCGAACAAGCTGGAGTGAATGCGACTGAGGCTGTACTCAGGCTACAGCAGCAAGGATCATCGCTGTGCGGAACGGCCTACACATTTCATATGGAGAAATCAACGGACACGAAAGTTGCGGTTTGTAAATTTTTGGATTTCATTCCGCGGTACGTTCCATAGAGAATGTATGGCGTTTTTACTAACTTGATTATTATTTACTTAACTAACGGACCTGCAACTTTTGCCACCCTCTAATACTACTCTAAATGATGTTTAAATGTAGGCAATTTCAAATTTTATACCTTGTATCGTCCAAAATTCTGGGACCATTTCTGAAAATATGATATTCCATAGACTTGTACAGAAAATGGAAAAAAATCATGCTAATTAAGATATTCCATTAGTTATAACTAATGAACAGAGGGGGGTTAGAACTTTTGCCACCCTCTGAAACAATTCTACAACTATCCAAATAATATAATATATGAATAAAAGTGGATGTTGTCGTGAAGAATTTGGGGACCATTTTTAAAAATAGTAAATCAGTTTTGGTGCAATAAGGCGCCATTTTTAAATGGCGTTTCTATGTGTTGCCATAGATATTAAGTAAAATCAAGGATATTCCATAGTTAATAAAATGAGACCAGCTATAACTACTAGGACATGCCACTATAGAGCATTTTGCAAAGCTGGAGTCGAGCAGAGGGCGTGGTGGGCCAGGTGCCGCCCCGTGCCGGGGGTAACTACTAGTACATGCCATGGAATACTAAAAGCTTCGAGTCTGTGTTTTCTGCAAGACAGATCGATGTATTGAAATGATGTTAGGCTGCTTACCTCGACCGGCTGCTCAGACACGAGATGTAGGCCTACACGTAGCTGTAGCTGGATCTGAGCTATCCGAGTGCATCCTGAGGTCTACAGTGGCGACGAGGGTGCACGGGATAGCTAAGAAGGATGGAAGGGGAGTATGACGCGTCAACGGAAGACTGGTTGAGTTAATACGTCGAGCGGCTAGAACATTTCTTCCTGGCAAATAAAGTGGAAGCCGAACAGAAAAAGGACGCTTTCCTCGCCTGTATTACATTTGGCCTGCTCCGAGCGCTCGTAGCACCCCAGAAATTCAAAGACCGAACGTACGAGCAATTGGTCGCAGCCTTAACGACACACGTAGCGCCTAAACCTCTAGTCATCGCAGAACGTACGGTTCCACAAACGGGACAAAAGGAGGGAGAAAGTGTGATATGTTGTATGCAGCAAGTTTGCAGAACTGTGCGTTTGGTGCGACGAGGGGGTACAGAAGACACTCCTCACAAAGGCAGACCTCACTTTTGCCAAGGTGCTGGAGACAGCGGAAATAGCGTATAGGGAGACTAAAGACGCGCAGAACAGTTGCAGAGTGTCACAAAACAGGAAGTACATGTACATCAAGTGGCAGCACCACCAAGAAGGGGGAGACCGTCAGGCCTAGGGGCTTGCAACAGGTGTGGAGGAGCGCATGATACTCAACAGTGCAGGTTCAGAAACAAAGTTTGCAGGAAATGGGGACACATTGAGGGGGCGTGTTGTGCAAAGAAAAGGGCAGAAGGAACAGGTGTTGGAAAGGGTGTACCCACTAGAGACCACTCTGTGAAGGAACTAAAGGGGAACGATGAAAGTGAAGAAGAATGGGACAGACTGCAATGGGGATCACTACATGGCCTAGCAGAAGACAAGAGAAATGGAATGAAACAGAGGACAATGGGTAAACCTATATGTATGTGGAGCTCATCATGAATGAACAACTGCTATGTACATGTATCAATACAATTGGTTGTACCCCAAATTGTACAGGCCTGTACAATTTTATAGGCCTGTACCCCTGTCCAGGCTCGTACCCCTGTACCCCTCCCTGCATGTACACGCCTTTACCCCTGTACAAGCCTGTACCCTTGCACTGTACAGTCCTGTACCCCCCAACCCCCCCCCCCCCCCCCCCCAGTACAGGCCTGTACCCCTGTCCAGGCTTGTACCCTTGTACCCCTCCCTGTACAGGCCTGCACCCCTGTACAAGCCTGTACCCCTGTGCAGGCCTGTACCCCCCCCCCCTACCCCCCCGTACAGGGTTGTACCCTCTGTATCCCTCCCTGAACAGGGCCTGTACCCTTGTCCAGGCTTGTATCCTGTACCCCTCCCTGTACAGGCCTGTATCCCTGAGCAGGCCTGTACCCCTCCGTGAACAGTGGTACAGGCCTATACCTCTCCCTGTACCCTTTCACAGGATTGTACTGCTGTACATGTATAGTTCATGTCTCTACTCAAAGCATGACATTATAACCTCTTCTCTAGTTTTGGGTGGCCATCCCTCCTGAATAGGCTGAAACACCCTTGCTAACACCAGGTCCCTTAATTGTTGTTGTTCTTCCTAATTCTGCCACCTCGACCGGGAGGGTTTGTAGTTGGGAATGTCCCTCCTTCCTCATCCATTTGTGCCATCTGCATGTCGGCCACCACTGGGAGACGTGAAAGTGCATCAGCATTTGTGTGCTGAGTGGTACTCTTGTACCTGATATCAAGACAGGGCTAGCCTACCGCATATACCAATGCAACCATGCTGCTGTCACTGCTGGTAATCCCTTTTCCGGGTTAAGAATGGACACCAAGGGATGGTGGTCTGTCACCAGTGTGAAATGGGGAGGAACTGTGATGTCTGGAAACATTCAGTGATTAGAGATATATAGGATCACGTGTGTGTATGTGATTACGTGTATGATTCAGTATAATGAATGAATGGTTGTTGATGTTGTGAGCTATCCGAGTGCATCCTGAGGTATCGAGTGTCTGAGAAACAAACCAGCCTAGGACGCCATTGCATGTGGTTGAATCTTTTGAAACATGTCTGATGATCACATGTACATGTACAACAGTGCTTTGTTGTGGCACCTGCAGTTAAGTTAACACAACTGCAACGCTATACTACATCCATAGTGACATCCATGCACACTGTTCCTTCTGATTGTTCCTGCAGCTAGTGAGCGTTGTATGTGAAAAATCAATTTAAGCTGACACTTGAACTCCCTGAAATAAAAATGCTAGTGATTACTAGAATACACCTGAACACACATATTGCATACTGTAGAAGAGAACAGGTTAACTTACGTCCTTTTCTTCAACCCAATATAAGTGTTTTTTTTTTAACCACTTTAAAACACTAGATAAACTATTCTTCCATTCTGGAAAGCATGGTATTATTCAGTTTTCAGTTTTTTTTTTTTTTGTTTTTTTTTTTTAAACAAACCCAGCTAGCTTACCTTTTTCCTTTCACACACAATCCTTTCAGTCTGATAGTACTTCATTTGACATGCCCTATAAAATGAGAGCCGGGGCCGGCAGCATGAATGGGGATAAGGGGAGGAAAGGAGAGAGGAGGAGCAAGAGTGATGGGGAGGAAAATTGAAGGGAGGAGGAGAAGAGAAAGTATTATTTATTTATTTTTGTACAGGTTGTGGTGGCACTTTGTATATGCCAAAACATTGAGTGTCTGACTGGCTAAATACAATTGAGGGATTCATGAAAGTTTGTGTTATGATGTTCTACTTGCATTGCTGCAGTATTATTGTAGGAAGTCTTCCCTTTATATGTACAGTTAAATGGCATGTTTGAAAACCAGCTGGATTAATTGACAGAACAGCAAGTGACATGCCACGTGTAAACCAGGGGGTAGGTGCGGTAAATCCCTGATGTTATAGGAAGTACATGCATGTAATGGTGTGCTTCTTGTACATGTACATGTAAATAAAATATCTGTAGCAAATGCATGACTGGATACCATAAGTGATACTGGCAGATGTTACCTATTCCTGCCTCCTCCTCCCCCACGTTCAGCTGATGTGTGTGTGTGTGTGTTGTGTGTGTGTGTGTGTGTGTGTGTGTGTGTGTGTGTATGTGCATAAACACCTGCTGATCCTATCTTATTTGGAAGTTTGTACAAAGTAACAAAGGCCCAATGTCATGAATTTTGTTGTGTGGCCAGACTGTTCTGATAAAAGGTCTAGGTCTGTACATACAGTGAATAATCTCATGCACAATGCCATATAGCTGTGTCATAGTATGTTAACAAATGTGCAGCACTACTACTTGTGTCCATACATGTATGTACATTTTTGGTGAGCCCCAGGGTTATTCTATTGCCTGTCTACTTGTTGCCAGCTAGGCTTGGAGTACTACAGTTGAGAGTCTTACTGTTGACAGTAATGAGAGCAAGGCACTACATGTAATGCCGTGCATACTAAGAATGAAAAACTTTAGGGAAGGCCAACAGTATAGTGAGAAGACCACCAGTACAGGGAGAAGGCTAACAGTATAGGGAGAAGGCCAACTGTATAGGGAGAAGGCCAACAGTATAGGGAGAAGGCCAACTGTATAGGAAGAAGGCCAACAGTATAGAGAGAATGCCAACAGTATAGGGAGAAGGCCACCTATAGGGAGAAGGCCAACTGTATAGGGAGAAGGCCAACAGTATAGGGAGAAGGCCACCTATAGGGAGAAGACCAACTGTATAGGGAGAAGGCCAACAGTATAGGCAGTAGGCCAACAGTATATAATAGTTGTGTCCTGTTATTAGTACAATGTACATGCATGTTGTTAAGGGCGGTGTGTCCATACATGTATGTACGAAGTGGGCCCATAAGGTTATTGTATTTGTGATAACTAATGCAAACAGTAAATGGGCATGGGCCAACTTACATGTATGAAGTTTAGCATAGCCCCAGAACCATTATCCCAGTACATGTAGGGCCCAAAACCAGCTTAGGGCTGGCTTGTGGTTTCCTTGTCCACACAATGGATGTGGTTGCTGTGCAAAACTTAGGTAACCACTAAAATCACTACCTATCTTTGAAGTACCACTACATGTACATGTAGTGACCTACAAAACATTTGCCAAAAGTTGCATGAAGGGCATAAGATGACTTGGCTACATACATGTACATGTATAGAAGGGTTAAGGTGACCACACGTACATGTAGGTAACATGTTGCTTGCAACTCAAATGAATATAGCACATGGTCACCTTTTAAGGCGCAGCCTCAGATGTAAATGTACCTGAACTTTTGTGTAGGTAGTCAGGGTTAGGGTTTATACATGTACCTGTATCTGGTAGCCACCAGATGAGAGCATGGTGGTACCATTTTTGAAATAGTCCTGGGTACATACATGTATACTAGGCACAGGATTATGTAACAGTAGATGTTGTCTATAAGGATAGACAATAGTACATGTAACAAAGAGTACATGTACAAGTTAATGTACCTCTCCAGGCCCTTCAACAGAAGTACTTTAACATGCATGTTCAAAGACCTCTGATGGAGCCGTCACCAAAGTGATGCATTGTATGTGTACAAAGAATACCTCCCCCCGTCTGGGGGATTTGGAAAGGTGATCCAATGACACCACCAACACCCCTCCAGGGAAGAGAGGAAGTGTTCTCAGCACCAATGCATGCAAACAAAAATTAGCATGTCCAAAAATACCATGCGTACTCTAGTGCATGCAACCACTAACACAATAGCCCCCAAACAGCCATTCACACACCTGTTATCTGTCGTCACTGTGTTCAAAGGACTGGGGAAGTAGCCAGACCAGTAAATACTTTGGTTTGTAGTACTGCAGTTAGTAGGTCTTCATTGATCCTCTGCTCCTCCAGTAGTATGGTAGCTCTCTCCTGGTAGATTGTTGTGTCTTGTTGTGGTTGTACAGCAATCTGTGTGTGTGTGTGTGTGTGTGTGTGTGTGTGTGTGTGTGTGTGTGTGTGTGTGTGTGTGTGTGTGTGTGTGTGTGTGTGTGTGTGTGTGTGTGTGTGTGTGTGTGTGTGTGTGTGTGTGTGTGTGTGTGTGTGTGTGTGTGTGTGTGTGTGTGTGTGTGTGTGTGTGTGTGTGTGTGTGTGTGTGTGTGTGTGTGTGTGTGTGTGTGTGTGTGTGTGTGTGTGTGTGTGTGTGTGTGTGTGTGTGTGTGTGTGTGTGTGTGTGTGTGTGTGTGTGTGTGTGTGTGTGTGTGTGTGTGTGTGTGTGTGTGTGTGTGTGTGTGTGTGTGTGTGTGTGTGTGTGTGTGTGTGTGTGTGTGTGTGTGTGTGTGTGTGTGTGTGTGTGTGTGTGTGTGTGTGTGTGTGTGTGTGTGTGTGTGTGTGTGTGTGTGTGTGTGTGTGTGTGTGTGTGTGTGTGTGTGTGTGTGTGTGTGTGTGTGTGTGTGTGTGTGTGTGTGTGTGTGTGTGTGTGTGTGTGTGTGTGTGTGTGTGTGTGTGTGTGTGTGTGTGTGTGTGTGTGTGTGTGTGTGTGTGTGTGTGTGTGTGTGTGTGTGTGTGTGTGTGTGTGTGTGTGTGTGTGTGTGTGTGTGTGTGTGTGTGTGTGTGTGTGTGTGTGTGTGTGTGTGTGTGTGTGTGTGTGTGTGTGTGTGTGTGTGTGTGTGTGTGTGTGTGTGTGTGTGTGTGTGTGTGTGTGTGTGTGTGTGTGTGTGTGTGTGTGTGTGTGTGTGTGTGTGTGTGTGTGTGTGTGTGTGTGTGTGTGTGTGTGTGTGTGTGTGTGTGTGTGTGTGTGTGTGTGTGTGTGTGTGTGTGTGTGTGTGTGTGTGTGTGTGTGTGTGTGTGTGTGTGTGTGTGTGTGTGTGTGTGTGTGTGTGTGTGTGTGTGTGTGTGTGTGTGTGTGTGTGTGTGTGTGTGTGTGTGTGTGTGTGTGTGTGTGTGTGTGTGTGTGTGTGTGTGTGTGTGTGTGTGTGTGTGTGTGTGTGTGTGTGTGTGTGTGTGTGTGTGTGTGTGTGTGTGTGTGTGTGTGTGTGTGTGTGTGTGTGTGTGTGTGTGTGTGTGTGTGTGTGTGTGTGTGTGTGTGTGTGTGTGTGTGTGTGTGTGTGTGTGTGTGTGTGTGTGTGTGTGTGTGTGTGTGTGTGTGTGTGTGTGTGTGTGTGTGTGTGTGTGTGTGTGTGTGTGTGTCCAAATTATTATTTATTATATCTGATGTATGTGGATGTAAGTACCACTATGTACAGGTACATGTGTGGACATCATTGGTGTGTGTGCCCATGTTTGAAGCACACTCTACACAGCTCTACATCAGCGTGTGTAGTCCGCACATGATGGAGACACTTGTGAATATGTGCATCGCCACCAGTAGAGCTATTACATTGAGTGTCCACACTGTAACTGAGCATGCGTGACTTGCAGGAAGTGTCCATGCACTAGGTATGGTGTGTGTGTCCCACAGGTCAGCTATACACATGGTAAACAAAGGGACAGAGATGCTACACAAATGGACAATGCTCAGTGGTTCATATAGGGAGAAAGCCAACAGTATAGGGAGAAGGCCAACTGTATAGGAAATAGTATAGGGAGAAGGCCAACAGTATAGGGATAAGGCCGACAGTACACATAGGTAGAAAGTCAACAGTATAGGGAGAAAGCCAACAGTATAGGGAGACGGCCAACAGTATAGGGAGAAGGCCAACAGTATAGGGAGAAGGCCAACAGTATAGGGAGAAGGCCAACAGTATAGGGAGAAAGCCAACAGTATAGGGAGACGGCCAACAGTATATGGAGAAGGCCAACTGTAGGGAGAAGGCCAACTGTATAGGGAGAAGGCCAACAGTATGAGAGAAGGCCAATGTATAGGGAGAAGGCTAACAGTATAGGGAGAAGGCCAACAGTATAGGGAGAAGGCCAACAGTATAGGGAGAAGGCCAACAGTATAGGGAGAAGGCCAACTGTATAGGGAGAAGGCCAACAGTATAGGGAGAAGGCCAACTGTATAGGGAGAAGGCCAACAGTATAGGGAGAAAGCCAACTGTAGCCAACATTATAGCGAGAAGGCCAACAGTATAGGGAGAAGGCTAACGGAGAAGGCCAACAGTATAGCGAGAAGGCCACCAGTCTAACACTACAGGAAGAAGACCAACAGTATAAGGAGACGGGCAATTAACGGTCCGGGAGAAGGCCAACAGTACAGGGAGAATTCCATACAGTACTAGTATAGGAAGAAGGCCGAATCTCCTCCCCCTTCACTGCATCGCATGTTCTGCACATACTAAATTCACACAGTATACTCACCAAAACACCTGAATCTCAGAAGTTGAAATCATGCAGGGCAATCCGTTTATTGCCCTGCATGCATCATTTGTGCCTACACATCTCCAAAGCTACGATTGTATATTATCGTTAATAATTCATCTGCAATTAACAGTTAACTAGTTGCAACGTACGCAATAATTGTAACTTAATCCAAGATGACGCAAGGTACTACGTTATGGCATATTGTTTATGAATAAATTATGCGCGGTAGAAATTAATTTTTTGTCTTGATTTTACTACACGAATGGTTCATGGTATAATTATATAAAACACAGATTCACAATCAGACCGATTTATTGTAAATTATAAACGTGTTTAAAATTCAATTTGAAAATAAAAGTATGATGACCGCCTATGTATGGGCCATTTCTCCATATGTATATTCGGACACCGCAAGAGCTGCTTTGGAGTGTAACAAGCGGTCTCTTGTCAAACGGCAACGGGCAACGGGACGATGTAGGCGTGCGGGTCAGGTAATGGGAGGGGAGGGGATACTCGTTGAGTAGTTGAATTAAGATCTGACCATGCATATATGTAGACCCATAACCCATGCATGGAATTAAGGGACCAAGGGTGCTTGGGGGAGGGTTGGCCCTCCCGGGCCGTCCCTCTGGGCGAAGCGGAGTCCCTCCTGGCTTCCTCCCCCAAGCGAGACCGGCGGTCCTGCCCCTAATCCGAACGGGCCGAGTCCCGTAAAGGGGGCGTGGTCAGCTGGTGGGGGTGGGTCGTTACGCCGCACGAAAGGAGCACGGGATCTCAACCCCAACACCCCTGCCAAACCCTAACTAGGTAGCTGGGCCGCAATGGGGGGGCAGGGTCCGTGGTCAGACCGAGATGACCTTGCATGCCCCTCCCCTTGTAGAGCCATTAAATAGAGGTTAGCCGAATGGTTAACTGAAGTTAATGGCCGGAAAGGGCAGTGCCCGCGGCACGTGTATATAGGACGGCGCTCGTGATCATCAGCAAGCCACGTATGATAATATCGTAGTGCGCGCTAAGTTCACCCTGCCCGCCCTCCCTTGCATAGAAGCGCATGTATAGCGGTAATTAAGTTCATAACTGACTCGTTAGAAAATTTCAGCCACCTAGTCCGGGTTTGTATCGTTGCTCATATCCTCCGGCCTCCGTTCTTGAACGGAGTGTCCGTGATCAGAGTGTTGGGCGAAGCGGAGTCCCTCCTGGCTTCCTCCCCCAAGCGAGACCGGCGGTCCTGCCCCTAATCCGAACGGGCCGAGTCCCGTAAAGGGGGCGTGGTCAGCTGGTGGGGGTGGGTCGTTACGCCGCACGAAAGGAGCACGGGATCTCAACCCCAACACCCCTGCCAAACCCTAACTAGGTAGCTGGGCCGCAATGGGGGGGCAGGGTCCGTGGTCAGACCGAGATGACCTTGCATGCCCCTCCCCTTGTAGAGCCATTAATTGCTGTCATTTCGGCACACTGTGGCCTGAGGGGTGTTAGGTTTGAGGGGTGTTACAGCCCGAGGAGTGTTATGGCAACACACTAGAGTGTTCAGCTGACATTTATGGGTGTTAGCAGGCTATGCTGGGGTGTTAGCAGCATACCCCACCAACAGTGGGGTGTTGGGTGATTTTAGAGGTGTGTTGTCACAACACTGGTTTACCGCATTTACACCCCAATGTTCAGCCTTGTGTGTAATTACTTTCTGACTGTTGAGCGCGTGGTTTGCGAGATATACACGACCAGTTTTCTACGTTTATGAAGCATGGATGAAATTTTTTCGCTCGCGTATCATCGGCGATATTTAGAGAGATTCAGAAATTTTTGGCAATCTGATCTGAAGCAGACCGCGTATATAATGACCGAATCACCGCGATTATTCATACAATGCTTGCGAAGCATCCGTGAATGGTTTTCGCTCCCGTATCATCGGCGCTGTTGATATTCGATCTGAAGCAGCCCGCGTAAAATAATAATGGAATCACCCGTGATGCATAGTTATGGTATTAGATGGCAGAACGGGGCAGAGAATGGAGAATTGTTTTTGCGCGCACCATCTTCTATATTACGTTTGATCATGAGGAGGGAGGGGGGATTAACTCCAATTAAGGCTGTACATGTATAGCCAGGACATCATCGAGCTCTATCAAAATGGTTTTCAGATTGTGTTTATCACAGGCTATATACACAAATAGCTAGCTTCCCATGTTATTGACGTTGTTTATAATACAGAGCAGAAATCAATGCATGCTGATGATGGATACATGATAAGATAGAAAAGCAAAATGATAAAAGCTGCTGAAGATATGAGAGTTAAAATGACACGCTGCTGTGTATGAAAAAAAAAAAAAGTCAGCCGGCAATGAATTTTGATAGCTTGGCAAGGGATTATTGTGGTAACTGAATCCCATGACCATGCAGGGCGTAATTGTACGCTGCATCATCTTGCATCACAGTGTCCCACTGCTCTTCATCCATAGATGAGTAGTACTGCTGAACCCAGTGGCGATACTCCCCATGGTTAGCCTGCTTGTCATCATCACAGTGGCGAATAAATAATCGCTGCAGGAAAAAAAAAAAAATTATTATACTGAGAAAAGCACAATGCAATCATTACAAAATGTGCTAGATGTCGGCAGTAAGTGTTCACGTCAGCCAATTCATGTGTTGCTCCACCCATACTTTGTATAATGTTCCTTGCAAGGTCCATGGTAGGCATAAACTTGCACCTAGGGTATGGATGTTTACCTAGGCACTGAAGAAATAAACCAGTGTAATCAAAATTTGGTCTCTAAAGCTGAAAGCAAATCATACCTTCCTTCTTTCATCTGTTCTAGCATCAGCAAGCCTTGACTTGCAGAAACGAAGAGCATCATCAAACTTAAATTTTTCGTTTCTGACAACTTCAACAGTTAAAACTCTTGTAACGGCAAGCTTTAATGAAAAACATTTATAACAGTACATGGATACATATACATGTACTGCTCTCACCCTGATGCTTTCATCACTGGGTTCCCGCATAAGAGACTGGCAAAACAACTGACAGACTTCAACCTTCAGTGGTGACTATACATATATACAAGCAGCCATATAACAAACTATTACACTTCCGCTTGTTACTAATTAATACTTCATGCATACCTCATAAACACTGCCCTTCGTAGTGTAGTTCTGAGCACTAATACGTTGAACTGTACGAGTCAGTTCTTGCAGGGCCACTTCCACTTTGCCTAGTTTATCTTCCATACCTTGCATCCGCCGCTCAAAATTCTGATTTGAACTTATGATATTGGACCTTAATTCCTGGACTGTGCGCTGCAGTGAAATCCTAAAGGAAGCCTCATCCGCGATGTGGTCATGCTGAAACTCAACATCGTCAAGCAGAGTTTCAGAGTAGTCTCTATCTGAATGACGGCGATCGGTCAGCGTTGATCTTGAATGCAAGGCAGCACTGGATTCAGAACTGGCCGCTGCAGAACTTGTACTGGGCAAAGGCGAAGCGGTGAAGCCTATTGCAAGTGATGCTGAAGAGATTCTCGGGGGTCGGGCATGTCTTAACATTTCTCTCACGTGACTGAAATTCACTCTCGCGTGATGCGTGCAGTATGGAAGAGAAGGAGCGCTATTTTTGTTCGTCTTGCAAAGTGGGTTTTGCGTTCAAATCCAGATATGAAAGGCATCTTAATACTGCGAGCCATCAAGCATACGCTCAGTGCATTGCCTTCGATGAAAATCGAGGAGCATCTGTCTTAACTACCAGCCACTTAGCGCCGTCCCACGACGATTCAACACTTGATGTTGCCGCTAAAGAATCTTTCCATGTTGATGTTGAACAGGGTAAGTACTTACAGTAAATACTTATCATATGGGATAGTTACAGAGCATGATATGATTCGATATCATTAGTCAACGTAGGTGAATTGCAAGGTGGTGCCACATCACCTCGAGGCACTAGCAGCCCATCTACACCTGTTATACCAATCGGAACTGAAGAACGAGAAGGTTTAAATATGTATGCATTTATGTGTGGTACATGTATTTATAATTCAATGCTTTACAGCTGAACCTGGTGATTCAAGCCAGCTGATACATTCTGCAGCCTCTTATGCTCCTTTTGCTTCTAAGATGCTGGCAATGGCGTATCTTATGGTACATAGCCCCCGCCCAATGGTATGTTTGCATATAGCAGCCATTTGCAGAGTGTGCATATAATGCTTTGCTCCCAGGGACATACCAACCTAAGATTTGTGCTGCATACTCTGCGTACCATTTGTCCTGAGGTACCAAGTTTGTCTACCTTACTGAAGTATCGTTTGCCTGGGCACAGTTCTCCAAAGATGGTCAATTTTTCTTGCTGAGTCTATACATGATTTATTATTTGCGTTTGTATCCCAGTACAGCACACTGCAAGCTCTGGCATTCCATTTTATGTCAATCCTATCTCAGACAGCTTGAAGATGTGCTTTGGCACTCCCGAAATTGCTCGCAATCTTGTTCGCTATCCTGTTATCCCTAAGGGTGAATTCAAGTATGTCTATGGCCTTGTGTATGTGATTTATGCATCAGTGTTCTGTCTATTTTCAGAGAAGTGTTCCACGCTCTGCGTTGGAGGAACGACAAACGTTTCTTTGCACCTATGAGTACCACACCTTGTGGCAACGTATTCATAGGAGATTTTGTAGAGTTTACCCTGCTTGGTTCCACTACTCCATCTATTGGTCATGTCAGACAATTCCTGTGTCAGGTATGTTTTAGTACTCATTGGTAACAAAAGTCTACCTTGTTTTTTTCTATCAGGAAGGGCAAGATGGTGTGTTTGCTAATGTATTTGCACTAGAGCATGTTCCTTATATGGAAGGTTATGTGCTCAGGGAACCTAGTATTCTTGTACCAGTCCAGTGCATACAAGCTGTGGTGGCAGATATGCAAACTAGGGCGCAGTCTGTGTTCAAGTATCAGGACAATGACACTTTGGTGGAGCTTACGGGTGACGTAAGTACATGCCGCCCTCATAAACATGGTTTTTATGTTACGATGCTTTTTTTTTTGTTTTTCAAGGAGTACACCTCTTTGTTTGTGCATCATCCTTTGAAGGAAAAGTCAGTGCAATCTGGTGGCATGCCGGTCATCATGGTTCCACTCACTGTGTTTACTGATGACACAAGTGGTAATAAATCTAAGGTGTGGAACAAATTTGATTCGTGGAACTACCTTCTGGAAGGCCTTCCAAAGAAAGAGAATGGCAAACTCCACAATATCCACTTTATTTGCGCATCCAACAAGGCACGTGTATTAGAAATGGCGGTTCCACTAGTGCAAGAGCTAAATCTTCTTGAGCATGAAGGCATCATTGCTTATGACGCTTCGCTACAGTGCAAAGTTATAGTGGTTGCACCAGTGTTATCTTTCATCTGCGACAACCCTCGTGGTGCTGAGCTTTGCAGTCATCTGGGAGCAACAACAAGCAAATATTGCAGGATCTGCCTGGTATGTAATAGTAGCAATCAATTGTACATTTTAACGATGTGTTCTGTGTCATTTTTGAGGCTGACGTAAGCACAGGTTTGCAGGGCATTGGGGAGCTCAGGAAGAAGTGTGACACTATGATGCAAATTCGGAGCATTAGGTCTGCAAGATGTCAAGCTGACAAGAAGCAGTTGAAGAAACGGTTTGGAATAAGTGCTGAACCAAACCCAGTGCTAGAGCTAGCTGTGGACCCACATGAGTATTATGCACCACATAATGTTGCATGTAAATCTACACTTCTATTCCCCTATTTAGGTCTACACCTGTTGAGGTGTTGCATACCTTGCTGTTGGGCCCTTATAAATACCTTGTCAGAAACGTCATGGGTCGGCTTACATCAGCTCAAAAATTGGAGGTTTTGGCTCGCATTTCCTCATTTCCTTTTTCTGGCTTTGCTATTCGCCTGACTAGAAATATTGCTAAGTACTACAAATCATTTGTTGGGCGTGATTTTAAAGCCTTAGCACAGCTTGCTCTATTTGTATTCCTTCCGTATTTGACAGCTGGTGAAATAGAGGTGTGGTTTGCACTTTCAAAGGTTAGCATCTCCATCTACAAATGGTGTAATAAACTTTGCTTGTTTACAGGTATTTAGAATGGTGTACTGCCAACCATTCAAACCAGAGAATATTGCTTTGTACAATGCAATATGTTTGGACTTCGTGCGTGCTGTGGATCTGCATGCTCCTGAGTTAAAGGGGAAGCTGAAGATCCACTTAATTCTCCACTTACCTGAAAATATGCTGATGTTTGGGCCAGCATCAACGTTCAATACCGAGAGGTAATGATGTAAAATCATAAGTGCATCGTCTCACCTGTCTTAATTGTTTTAGATGTGAAAGCTTTAATGGTACTATAAGAGCTCACAATATATATGCCAATCGCCATGCACCAAGCAAGGACATAGCCACTAGTTTTGCCATTCAACAGAGCATGCGATTTGTATGCTCGGGCGGCCATTTTGATCCATCGGAAAGGTACATTGCTGTAATAGCATGTATTGTGTCATTGTTAATTAATCAACCTAATCCATCAGGTGTGGTGATGACCTAGTACAACTATATCAGTCATCTGAAGTGGAGAACTTCCTGGGTGGAGGAAGTACATCCTCATATAATCGAGCCATAGACCTCCATGGTGGGCTTCGCAAGGTATGATGCGAATGGACTAATAATAATTAACCAACATGTGTTACAATTTTTTCATCACTGTTAAATCTCATTTTTGTAACACTAGTCTCCTGTATCATTTTACAGATCAATAAGAAAGCTGCTGCATTAGGTTCTGTGATGGTTAAAGTTCAAGAATTTGATGGCATAATAGCCATCAACAGTTTAATATCTGATCACTCATTCACATTGTTTCTCCATCCAAATACTACCTTGTTAACCCCAGTCTTGTGGGGTAGGGCAAGTGTGGGATCTAATGTTCAGATGGTCAATGTTGGGGACTTCGTACACTACACTGAAAGCAGAGAACCCTTGGTAAATTTTTCTAATGGTTATCTCTTAATTTCATCATGCATATGTTATACTTATATAGATTCAAGTGGGAGTATTTCTAGGCTGCTTTGAAAATGAGGGGAAATGCTTCTGCATTGTGCGATATATGGAACCAGTGATGAATGGCACAGCACTTCGTCTGAACCAATTTGACTGCCCTCTCTTCACACTCACGAACATACTTCGAGTACTTCCATCTGTCAACATTTCATGTTCGATCTCCGTCGTCCATCAGTGCAGCACAACATGTGTACTTAAAGAGAAGGCAGTGGAAACCACTCTGGAACGGCACAAAGTCACTCAAAACACTCTATTTTTGTCGCATGACTGGTCCAATAACTTATATTGCTACAATGTGTTTTGTATGTCAAACAATATGTGAATTGTGTTTACAATTGAATTTTAGTGATAATAGTACGGTAAAAACCACGATCACAAAAAAAAAAGTATTTCCGCCATTGCTCACGTGACGATTGTGCAAAATGGAAGATCACGATCGACTGGAACGCTTTTGTTCGTCTTGCAAAGTTCAAATCGAGGTATGAAAGACATCTGAAAACTTTAAGCCATCAAGCATATGCTCAGTGCATTTTCTTGATGAGTAAATAGAAGCCTAGGTACTAAAGGCCTAACACGTGGCAGCGCGACGATCGATACGGCACTGTGGATGTTGTCAGTATATAACAAAAAGAATCTGTTGATGGTAAGTACTTGCTAATGTATGATGTATAAGCGTGACATGATTAGAAAATAGTGAACAAGTAAAACGAATCGAAAGGCGATGCCAAATCACCTTGAAGCATTAGCAGTACATCGAGACGTGCCTGTTCTATCATTTGGAAGGACGAGAAGGTGATGTTTTACGGATGCATTCTATTACGCGTGGTATTTATGCTTTGATACTTTACAGTCCAACCAGGTGATACAAGGCAACTGCTACATGCAGCAACTCTCTTGTAAGCCTTTCTGAGTTGCTTCAAAGTTGCTGGCAATGGCGCATCTTGTGTGGCGCATAGCTCACGCCCGATGGTATGTTTGTGTATAGCAGCCACATGCATCAAAATGTTTTTACACCCAGTGACATACCCAACTGAAAATCGTCTTGCATATTCCGCTTACTTGCTGTCCTGAAGTGCAAAGTTTGCCTGGGCATCGTTCTCCAGCATTGGTAAGTGTGTCTTGCCCGAGATATTGCTGACAATTGAATATGTATTTCACTACAGCACACTATGATCTGGGATTCACTCTGTCAGACCTAGGTACGCTTTTCTGATGGTTATCTCTACATTTCATTATACATATGTTATTTAGATGCAAGTGTGAGGAGCTGCTTTCAAAGTGAGGAGGGATGCTGCTGCATTGTGCAATAGCTGGAACCACTCATAGTTGGCACAGCACCACTCACAAGCATACTTCCAGTCCTTCTGTCAGCATCTCTTGTTCAAACTCTGTCATCCATCAGTGCGGCACAACATACATATTTGAAGAGAAGGCAGTTGCAGCCAGTCTGGAGTGGCACGGAGTAACTCAAAACACTTTGTTTTTGCTGCATGATTGGTCTAATACATTGTATTGTTTTGTAATCGTGTGTGTTTACTTGTGTCCTATTTCATTTTTTTTTTAAATGATAAAAATAAATAAATAAAAAGAAATTTTTTCATAATATATACGACGATCGCTAAATAAGAATACCACAGACGAATCATCCCTTCTACGGTTCCGATTCACCTGTTGAGTGTAATGATTCACCCGCGATAATAAAATAGGTGAGACAGAAAGCTGCCGAAAGGATATGATTCATCTCCATTAACACGGAAACGTGACAGATATTGTATCCGTCTGATTCACAATTAGAAAACTGGTGGTGTAGTATGGCAGCATATGAACGATGGCAGCTGTGACTTCATATTTGAGGTGATGTAGATACAGTTACTGGACTTTAAGTGACAGAGTTCTTAAAGGTATATGCACGCACACAACATACATGTACCAGTTAAAAATGTCTACCATGGCCCGTGCATTGGTGTGGATTTCTAGACTAGGGCAGCTAGTGCGTATACACGTTGCCTTTTCAACATGCACAGCAATTACCGTATTCATGCGTGTAATCTCGCTGTGCTTATGAATGCTAGTGTGCAATGTTCGTCAATGTGCACCGCTGTGCTCATGCTAGCGCTTCGCTATCAGTAGTGTGTTGTAGTACGCATGCATAGGCCCTATACTAAGTTTCAAATTTGATGCAAGCTTGTTCATGCCACTTTGTGTTGAGAGTGAAGTCAAGGTTAATAAGTAGCATGGCATAGCCTACTTGGATTCTATTTAGATCACACCCTAGTAAAATGACATGTGAGCATATTTACATCACTACTCACACTGAAGTATTTTGTTACGTGCATATAGCAAGGAAATAGCCTATATTAATTTCAAAAAATATATATTTCACAGCTTGAATATTGGGTTTATGCTAAATTAAAAGTGTTCATGCAGTCATGTGGCTACATGTCTATATCATTATACCACATGCAGGTCCTGATAGCAAGTAGACAATAATGAAATATGCTGGATGAATGCTGCTGAACACTGTTGTGTGGCCTTAATGGCAGGAGTTTGGACACTCTTTGTATTCATCAGTACTAAGGTGTGTTCCATACACACATAGTGATACACACACATGCACACATACACACATGTTGCATACACATACACACACATGCACACATACACACACATACATACACACATGCACACACATGCACACACATATGCACATGCACACACACATGCACACACACATGCACCAACATGCACACACACGTGCACACATGACACATGTACACATGCACACACATGCACACACATGCACACACACATACACACATGACACACATACACACATGACACACATACACACATGCATACATACACACATGCATACATACACACATGCACACACACATATGCACACACATGACACACAAGCATACAAGGGGATATTGCCACATTTTCAACAGGGGGTGGGTTTCGGAATATATAAAGATATAGGGGTTGGGCAAAAATAAATGTCTTCCCCCTGCACTGTTATATTTTTACATGGCATGTGTAAACCAGGGGGTGGGTTAGTCAATTTAGGGGCAAACCAGTACACACACATGCACATCTACACACATACACACACATGCACATGTACACACACATGCACATGTATGCACACATGCACACACATACACACACATGCACACATACACACACATGCGCACATACACACCTACACACATGCACACACACATGCACACATACACACATGCACACATACACACATGCATACATACACACATGCACACATACACACATGAACACATTCACATACACACATGCATACATACACACATGCACACATACACACATATGACACACACACATGTACACACATATACACAACACACACACACAGACATGCATATACATACACACACATGCACACACATGCACTACACACACATGCACACACATACACTACACACACATGCACACATGCATGTGCTGCTAATGCACACACATACACATATAAACACATACACTTAATTATCAACCTAGCTGGGTACACCCCCAAATGCAATGCAAGCGTGACGTTCATTGGTTGACTGATTGGCAGCAAATAGGGGCAAGGGGCAGGAGTACCCCACGAGCCTGTGTCCCTGTACCCAAACTCCCCGGCAGTGGTGGCACCAGCTGGTGCCACTGACCACAACCGGGTGACCTGTGTACCAAAGCCAGGACGCTGGTCCAGGCTTGGCTATCCAGGATCGTTGGGGAAGTCTGCAGGCACCAGGGTGACACTGGTCACCAACTGGGTGGCCTGTTTACCAAGCCAAGACGCTGGTCCAGGCTTGGCTAGCCGGCTTTGTAGGGACAAGCCCGCAGGGCACCGCCCCCTGCCTTACTGTAATTGAATATGACCAGGAAATGCATCATACAGCAAAGTACTAATACACGGGGAAGGGAGGGTGGGAAAGATGAAGCTCTCCAGCGCCTGTTGACCAGCAGCATGCGCTGGAGTTGCGCATCATCTTTATATACATGCATACCCAGAGGCTGGTAGTCCAATTATACAACAATAAGCGAACAAAGGGGCCATCGCCCAGCGCCATCTGACAATAGTAAGGCTACTCCATATGGCTTGAGTGTGATGTGGTTATGCGTGTAAACAGGAATTACTAGTGCCCATTAAAACCTGTTTCGCTTCTTAAACAGTACCATGTACACACACACACACACAATGCATACATGCACACACATGCACACACACAATGCATACATGCACATGCACACACATAATGCATACATGCACACGCAGGGGGGAGCGTCGATTAATAGGACTGCAGGACTGTTGGGGAAGGGGGAGGGGGGGGCCTCATATTTAGCCAAATAAAATACGAAAGCGGGGGGGGGGGGTCCCTCGCAATCAGGCATCTAACAAGGAGGATTGACCAGCCCCCCTGGCTACAGGCCTGCATACACACACACATACACACACATGCATATTCACACATACACACGCATTCACACACACAATGCACACATTAACAGACATGCACATGTGTGTATGTGTATAGCTTCATCATGTGTGTATATGTGTGCATACACATACACACATATACAGAAATACTGTTGGACAGCAAATACACTCTGAGAGAAGTGCGCTTTTTTTGCAACTGGAACTACTCAAAAGTCCTGTATAGCTTTCCTCAACGTGTATTCACAATTGTAATATATAAATATGTAAGGCATGCTAAAAATATATTTCATTGCGCATGCGTGACCTTTAGAAACACGTTCTGTTATTCAAGAACAGGTAAGTTCCGACTTTTTGGTAAGCTATTTGTTTTGTTCCAGCGTTGAGCGATGCATCAATTTTGAGTAAGACGAGTTGAGCGCTTTGAAGAGAGTTCATCGAGAACAGCAGTTCGCGATCGGACCGGAATGCCTGTTTATACGGTCTAGCGAAGGAAAATTCTGCTACTACCGCTCGCTGCGCTGCCTCACTATAATGAGCCACTTCATAAGGCAGGTAAGTACCTTATAGCGCTAAATAACGCCCTACCTTACCTTACAAAGGTCATATGACACGCTGGCTCTAGTAAGCCTTCCAGGTAAGCTTAACAATCGGTACGATTGACGCTGTTATTCACAGCAAAAACTCGCGGTGAATCAATGTTTGATTTGTCAACTGATTTGGTTGTAAAAATCACGTATAGAATCAATGATTGATTTATCATCTATTTCAAGCAAAAATCTATTGTGGAATCAGGCAATAATCAATAGGTGATTTAACAATTGATTTCCCATTAAAATCAATAGGTAAATACTCTGAAAAATCATATCATAATCACCCAGAGATTTATCAACTGATTCTTAGAAAAATCGATTGTATAAAACACTGCAAAATCACATCCAAATCATACAGTGATTTAACAAATGATTCTGTGTCTCATGATTGAATACAACTCTATGTATAGTCAGTTACTACAACTGTCGTCTGAAATAAGGCTTTCTGCTGTTGGAGCAGCTGTGTGACGGGATGCCCGGGCTTTTTCGATGGTTATCAAGCGCCTCTTATCGAACGCAGAGCGCTCTTCAACTTCATCCGCGTCCACTGGTTGCAGTTCATCGAGCGGCACAGCCTCTATGGAAGCTCGGAGCTCCTTGATGGCCTCGAGGTCGTCGTCTTTAATCACTCCAGCCGCAATTGCTTCCTTAACAGCCTTGTCGCGAGCAGCCTGGCGAGGAATAACAAATTTAAATTGATGCCTACTCGTGCGATGCATGGACGTCGATCGACTTACTAATGTTAGACGACTTCGCTTAAGAGACAAGCGCCTTTGCCTTTTCTTTTCAGGGTCTCCTTTAATTAGGACAGTACTTCTTTTGGAGGTATAGTAGTCCTAAATATGTATTTCAAATGGCGTGTGAACTATCACATGCATGCGCGCACATTTTACCTTTATTCTCTTTCTGATTACTTGATCCCGAGGAATCCACTGCTTGTTGTACGTCAGATTGGTTTTGACAGAATTTAGTAACTTCTCTTGTAGCTCCTTTTCTAATTGGCTCCAAACTTTGTCCTTCAGACAATCACCAAGCTCACTGGCATGCTCGTGAAATGCATCTTGTACTGCAGCCTTGTTCGAGTACAAAATATACAGTTGTGTTAGTTATGTGGCATAAAGTAACTTACCAGTGGTATGATGGCCTTAGAACTTTGCTCCTTTGGACTTTCATTAGCTTCGCTGGGCTCTAAAACATACATGTAAAGCGATCAGGCGGTCTTTATATATATATATACGTGCGCACTTACGCTCTGTCCTTTGCATCTGCTCTTCAAGAACATCTATACGCTCAAACAGCGTTTCAAGCTCAGCTATGCGCTCCTCCATCAATCGTACTTTGCTACGCAACGCAGCATCCACTGTACCGCTTTGCCTGGACATGAAAGCACGTGCACGTGTAGTGTGCAAGAATTAGGCACTTGCGTTAATTGATTGACGTGCAGTGTAATGGCGCAAAACGATGATGCAGTGTTCAGTAAGCGTGCGAACTCAAGCAGTTCCAGCGTAGTCCAGTATGTCTGTGATTGTGCGAAGTGTAAGGGGTCCTCGTGGTACGCATATAGAACTGTTCGACGACATCGTTCAATTTTTGGGATCAGTACTACAAAAGCCAATTTAGAAGCATCCTCCAACGGAAAAAAAGGAAGAAGGCCTTCTACAGGTTATGACATTGCCTATTCAATGTATAAAATATACTTTATTCATGCGTATGATTATGTGTGTGATTGGTATCTAGTATGTTCTTAAAATTAGTGTTTACCAAAATTCATGCATACAGTGGCATGCTGATTGTAGTCTTGCTAGAATGTTCAGCAAAGTTGCACTTTCACATATTTTGAGTTAACTGTTCAATTCAGGTGATGATGATTCTAAGTGTGTCAGTGCAAGTGATGTGGAAGAGTTATCCGAAATAAATAATTGGGATATCGAGCTATCAGGTAAGCTTATTGCTCACTTTATGTAACAAGCTTAGACTTGTCAGTTTTTCTAGAACACCAGTCAACTGACGATGAATTATCATCTGGAAGTGAAGAGACAATGACATCTGATACCTCCAATGATGAGATGCTTTCATCTGACAATGAAGAAATACTTGTTTCTGATACCCTTGGAGATGAAACGACAACTGACACACAAGAGGAACAAATGTTTGAAATGACAGATGAAATAAGTGAGCACACTGGAGATGAAATCACTGCTATTATGGAAGAAAATCTTTCACAAAATGAGCATTATGAAAGTCCATTGAATGAGACAACATCATTGAGTAACATACTGCTTTGGATTTGCATGGTTCTATTTCGTATATACTTCAAGTTCAAGCTAACAAAAGCAGCACTTCTGGCAATATGTGGACTCATATCATTTCTATTGCATCACATTGCTCATCCATTGAGCAACATTTTCCCCACAACTCTTCATAGCTTATATAAGATTGTTCGTTCTAGAAAGATGGAAAAAACAGTTTTCATTGTTTGTCCAAATGATTCGTGTAATCAGCTGTACAAACCAACTGACATTGTGCAGAATAAGTGTTGTTCTAATATCATTTTTGGTAAAAGATGTGGTCATGAATTAGGATACTATAAAAACTTGGCTTTTTCAAGGCAAAAATGGGTCCCTCACAAAACATTTCATTTTTTACCTCCCTCCCAATGGCTGAAACATATGTTCAATGATACAACATTTTGCCAGCTGATTGCCTCCAAGGATACATCAGATTCAACTGCTAATGAAATGAAAGATGTATATGATGGCCAAATATGGAAAGAATTTTTAATGGATCCTTTGCAACCAACGTCTCCATTACTATGCGACAATAATAATATTGGACTACTTTTAAATGTAGATTGGTTCAAGCCCTTCAAACATAGTGAGTATAAGGTTTCTGCAATAATGATGACAGTTCTGAATTTGCCAAGGAGTGAGCGTTTCAAGAGCAAGTGGACAATGGTATTGGGTGTGATACCTGGCCCTACAGAACCAAAAGGCAATATCAACACCTTTCTGAAACCAATAGTTGATGACTTGATAGACCTGTGGAACGGTGTTCCATTACATCCATCAGGAAAAGTTATCAGAGCTGCACTTCTTGGTGTGTCTTGTGATATGCCAGCATTGAGGAAGGTGTCTCAATTCTTGGGCCATAAAGCAGATCTTGGGTGCTCCCGTTGCACTTTTAAGGCTGAAAGAGAACCCTCAACTCGTGGCGCTAGTGGTAAAATGAGCTATTTCACATGTTCAGAAGCTCCAAGCAGAACAATGGAAGAGGTTAGGATTCAAGCTGAGGAGTATCAGAGTGCTCATTCATTGGCAGAAGCCCAAACAATTCAGAAAAAAAATGGTGTTCGATATAGTGAATTGCTACGACTAGAGTATTTTGACATTATTCGAATGATGATAACTGACCCCATGCACACATTTTTATTGGGGATGGTACATAATGAAGCCAAGCTGTGCTTTTCAAGTATGTCAGCAAACAATGCCACTGAGTTTCAAAATCGTATTAAAAAAATAAGAATTCCATATGACCTTGGAAGACTACCAACTAACATCTACAATAAAGCAGGTGGATTGACTGAGTTAACTGCACAACAATGGAAGAATTTTGCATGTATCTATGCTAGACCATGCTTGGTTGGATTGATACCTGACAGGGCATACCAGTCAATGCTCTTGCTGTGTCAAATTGTTGAGTACATTTCACAACCTGCTACGAGTGATGATATCATTGTAAACCTTTATAAGCTGCTTCATGAACATCATAAGTGTTTCAGAACAGCACATGGAAAATGGCAGGTGTCAATCAATTATCATATGGCATTACATATTCCAGATGTAATGGCAGACTATGGACCTCCTCATGGTTATTGGTGTTTTGGGTATGAACGAATGAATGGATTTCTTGCAGAGTTTCCTAACAGCAAGGTAGATATTGAGCCCCAAATTATGAACAGGATCTTGTTACAATTTTCATATGCCAGCTCTAGCCTACCTGTAATTACATCATCACTAAATGTTCCTAAGAGCCTGAAATGTGTCACAACAATAGAAAGTCATCAAGTCTTTCACACAAGCCCTATGAATTTAATACGTTTGCAACCTGCAGAAATGCGTTTTGCATTTCTACGCAAAATAGACCAAGGCAATATTGTAGACTGGCCCATTGAGCTAAAACATCCTAGCAAATGCAACTTAAAAATTGAAACCATTTTTTATGAGGAACTTGTACAATTTTGTAAAAATATATATGACACCGACATATATGTACATCCAAGAATGGACAAATTTGGTCGCTGTGTGGTCAGTGACCAAATTTACTCATCAGAGTTCAATTCCACTGATAGAGGTTCTATTGTGAAAGCAATGTTTGTAATGAAAGAAAATAATGAACTTCATCCTTACTATGGTAGAATTCAATTTTTTTTTAGAATCTATATCACATTGAGGCAAGAAGGTCTGCAGGATGAAATAAAAGAATGCATTCTGTGTTATGTAAAATGGATGTGTTTTAAGTCCCCTGAGATAGACAAGTCAAGTAAACATTATATGGTTAGTGATAAATTTTATGAACAAGATCGGATAATAAGTCCCAGACGATTTGAAGGCCGATGTACTTTAGCTCCAGCTGGAAAAGGATCATCTTTTTATGTTATCGAGCTTCCAAGATGATCAAATTGTATTGATGTATGTAATGAGGATTAAATTGCGTGTGCTATTACCACAGTAAAACCACATTTGTACATACCAGTGTACATATCTGCATGCAGCATTGCATGGCCTTAGTATCGATTGGTGATCCACTTAAAGGATGTAAAGAATTAATTAATGAATCGTCTGTAAAATCAAGCGCGCGATTCATCAATTGATTCAGAAATCAAAGCGCGATTTGTTGGTCATTGAAAAATCATAATGTGATTTTTTTTGTCTATTATAAAATCATAGCATGATTTGTTTAGCGTAGAATCAAATGCAAATCATAAGTGACAATTGAAAAATCAATTATAGAATCAAAAATTGATTCTACGCGTTTTTTCCTTGTGATTGTCACCGATCCGCTTAGCGAACATGACCATCGTCGGACTGAGGGCTGCACCCAAGATTCAATTAAAAAGGTTAGACGTGTCTCATATTGGAACCTGACCATTATATATTGTGTTTTCTCCGTTTGTTTAGTGTCCAAAGGATGCAGAGAAACACTCCAGGACTACTCGATCGTCGCATAGGCCCTAAAGACATGTTCATAGTTTTGTTGTATGATTGTATTTATTGTCAACTTTTTATTAAAATCATCAACTGTTGTTGTATAGTTTATTATGATCAATTTATGTTGTATCATAAGATTACGGTGCATGCACGAACTATTGATACCTGTTTCAACACCCATTAGAGTGTACTGGCTACACTTCAGGGGTGTTGGCTCTAACACCCTTGAGCGGTTACCACAACACTCCATAGGGTGTTATTCCTAAACAGGCGTACGAACACCCCTAAGGCCACTCCAATAAGATTCCTTGTTTCCCATTTCAATAGGACATAAAAGGCATGCGGGCGGGCGGTTCATTATTCATTATTCATTATTATAAATTGATACATGCATGTATTAAACACAAACCACAACTTACACGTTATGCAACGTCTTTAATATTTAAAAAAGGTTGCCCTCACACAACAGTAAAAAGTTAAACGAAACTAAATACTCAACAGCTCACACGCCCTGGCCCACTAGAAGATTCAATGCGAAGCAGTCATGTAACAGAACGTGACGTCACGTAAATGTATGTACCGTTTCCGCTCCAATCCCTTTATTCAATTATCTATGCTGGTTAGGGTTGCCGAAGGCCAGGGGTCTAGCCTATCAGGCCGGACCACGCCCACCCTAAGTATCATGCAGTATGTTAGGCGAGTTCTTATTCAAAACTCAGACATCAACTTGTACTATTATTACTTTTTACTGATTTACGTCAAATGGGTATACAAATCCAATTTTTATATTTTGCAATAGTATTATAATTTGTTATTACTGAGGATCTGGTGCAACCAATAAATGCGAAGTACTGAAATGACTTTACACATTCACCAAATTAATGCACGATTGTAAATCATAACTAACAAAAGCAGCAGAATTTCAAATACATTGTATACATGTGTAGCGGCTAAGCAGGAGCGTACATAATATTGGCTTATTGCATTGGAAGCAGCCATGCATTATGCTTTAGCATAATATATTGAAGCTTCCAGCCGTTGGGGAAGTATAGATTCCATCGTTAACGCTCCTGGATCAACTTGGCTCTTTAAATTACACATTCTGAAGGGGCAGATGAAGCTGGAATAGCGAGGTACTTTGTTGCAATAGTAGGGAATTGTGAGTTGATGATGGATCAAGAGAATTGCCGATCGACATAGCGGCGCGGAGGCAAAATCAGCGTATCAACTAATTAAAAACCAAATAATTGGCCTGACAGGTCGGCCTATCATGCAGGTCAGGCAGTCAGGCCGGCCGGCCTCAGGCCAGACCCCTGGCTGGCCTACGGCAACCCTGATGCTGGTGGCCACCTCCGCTTTAACTAAATCCATCCAGGACAGCTATAGATGTGCTTGAAAGACGTGGTCGAATAGAATCTACGAAAAGGAGTGTTCTGCTTCAATCCAAGGAAGTAAAGTAGTTTTTCTAGACGAACACGCAACAGATACGTTCAAGATAGCCATTTTTTTTATGTCTATGATAAAAATAATGGATGTTACGTGACACGTGATCTAATAATGAACGAAAACATGCGGTACCAAATAATGGTGCGGGCGGGAAATGGGAAACAAGGAATCTTATTGTAGTGGCCTAAGGGTGTTGCGGCAACACCCTTTTTTTAACAGTGCATGCATGCATGCACTCTCTTAAAATTTAAATGACAGTTTCATTTCTGCTTGGTGAGTGCATTTACCAATAACTGCATGATTTCTAGAGTTCAGCCGGCCAGCAGGCTATAATTATAATTATAGGGGCTGAATTTTTTTCTTTCCGGTTTGCAGTATGTGTGAGTGTGCATGGTAAGGGTGTCTTTATCAATGTGCTGTATTATATCATTATAATTATAATTATCTCTGTATAGTGCAGCCGCTCTTGGGAGGTAAAGGCTGGGGGGCGGAGCCCGCTGATATATACATGGGGCGGGAGGGGTTTACCCCTTCCGCAGATAGCTAGAATCCGGCCGCACCCATGCGTACCCTTATAATCATTATCTGGAACCCATGAATCCCTCCCATGCAGTTACATGCATGCCTGCACGCTGATATCAACATGCATGCAGAAGCATAGCCGGCAAGCAATAATCCATGCAGGGTTGTCACGTCCTATTCTCAGCCTACACCCACCACTGAACATTTTCCTGTCACGGCAAGCCCTTATTAATTCAATCCAATATCCAACACTTTTTTCCAACTGAAAACACATCGGGGCTGCAAGCATGTCACAACTCTTGAGCCTCAAAATTTTTGAGTCCTGATACCACCTGCAATTGTTTAACAAAATGCACTACCGAAAACAATTCAGTCGATCGACGTCTCAGTTAATTTATCTTGAATCGATGAAATCTTTCGTTACTATATTAAGGTCTGTGTCCCTTAATTACTGCAAGATTCAGTGCATGTCCATAGCCATATCGCAACGTCTTTATAGATCTTAACACTGCATGCCCACGGCAGATTTTTTAATGAATGACAGATGCATAGCAAACTGTCCTATGTATAGTTTGAATTGTGTCAGAGTGTTAAGCATCTATTGATTGGCTAATCCGGAAAATTCCTCGTGCGGCACTAAGTCATCACCAACATGCATGCCTTATTTTGCTGACGGATATATCGCGGTCATGTATAATTGAATCACCAAACTTTTGATTGTAGGTCTCTCGAAACAGAAAATTGTCTTGTGAATTAGAACATGTGCATGTACTCATTCCTGCATACGCTTCAGCTATTCAAGAACTTTTGGGTCGTCCACGCTGATAACTCCAGGGGCGGATCCAGGGTTTTGGGAAAGGGGGGGTCCAATAAAGATATTCACCACTGGGGGAGGGTACGGGAGGGGGCGTGCCCCCTCCCGTGACAGCAAGGGGGTCTGGGGGAGCGCTGATAGCTCCCCCAGTGGGGTCTGGGGCGAAGCCCCAGCCGCTTTTTGCTTTGGCGTTTATTTAGCATGAAATTCATAGTGATATTAGGGTGTGTAACCTCCCCTGAATAATGAAAATCGATTTTTCCGAATACTTTTAAAACACTAATCGATTTTTCAGGTTTTTCTGGATCTGAAAATCGATTTTTCCGAATACTTGAAAAAAGAAAATCGATTTTTCCGAATAGGTTTTGACAATTTGCCAGCCGAATACCTAGGTTATTCAGGTTTTCTGCTCATTGAGCCACCTAAATGTACACATCACACCAGAGACCCTCCTACAGCTACCCACATCACACCAGATACCCTCAGCACACAAACACACCTACCCCCATCACACCAGATGCCCTTAGCACACAAACACACCTACCCCATCACACCAGAAGCCTTCAGCACACAAACACACCTACCCCCATCACACCAGAAGCCTTCAGCACACAAACACACCTACCCCCATCACACCAGATACCCTCATGAGACACACAACCATAGCTTCCCCCATCACACCAGATGCCCTACTACAACTATCCACATTACACCAGATCAGTACCCTCAGCATGCATCCACAGCTACCCACATCACACCAGATGCACTCAGCACACAACCACAGCTACCTACATAGGCCTGAATCGCTTGGCCTAACCACATACCTAGTTGGGCGTGTCCCGACCTAAGTTAGCGTGGCCACGCTGAGCTTTACCAGTACCTACAGTCTACAGATGTACACATCGCACTTGATGCCAACAGAATAGAACCACAGATGACGTTTACGCACTACCAGCCATGCAGCCTCCATTTTACCATCGCGAGTTTTGAAAATACTAGTAACTAAGTAGGCCTTAGTACGATCGCGGCAACATCAGCTCAGAGAGATTGATGCAAGAAGCCAGCTGGTTCAAAATACACTAAGCGAACTGACTTTGATTTGTAGCTGGAGCTATCCGTCGCCATGACACGTGAAGAGGGAGATCTCTTTTGGCTACATGTAGTTCGAATTACTGCCCGTATTTGATCTCGTCCCCACGTATATATTTATAGTAACAGCAGTGACGTTATAACTTTAAATTAGAAGTAATTATTGTCGTACATGTAATATCGTAAACGCGTATCCGGATATCGTCATAAAAATGTATTCGAATAATGAGCGAATTGTCGATGCGGACGACGAATACCTAAGTACCTCCGAATGGAGATTCACAAACCGAATAGAACAAATCCAATAATCGATTTTTCCGAGTAATGCTAAATCACTATTCGAGCGGATAGGTTTTTGCGAATATCCGAATAACCCGAATAACCTGATAACCGGTTACACACCCTAAGTGATATCCAATACAAACATCATGCGATATCCGGATTACTAGAGCCTGCACTTGCATGGATAGCGACGAAAAAACTCTTCATTTTTCACAATGCTATGGTTCCTACTGCTACTTCGTGACGTAAAGCTTTTGTGAATTTGTGCCCGAAGCGTGCACGTGGCCATGCACCAGCTACATGTCGGTCTATAAACGACTCGCATATGTTTTACTATAGTATTAGTACTTTTAGTTTGTTTAGCTCTATAGCTACGGTAATAACCTAGGAAAAGAATCTGAGATCCATCCCATTCACGTCTTTCGATCGCTTACTATAATTCCTGCTCACACGCACCATTCGATTGATCGCGCGATTAAATTCTAATTAACCACACATGCAAAATTAAATTTCGTTAATAGGGGAGGATTTAGTTAGATCGATCTAGATCCCGCTTGGCTAGAACAATGTGCAAGCCTGCAAATGATGGTAACATGCAGAACGCTGCATAGATTACAGTATGCATTACGTCATTCTTATGCATTACGTCATTCTTCATATAGGAAAGGGGGGGTCCGGACCCCCTGGACCCCCCCCCCCCCCCCCCTAAATCCGCCCCTGAACTCGTGCATGATCTGATGGTAGCGCCTTGCCAGTTGGAAAACCCCGTCTTTATCTAAAGTCAGCCATACATGAAAACCCCGTCTTTATCTAAAGTCAGCCATATATGAAAACCCCGTCTTTATCTAAAGTCAGCCATATATGAAAACCCCGTCTTTATCTAAAGTCAGCCATACATGGCTGACTTTAGATATCCAACTAGCTGGTTTCATCCCCAGATCCACATACGCAGGACGGATGGATTACGTCACCGTTATGCGAAAAGTGTATATTGCGAATGCATATCATGATGGCGTGCACACATGCATGACAACTGACAAAACGCTAGATCACGGGCAGTGCTGCCGCGATATGGTCTTTAGCCGATATCGCCTCAGTATATCGCGATATATCGCGATATGAGTAAAATATCGCGATATACACTGCTAAAAACAAAGAGTGGATTTAATCTATTGAAGATTAAACCACAATCGTAAATTGATTAGATTAAATCGTTTTTGACTGTGGTTTAATCTTCAATAGATTAAATCTCACTCTTTGTTTTTTGCAGTGTAGTATCGCGATATTTTTAAGTATATTCATTGAGCAATTGTTTATCAATAACCATACCATTTTCATGCAAGTTGAGGTTGTGTTGTTGTGGTGGCGACACAAGAACAATGGCACAGTATCACATGCAGGAAAAGAATTTAAGAGAGGATTAAATCACTGCGTGAATGAACATATATGCTTTCCGATCACATAATGATTCCAAAATGATTTTGTTGCCCCATTCATCTTCCTCATCGAAAAAAAAGACTCGTGTTTAACGATATTATCTCCATAACCGTGAACTCTTCCGTGACAATATTTCAGGAAATAATACATATGCATGTCAGTATAATATGGTGAAAAAGACTTATTATAAGCGTTCGCGGTTACAGGTTTAAATACTTACACGGGCGGCTGAATTTCAATGGGGGCGGATGATTTACAGTATATAAGTACGCAGCACCGCAGCTGAATTTGAATGTATGTGCATGCCATGTGTAGCCCAAAACTAGTTGCATCTGCTGAATGACTTTTTCGTATATTTCCGTCTTTCTCGGTCTGTTCTTCCGGCTATCTCCGTATATCCATGTACGTTTGTATCGCGATATGACCAAAAAAATATCGCGATATATCGCATATCGCGATAAAATATCGCGATATATCGCATATCGCGATATATCGCGGCAGCCCTGATCACGGGCTTCATCATAACTTGATACAACGTACTACCATGGATTGCAATTGAACCACGATGGTTGGAAGCATCGCCGAACGTTTTGGCCAAAATGAAATGAACATGCTTCGATTGGTTAGTAATTGTGGTATTAATCTAACTCAGACCGCACGGCTGTTTCATTCCATTGAAAAGTTGGACATTAGGTCTCATCCCCATCCCCTGCTTGGAGACAGGCAACTGAACCCTAGTTACCGCATGGCACTGGAATGTGGCTTATCCTTCTTTATCCGTACAAGGTAAGCTCACTTTGAATCGATATATCAGTCAGGCGTCCTTCGAGGACTAAAACCGTATAAGTTTCATCTTTGTTGTATTTACATACGCACGAAGTGAGGGCCGAGACTACATGCGCTTTATTTTGAGTTGTTCGTGTCAATAGGCTTTTTTGAGAAATCCGCCCGGCCAAATAAAAAAACTCTTTTAGAAACGTGTACTCAAGAGACGGCTGTATTTGGTTCTGTTTTGGCAGTGTTGCCGCGATATATCGCGATTAAATGTTTATATCGCGAAAGGCGATATATCGCGATTAATCTTTAGTCATATCGCGAAATAAACGTGTACGGACGTAAACAAAGATATACAGAAATAAGATTTAGAAAGGGGCAGAGAATAAGTATACATTTAGGTATATCGATGAAAATAATTTACTGTCACTGTTAAACCAGTTCAGTTTGAATTTTGGCTTAGAAATATACATTTGCCAATGCAGCCTTTCATGCAAGATGCCACGCCCCCACGGGCGCAACCTTTTCTTCTTAAGGAAAATACCTAAGCAAAAATGCACAAGTACTTTATTGCTGGCTTAGCTATGGTAGGGACGTATGGCTCATGATTCATCCACCACAACGACGGATCATTATTTCTGAAATTGATTTCTGCTGACAGGCTGCTTGGAAGCATTGCGCAAGCTATCATGTAGCTAAAAAACAATTGATTTTTGTGTGCCATCCAAAGCCTCCCATACGGCAGTTTTGAAGGCTTTGCGATCAGCGCTTATGAAATTGTCTGTGGTAGCAAGAACATATAGCGTTAAGTACACAATGACATATACCTCTACCATATCCTTCGTGGTAACCATAACTATTCACCCCAACATTTAATAACCAAGAGATAATTGATCATGAATAATTTAATATATCGCGATATTTATATCGCGATTAAAGGCTCATATCGCGATATATCGCGATATAGACGATTAAGGATGAAGGTTATTTCGCGGCAACACTGTGTTTAGGGTGTAACGGGGCTTATTTTCTGCGCGTCCTGCCAACGCTTTGAAAAGGGCAGATTTTTTTTTACGTAGCCTGAGCCCTCCCATATCGTATATGTGCGAAACACACATAGGCCCTACTAGTATGCTTGGAAAACACACTATTCTTTGCATTTTCTATTTCGACTTAGCTTTTCTGGCCTCAAAGACTCCAGTTTGGAACGGTGGCGTAGCGAGGGTGTTGGGCGCCCGGGGGCAAAATGCACTAATGGCCCCCCCCCCCCCCCCCCCCCCCTCGGCCCAAGACTATTCACCCCTTGCGTTTGGGCAAATCCGAATACTGGGGGTGGGGAGTGGGGGTCAAATCCGACTACTTCCCTTTGCGTTTGGCAACGGATACATGGATACAAGGGGGGTCCCCTAGCGTTTGACCAAGTCAGGGGTGGATCCAGGATTTAGGCGCGGGGGGGAAATGATGGCGTGGCGGGACACGCCTACCTCAGCAAGCGGGGTCTGGGGCGGAGCCCCAGCCGCTTCGCAACTTTCGCACTTTTAAAGTCACAAAACATAGCATAATTGCCTAGAAACATGCTAAAACCAGGCAGAATAGTAAATAACTTGCTTCCAGACTTTCCTGTAGTCCTGCACGCCACGTTATTGAACCGATATACGGTATATCCGCTCAACGATCCATAGTTTAAAAGCGATCAGTATCGATAGGTTTTGCCGGGCCGGGGGGGGGGGGGGGGCGCCCTGCTGCTTAATTTCTTGTTCCAAAATTCAGCTCCAATTATACGAAAAGAAAATCACAATTTCATCAACACTTACAGTATATTCACGGACTTGCTGTTTCTAATCAATAAACGTAAGAGCATTAACATAAGCCTTTCCTCGGCTTACTATCCGGTACGCAATGCTATTTATAGCAAACATCTAGGCATTTTGGCGCCCCCCCTTAGGTCGGCGCCCGGGGGCAATTGCCCCCCCCCCCCCCCCCCCTCGCTACGCCACTGGTTTGGAAACACACTCACACTCAGGCGTACTAGCCAGACCTTCGCGTATATTCGGGCTACGCCTAATAATTAAGTGTCCTTGGGCAGTTGGTCATACTCATATGTCCTGTACGACTGATTGAAATGGTTGTGTGCTTCGTTCCCCCATCAGCCCAAAGCCTGCATGCATTCATGATTGCACATGTCCACCCATGGTGTTCGAGTAGGTGCATGTTTACTGTCCTTTTCATGCTGAGGAGCCTGTTCTATGGCTTTACCATACACCTGTATACAATTTCTTTACTGCTGCTTCTTTTACTTGCACGCTCTGGATAATCTCGTACCCAGACCCAAATGTACGTAACGATGATTATCGCTTACAGCATAACATCGATAATCATCGTTACGTACATTTGGGTCTGGGTACGAGACTACGCACTGGATGTGTAATTGCGTATGTCTGCATGTCAAATAAGAGCTCCATTGAAAAGGCAGCACGGGTATATTTTGTTTGAAGCTCCGTTTTCCACCCTTATATAGTTCAGTTATGACCAAATACTCTCTGACTGACAGAACTTCTGGACATGACATCCATTGCGTGTTTCCCATTTTTGTCGTATGTCAAATTTATACAGATGGGTGTGGCGACGTGCATTATTCATTAGTTGCATGGTCCCGAGTAACCGTGTCGTTCTCTCACCAGAAAATAAGCCCCAGCATGCACTAAACGCAAAGTTTTTAAAACCATCTGCCGGGCGGGTTTCGAGTAAAATCGGTTGCCGCCTGAGCACTTAATGAAGACATTAAAAGGCGTGCCTTCAATAGTCACATGCGCGGCAATTATGGGCCAAAGAAGAGAGTACTTTAACTGTGTGTATCATTCTTTTTAAGTACGAAATTGGTTGTGGAATAGCTCAAAAGCATAATGGTTGTGTATATTGAATTGATAGTGGCAAGCAGCGCCTCTGAACGTAAACCACAAAATAATTAGCTTCTCTAGGATCCCAAATACCAAAATACCGTAATGTTCGAATGTGTTCTAATTAGCAACCTAATGTCCAGCTCGAAACAGCCGTGACCGGCACAATAATACTATTAACATGCATATACTATTAAAAAAAAAAAAACAAGAAGAAAAAAAAAACTCAAAGTCTGAAAAAAGTGGTGCGGCCATGGCCGCACCTGCCGGCGGCGTCGGCCCTGTAATAAATGCTCATTTGTATCAATTCTATCACCATTTATTAGTGTCTTTTCACACTATGTGCTAGTTATGCATTAGTATTTGACCATTCATGTCTATACCCTGTATAAACATTCTAGATCTAAAGCAAGCTAACTCTATTTTAAAGGCTTTTTAGAATAAAACATTTACATGTAACCTTCATACCCCAGGTCCAAGTCCTACGCGTAAGACCAATATTTGAAAATTCATTGTAAATAGAAATACAGCTTTTTGGGCATCCATTTCTCTACTGTTGTTTGATGTGTCTATCGTGCTAAATTTACCAATTGTCAGTTTATTTTTTAAATCACACCCTTTGTTACACGATGCAAATAAACAGATACGGTTCTTTAAAATGCATTATGTAGAGAATTTAATTGTCACAGAAAAAAGTACGACAAGTATAACTTGTTTTTTGAAGGATGATGTGTGTGCTACTTTATACATTCTATGGCAGTGTTTTTACTCTAATTAGTTTTGCCATTTTTACCGAAAACGCACTGTACGTTTTCAAGATTTTGTTCATTCATCACTTGGCTATTCCCGCAACATGGCGTCTGACAAATGTCTATCGTTCATAAGCTTGTGAAGCTAGTAATTTCTAAATCTACAATGTAATTTTTATATTCTTAGTGCAAAAGACCTGTCCTTCTTCTTTTAACATGTTGCTCTGATCTCCCCAACATTAGTTTTTGGTACTTTAAGTTGCTTTGCGATTTACCGCAAGTACATCTTTTAGCAATGCAGTATTGATTGTATTTGACAATCTTTGAAGAATTGCAAGAACGTAAAAATATTTTAATAACCATTTCTACAGTAGAATGAGATTTTTGTTTGTTCTTTGATCATACCAGTTTGCTAAAAATTAATTTTAACTTGCATCCTACGCGTAGGACGATAATCCTATGCGTAGGACGACGGGGGATCAAAGGTTAAAATGCTCTTTACAATGGAGTAGCCTGCTGATTTGAACAATCAAAACCAAAAAAGTTTGAATATTAAATCACAAGTCCTTGTACAATTCGAAATTCCTGTTTTAACACATATTGGCTCATAAAAGACTTTTGTACTTGTATCTCAATAAACTGTTATGATAATAAATGGTGACAAATAGCCGAACCCAACTACGTGGATTAGTGGGAACTGTATTTTCAGTATGGAAAATTACAAAGTTTTACCAGACTTTGACTTATTACTCTTGACTCCAGAGATCATTATCACTATGAACCCATATGGAGTGCCATCTGCCAGTTCACTGAATGCTCGGGCACATCAGTTCTGAAGTTAATTATTAATGTATTAATGGTCGATTGTACAATGGCTTGGAGAATACCAAATGCCAGAAACAATTGTTACTTCTTGCACATCCAATTCATTTTATACATAGTATTATAATTATAATTATAATTAGTATCCGCGAAAACTTCCTGCATTATAAAATTATTGTGTTGTAACATTTGAATCGCTATGTCGTCCGAACGGTAAAGGCTATCGACTTCCTGTTTTCACGAGTTCATACTACACCATTGCTTTATGGTAAAATACATTTTGGTGTCTTGCACTTGCTCAGTGCCAGCATTGCAACGTTTGATACCTTATCTGGTTCAAACCCAACATAACTTTCTGTAGGAGTAGTCAAATCGCTTCAAATTCGGTTTTTAGGTACAGAGGTCCTATACCTATCGATTTGTTCTGTTCGTTAATTTTTATGCTATCCGTTACGGAGATACAGTTGAACAAAGTACTGTCACGGAAATTTCGGTCCGCTGAAAATTTTGGTCCCGGACCAATATTTTCAGAAAATTTTGGTCCGGTCGGACCAATTTTATCTGAAAAAAAAGGTCCGTGTCCAGAAAAAAAGGTCCGGATATTTATCTAACGCCACGTGGCTTATATTCATTTTGCAAGTGATGGCGGAGATGGAGAATGACGTTTCTGATTGTGACGAATGTGATGATCTAGTCGAGGAGGCTTATGCCTATTTAGTGTCCAAGAAGTATCCCGAACATGCCAGCGACAGCAAAAAGAGGGTTGTACGAAGAAAGGCTACGAAATTGACGTTATCTGGTGAAGGAGAGCTATTGTACAAGCACAAGCAAGGAAAGGGAAAGGTAGGTATAATATTCGGCAATCCTGTAGTTTAGTGTCCCACGATTATTCATTACCCTCAAACTTAGGTTTATGGTTAACTGTGGGTAAGGTAATGAATGACACTAAACTACAGGCAGGTAATCCTGTAGTAGTTTAGTGTCCATCATTACCCCTCGATGTTTATGCTTAACTGTGGGTAAGGTAATGAATAATCGTTGGGACAAAACTATACAGGATTGCCCAATATACTTCACTGCCATTTTATATTTGTATGTGTTCCATCTTTGACACAGAAGGAAGTGCTTTTACGTTACATTCTGAGCTTAGAAGAACGTCAGAAGATCCTGCTGGCATGTCACATAGATCCCACTTCTGGTCACATGGGCAAGACCAGGACGCTCTACAGAATCAAAGAACGATTCATGTGGCATGGGATGGTAAAGGACGTTGTTAACTTGGTAAGCTCCATATTTCATTGGTGCATGCTCATTATTTACATATACTTCTTCAGCTATCCAAATGTGGTGTTTGCCAACACATGAATAGGAAGCTCAATACTGGAGTGCCTGAGCTTCATCCGATTCCTGTTAAAGCCCCGTGGTACATGGTTGGCATTGATTTTGTAGGCCCACTTAGCCCAATTGCGAAGGACGGAAGTCGGTACATTCTCACTATTAGTGATTATTTCACAAAGTGGGTGGAGGCTATACCAACAGTGGATAAAAGGGCATCTACAGTGGCTAGTTCACTGTTTAAGGTTAGCAAGTGTAAATGTAGAATTCTTTATTCATTTAACAGAGTTTAGAAGGGATCTGTGGGATAAACATTCTCTCAGTAACCATGGTGAAGCCCCATTTCACAAGTTTATATGTACATTCACGTGGTGACACATATACAAGCACCATGCAACTGATCGTGTGCATGTTTATTGTGTTTGGCTCTTACATGCATGAAATTTTTTAATCATGTCTGCTTTAACAACAGGTGTTTATGCGAATGGGTCTACCCCGTGTTTTACTATCCGACAATGGCAGTGAGTTCTGCAATGAGCTTAACGACCAACTAGCTAAAATGCTAGGTATTAAGAGGAGGTTAACTACACCATATCACCCTCAGGTTTGTTTTATTTAAAATGCTATTCCTTGCTATACACATATACACACATTTATCATTCTTATTATTGACTTTAGGCCAATGGTCTTGATGAACGCTTCAACCAGAGTCTGCAAAACATGTTGGTGAAGTATGTTTCGTCGAAGAAGGAAATGTGGAGTCATTATTTAGACACCTGTGCCTTCGCATATAATACATCGCAACATGACTCTACAAAATTCACACCGTTCATGTTGATGTTTGGTCGCAGAGCAACGCTCCCAATAGATGTTGAGCTAGAACATCAAGATTCTGAAGATCTGCTTAAGGCATACAAGGATCTTGAAGATCGTCCCTATGCTGCTGCATTTGATGAGCACGCACACATACTGGAAGAGGCCAAAGGGAACATCATTGCTGCACAATTAAGACAGAAGAAAACATATGACAGAAAGCATTGCAAGCCAGGCCAATTTCAGTGTGACCAATTGGTGTTGCTGAAAAACTTCAAACGACAAAAGGTCAAAGGTGGGAAACTAATGGAAAGATATCTTGGGCCATACACCATTACGAATGTGCTACCACACGGTGTATATGAGCTCCGCAATGCAAAAGGAAAGACTACTCGTGCTACTGGAAGCCACTTGAAGATCTACAAGTCAAGTGATGCACAGTGTATTGGAGAAAATGAAGGATCCATAACTGGTGATGTAAGTTGAAAATAAATGGATGCATACATTGTGTGCAACTTTTACTTACCACAAATTTTTTTTTGTATTAAGGTTGAATCGGAAGCTGATTTGGATGGCAGGGAATCGGAAGCTGATTTGGATGGCAGGGAGTCGGAAGCTGATTTGGATGGCAGGGAATCGGATGCTGATTTGGATGGCAGGGAGTCGGAAGCTGATTTGGATGGCAGGGAGTCGGAAGCTGATTTGGATGGCAGAGAATCGGAAGCTGATTTGGATGGCAGGGAGTCGGAAGCTGATTTGGATGGCAGGGAATCGGAAGCTGATTTGGATGGCCAAAAAATAGAAGGTGATTTGAATGACAAAAAAATGGAGTGTGGTTTGAATAGCAAAAAAATGGAAGGTGGTTTGAATGGCAAAAAAATTGAAGGTGGTTTGAATGACAAAAAAATGGAGTGTGGTTTGAATAGCAAAAAAATGGAAGGTGGTTTGAATGGCAAAAAAATGGAGTGTGGTTTGAGTAGCAAAAAAATGGAAGGTGGTTTGAATGGCAAAAAAATGGAGTGTGGTTTGAGTAGCAAAAAAATGGAAGGTGAATTGAATAGCAAGAAATTGAAAGGTGATTTGAATAGCAGGGAATTGGAAGGTGATTTGGATGGCAAAAAATTGGAAGGTGAAAAGAAAGGAGATATCTCTCAGAAGGTAAATCAATTTTCATTTTGGATATAGATTGCACTCATTTTATAATTTATTACAAATATTATTTTCCACATTTATACATCAATTTGTGCAAGCTGATAACTTGCTTTATACATTTTCCAACAGAGGAAGAGAAGGTGTTCTTTCACAAGTCAAATGAAAAAAGAAATCCTTGACGGTGATTGGCTCAGTGATCAGCATATGTTTTATGCTCAAGAGCTTCTGCGGATGCAGTTTCCCATGTTTGATGGATGGCAGAGCACCCTTTTGGCTCAAGCCAATGCCTTCATTCCTGTCAGAAAGGATGCTATTCAAATCCATATTACAAACTCCCATTGGGTCACATCACTTCGACGCCGTGAGACAGTCACTCTTTTTGACTGCCGGAAGGTTGCAGGTGAATTGAGTTCTACCCTAGCTAATCAATTATGCCAGGTATATAGAACATCTATACGTGAACGCAGGGGGAACTCCTTTTTGGCTGTGAATGTTGCTGCTGTCCAAATGCAGCGTGGTATGGATGACTGTGGATTATTTGCAATAGCCTTCGCATTGCATTCTGCTTTGGGTCACTGCATAGAAGAGATTGTTTTTGACCAGGCTACCATGAGAAACCACCTTGTCAAGTGCTTCACGGCAAGAAAGTTCACCCCGTTTACCACAAAGAAAGTCAAAAGAGCGTGCAGTACCCGCATAATAAATATTGATGTCTTCTGCACCTGTCAGATGCCTGCCTCCTATGGGGACATGGTGCAGTGTGGTGTGTGTGAGCAGTGGTTCCACGTCAAATGTGTTGGCCTTCAGTCACTTCCATCGACAGCGGAGGAATGGAATTGTTTGCTATGCTGCTCATAAATATTGGTGTGCCAATGAACTTTACTATTTATTCTATTACAGTGTAGTTGCACAAATGAACTTGAAGTATTTATAAACTTCACTGCCAATTGCATACATGGGGGTAAGGAGGGGAGGGAGTTATGAACGAGGTTGTAAGGAGATGAGGGGAGGGGAAGGACCCGGTCCTGAAATTTAAATTGCACCTAGTCTTTTATTATTGTTATCTCTGTTGGCTATGAGTATCAATATTATATACAAGTACGTGATGGACTATGCGCTTATAGCATACAGTGCACTAGAGAAACAACATCCGGACCAAAATTTTCAGGGCGGACCGAATTTGTCGAAAAAACATCCGGACCAAAATTTTCACGGCGGACCGAATTTTTCGAAAATATCAGTCCGAGCGGACCAAAATTTTCAGCGAAAAATTTGGTCCAGGACCAAATTTTTCAGGACCAAAATTCCAGTGACAGTACTTTCACTTTTCCCGCTCGATTTGCGCCAATGATTTTGGCAAATCGCGTCCTGAGGAGGCGGTGGTTACATCATTGGTGCGAATCGAGCGGGAAAAGATGCACGTAGTTTTTTCAACTGTATCTCCGTAACGGATGGCATAAAAACTAACGAACAGAACAAATAGATAGGTATAGGACCTCTCTACCTACAAACCGAATTTGAAACGATTTGATTACTCCTACAGAAAGTTATATTGGGTTTGAACCAGATGGGGTATCGAACGTTGCAATGCTGGTCCGGAGCAAGTGCAAGACACCAAAATATACTTTACCATAGTGCAATGGTGTAGTATGAAGTGTTGAAAATAGGAAGTCGATAGCCTTTACCGTTCGGACGATATAGCGATTCAGACGTTACAACACGATTATTTTATAATGTTATAAAACGTAGGATTCCCATATCACGGCTGTTTCGAGATGGACATTAGGTTGTTAATTAGAAAACGTATGTATATTACGGTACAATTCTTATCCGGGTCCCATAGGAGCTCATTAAAATGTGGTTAATGTTCTAATCCCTATTTTGTGAAGATGCGTTTACCATAAAATACCAATATATTTTTGAACTGTTCTATATTCAGTTCGGCACCACAAAACGTTAATGCGCACTATTGAGGGATGTTTTTTATTAGCCCACTAAAGTCGCGCATCTCACGGTTTCTTTGTTTTTGTTTTGGCATTCCTGAAGCACTCGAACGGCAAGCCGTTTTTCTCAAGAAAATGCCTGAGAAAGTGGTGTGAAATGCACCTTGTTGCAAAGATAGATCATTGCCCGTTATAAAAATGCCTAGCTTATGTGCAGACTTATTTTCTGAAGCGAGAACAAAACCCTTTACCCTGGACTAGCTAATCATGAATAAAGCGGTATCACGTGCGCTCATGCTGCAATCGAAGCGGATGGAAATTTCTTCATGTCAAGTGCAGTACAGTGAGTAGGGTATACCGGGCCTTTTATGCGGACAATATTAGATGAAAAAAACGTCTCGAGGCAACCTAGAGACAATCTACAGCTGTGCTAGCCTGCTACTGCTTCCCGCGAATTTCTACAAAACGAAGGCTTGAAAAGGAGGTTGTGAGGATAGAAAGGGTTAAGGAAGGTGCTAATCCTTTCATCCCCAGGGCACTATAATATACAGTTCAGCATAGTAAGCCCCGCCCCTCTGACGATAATGTTTCCCCCAGCTGCCACGCCCACCTCAGTTTTCACCCTCTTCATGTTGGGGAATCAGGGATACCTGCTAATTCAAGATGTGCTTGGCGAGCTCTACAGGTTAATGATACACGGCTATAGCCTATCTACACAATACAAGTGAGTGGAGCAAGTCATGTGACTGATGATGTATTGTTGAATGTGTATATCCCACAAGCCACATGTCCTTCTTGTGTTTTGGCCTACATTCACACCTTCTTGCTCCCTCTCCCCCTGCCTTCCTCGCTCTCCCTCCGCCTTCCCTTCCTCACTCTCCCTTACCTTCTTTCCTCCCTCCTTCCACCCTATCCCTTCCCTTTCTTCCTCCCTCTCCCTTCCTCCCTCTCCCTTCTTTCCTCCCTCCCCCTCCCTCCTTTCCTCCCCTCCCCACCTCCCCTCCCTCCCTTCCTCCCCTCCCTCCCTTCCTCCTCTCCCTCCCTTCCTCCCCTCCCTCCCTTCCTCCCCTCCCTCCCTTCCTCCCCTCCCTCCCTTCCTCCCCTCGCTCCCTTCCTCCCTTCCTCTCCACTCTCCCTTCCTCCCCTCCCTCCCGTCCTCCCCTCCCTCCCTTCCTCCCCTCCCTCCCGTTCTCCACTCCCTCCCTTCCTCCCCTCCCCCTCCTTCCCTTCCTCCCTCCCTCTCTCTCCCCTCCTTCCTCCCTCCCCTCTCTTCCTACCTCCCTCCCCCTCCCTCCCTCCCCCTCCCTCCCTCCCCTCCCTCCCTCCCCCTCCCTCCCTCCCCTCCCTCCCTCCCTCCCTCCCCTCCCTCCCTCCCTCCCTCCCCCTCCCTCCCTCCCCCTCCCTCCCTCCCCCTCCCTCCCTCCCTCCCTCCCTCCCTCCCTCCCTCCCTCCCTCCCTCCCTCCCTCCCTCCCTCCCTCCCTCCCTCCCTCCCTCCCTCCCTCCCTCCCTCCCTCCCTCCCTCCCTCCCTCCCTCCCTCCCTCCCTCCCTCCCTCCCTCCCTCCCTCCCTCCCTCCCTCCCTCCCTCCCTCCCTCCCTCCCTCCCTCCCTCCCTCCCTCCCTCCCTCCCTCCCTCCCTCCCTCCCTCCCTCCCTCCCTCCCTCCCTCCCTCCCTCCCTCCCTCCCTCCCTCCCTCCCTCCCTCCCTCCCTCCCTCCCTCCCTTGTTCGCTTATTTTCTTACCCAATTTGATTATAAGTCTATGTGTTGTGTTTATTTTACTTGTACATGGTCTTTAAGCTGTAGAGGTTTCTACTGTATTCTGCATGCCTCGTGGGACTCCGTGTTACATGTGTGGGGTGTGTAGAGGCATGATTGTACATGTGTTGCTTTCATGGTTATGATGCTGTCATCTAATATAATGTAGTGGTCTCAAAGGTCAAACTATGTGGCCACTCTCCATGCAGGACACCACTGACACAACTCAGCACACCTCATCACATTTTCCATCCAGCCAGTTGGTGAACCAACCTATATGAACATGGTCCCCTCTAGATACTAACAGCCAGACTATCATGTGAGCAGCTTCATTGTCATGGCTACAACTTGTAATGACTCTTCTCTTGTACAGATTGGCTCCACCCACTTGCACCTCTATCCCTGTCACTAAGCTGCGCTCAGTATACCATTTTGTTCTTTGCCTCAGGAACAATTCATCCCATGCAGGCACTGTCTCTTGACCTCCTCTCTTCCACCGCTAATTAGAATGTTGAACCGCACACGGCATGCAGAAAAAAAAATCAAGGCTAAAGTTGTATTTATGCATGCTACGTCAGATCTGGCTACGTACTTTAGTTTACTGCCACGGGGATACAATTAAAGCTCCAATGTTGTTGTCCAAGCTGTTTAATTGAGAGATCACAGTATTCCATCACCCCATTTTGAAGTGTGCATGATCGACCATCTACATATTACAATGATACATGTATTGCAATCGGACCGCCGCCATGCTTGTAGTGTACATAAATTGGTCGTATTCAGCGCCTTGGTACGACTCACAGAAAATAAGTCTGCTAACAAACACAACCAAATCGCATACAACCAGCACTTCTGTATACGTTTATACAAGTTTTTGTAACACATGTCAGGCAAATTAACGAAAAAAAGCTTTTTGAAACCAACCACTCTAAATGGAGCGCTATTAGACACGGGCCCGTATCATGGCGTATGTTAGCATTAAAAAGATAAAATTTATATCATTGTAGTCCTCGAAGGGTGTGTAACACAGATATTCACCTGTACTGCGCTTACTTTGAACGGATTACAAAAGATAAGCCGAATTCCAATACCATGCGATAATGAGGGTCTAGTTACTTGTTACGTACGAAATTATGGGGACGAGACCTAATGTCCATTTTTTCAATGCAATGAAACACCCGTGATACATTGTATATAATTATATGCTTACACATGCAAACATATAAATTATGGATATATAATAATGTGTTAACAAGGATAGCATGTGGCCACTACAGCATTTTATAGGCCATCTGTGTCTGTTCTTGGATAAGCTCAGTTACTGTACTAATTACGGAGATGTAAGAAGCAACATATTAAATCCATCATTGAAATATGGTATCAGGCATTTGGAAATACTAGCATTCTCTAAGCCATTGTTCTATGGACACACCTCTAAGTGCTGGGATAATGTAATAAATGTCAGTGATCTTACATGTAGTATAACTTGCTTGTTCATAAAATTGTCAAGCTGGTGCCACACATGGCCATGGGATGCATGCATGGGTCATGCATTGCCTTGCTTATTTTAAGAAGACCATGATTTTAATCTTAAAGCTCCAGCCACAAATGTACATGTAAAATCCATATGTAAACTGGTTATTGCTTGTATGTGCATTTATGTGTGAGCGTGTTGTGTGTGTGTGTGTGTGTGTGTGTGTGTGTGTGTGTGTGTGTGTGTGGTGTGTGTGTGTGTGTGTGTGTGTGAGGATATTGATGTTGGACTGCATCTTTACAATGTTAAATGAGCCATCCATATGTTGAATATAACCTTGTCAAGTTTTTTATATACATAATTGTGACTCCAAACGAGTACAATGAATAAGTCAAGGGACATAATACCACAAGAAAGAAGAATAACTCATAGATATGTCAGAGTGTAGTATGGATGGAGACAGTAATTATTGCAGCTTAAAATCCTACGCATGCCAGAACCGACTGTGTACAAAACCTGTTTTTCACTAATCCACATCATCAAGTTCCGCCAACAATTTGTAACTACTTCTAATCATCACAGTTTATTGAGGTACGGTTTATTGGTTTTTCATTTCTAATTATGTTGTTAAAATAAAGACCATCTTAGTGGAGTTACAGGTGAAAATCCTCTTGTGGATTTTTGTTTCTTACTATTTCATATTGGCATGATTAGACAAAGAGGAAACATAACTATGTTAATTTGATCTGTAATTTTGCATCATGCATTGGTGCGTTTTTAATATGTTAAGTTATATTGTTCATTGTTTCAATTTCAGATTGCCCTTGCTCTATCAATGCTATTTTTAGTTGGATACATCATATATATTGGAGGATGGGGTGCTTGGATTCGGTAAGACGATAAATTGTTCGTAGTCAAGAGTAAATGATAACTATATTCCAAATATCAGGGAGTACATTAGTGCTCTCTATGTATGGTTTTAAATGATTAGTAAAATATAACATCCCCCATCATATATACTCATTCACTCTCAATTGGGCTTTTGTGAGAGAGAAGTACCAGTTCATCTTCCTTCATGATAAAAAAATTATTGCATTAAATCATTTTTAGTTAAGTCTAATCCTTTATGGAAGCACTGGAGCATGCAAATTTGAAAAAACAGATTACTTGTGCCCAATTTTTTTTTAAATCTCTGGGTGATGCAACTTTTTGTGTGCAAAAACATAACTAATACATCATCTATATTGGTTAGAGGTGGGTTCTGATGAACCTCAAGTGATTTAAATACTCTATTGAATTTTTGTGGCAGTTTATGCAGATTAGTACATTGGCAAGGTAAACTTCTCCTGTTTCAGCCTCTGAAGCTTTCAAGGTGAAGTTTGATGGTGCTTTGATGTAATGCTGTGGATACTGTAGCTGCAAGCCTAGCGTAGCATAAGGAGAGGGATCTTGGTCTTTGTCAAAACCTTCCTCACTGCTTTAGGTTGAGCTCATTGTCTACGAGTCATCTATTCCAATAGAGTATTTAGATTCAATAACCATTGAACTGTTTTTAACACATGTTTCATCATCAGAAGTTCTCACTTTTGACATGGTTATTGACTCAGAGGATGCTGTCAAGCAAAATAGAGGACCATTAGTTCAATGCATTATTTAACAGCCTAGCATGTCTACTCTCAATTTCATCCCAAAATACGGCAGCATGGCTCTTAGCTGTTCAGCTCAGAGTTCCATAGTGGCTAGGCCTTGCTATAAGCTAGGACCAATGTACCATACATTAGATCATATATTTGGCATCATGCCTTAACCTGCAAGCATGGCGGGGATGACACCTTATTGGAGATCTCATTAACCTAGGGCATATTGAGTAGAAATCATGTCCAGCTGACATCCATTTTCCAAACTGGGAATATGGTAAGCCAGCAGACCTCACCATAATATCACCGCTTAATCCAGAAATCTTACCTGAAGCGAGTGTAATGGCTGGATCTAGTAGCTACACCACAGCAATAACACAAAGTGCTCAGAGTTAGGCTGGGTATTCTCTGCAGTATGATTGAAAGCATTTCAACTGACAATCAGGCAAAATTGTTCCAAATCAAAGGCTAATGGTTTGGTTCTCAACGAAGTTACTTCTAGCACTTTATTGTCAAGGCCTCTGGAGAATCTTTTATTAAAGGTAATGATATCGTGTTCATTATAGACAGAATTGATTAGACAAAAACAAGGCAATTATACAATGAAAAAAATTATGCAAGTTCAAGAAACAATATAGGCAAGTTAGCTACATTGTAAATGTATTGCCCGAATTCATGATTGTACATATAATAATGTTTCATATTAAAGCTGTCTATTAATGCACGTTTTTAAACAAGTGGTTGTGGCTGTCCATTTAAGGTAATGAAAATGGAATAATTTTAATTCCAGTAACTAAACCAATCCTATGCAAAACTTTAACTACAAAAGATCACATGATTTTGTGATCCATTACCAACCATGCAACTTTTATAAAATTTATGATGCCCTGAAAGCTAATCATGGTATAATTTTACCAATTAACTTGTCATCTTCAAAGGAATGCAAATTTTTCATTTTTTCATTTTTCATTACAGATCATTAAATGAACAGACTTCTTCACCAAAATTTGTATTTTGGTACTGTGTGGCAGCTGGCCCCTTTGTCTTCATCTTGATGATGATTCGGGCACTTTCCAATTTGGAAAAGCGATATGAAACTATTTTGAAAGTGATTGTATCCTTAGTAGAAATGATTGCATGTCCACATAAAATATTGAATTCCTTGACTGTTATAAGGCATCAATATTTATCAACTTTTACATACTGATGGGTGGATATCGTCTCTATACCCTTGAAGTGACAATCAATTTACTACTAACAGGCAATTATGACATTTTCCCTTTTATTTCAGCAGTATTTGCAGGAATGTTCATTGCACAGCTATCTATAGTGAGTCATATTTTTGTTGCTGCACAGCTACTCTAGTAACATAACAAATGCTACCAAATAAGATAGAAAAACAAAACTATAATTGTATACTCTGCATCTGCCTATGGCCTTATACTATGTATCATAAATGAATTGCACTTTGCACAATGCGCAAAACCATTGGAATCTATAAATGATATGCACACCTTTTGTCATACATTATATTCATAATGTCCTGCTGTAAATATGGAGTATATAACATATCAAATGTTACTCTAATTTTAGGCTGCATTCAATGATGTTGCTATCTAGCTGACTGAGAAATGCTTGAGGGATACAATAATGAAATTTCATACATGGGAAGTCTTCTATCTAAATGCTGGATTTTATGCACATACATGTAAAGTTAGTTAAAAAGAAACTGCATATGCAATAATAACAGAAGGCACACTAGGGATAATGCCATTCCAATACCAGACTTGTGTATTCTGCATTAGCCACACTGGAAACTTTCAGCTGAAAATCTACACGCCAGTACACAAACATGTACATTAAAATGAATACTACTGTGCTGCATAGATGAAATATTTATATGCTTCTACACATGTAGTTTGCAATTCAAGTGACCTTTGTGTTCATTGATGGTCAAGAACATGGGAGTGAAGAAACAGGAAGGACATAAGCATCGAGATGGGTCTCTGTCCTAGACTAACTTTAGTAGCATCACAGTAACATTTATATATGTACCATTTAGTGCAGGATACCAATATGTAGGGTGTGTAATCTGCTTACTTTGTACTGACTAATTGATTTTCAATGAAGTCATATAACAATGGTGTAATCAATTACAGGATTTCACTAAGGTACCTCTTTTAAATACTTGTATGCATTTACTATTCTTTGATGTGCATTCAGCAATCTACAGCTCTAATCACATAATATTACTGTATGTTTCCTACTGCTTAGCCTGTGGAATGTTGTGTGTGTGTGTAGATTACTCATAGAATATAAATGTATGAAGGGATTGTGGAATTTGTATGTACACATAGCATGCATGTGTGCATGTATGCATGCACTTGCGAGTGTCTGTGTGATGTACTTTGGATAACAGCCCTTTGTTTTGTCAGTTAAGTTCGGGTATTGGGATGCCATATGCTTGCAATAGTAAGGTAAACCATTGCTAGTATTGTCTCTACTAACTACGTTACAAAAGGACCACCTATACTGCATTTGTACTGGCCTTTGAGAATATCTGTGACAATAAAGTTGAAAAAGTGAATATACATTTAGCTAATTAAATGAATGGCTTGCTAAATTGCCTACACATACCAGGATTATGAACTGGAATCTTATAATTAGCTGCTGCACAGCATCGTTATGTGTGACCAGCATCCAAACAACTCTTTTGCCTTTGCTCTCACAGCACAAATGCATAGATATATTCAGTAGTTTCTGTGTGAGCATAAAGTGTCGATAGTATTGAGGGAGCTATTTGCTTCAATATTGCATATTCCATAGCAAATACAGTGTTCAGGCCCTATATGCTCACCTTGTTCACAATCAAATCACTTGCTAATTCAAATTTTCAACACTCCTTTAAATCTGATTCTCTGCTGTGGGCATAAAAAAAATACAGATGCCCCATTCCCAAAATAAAGCAAGGTATTGTTTGCTTCAATCACCCAAAATGCAGATATCATAGTGGGCATCCTGGGCTTTATTGGGTGATCATTTGTAATGACGTTTAGCTACTACATAACATTGTAACATCATCAAGGCAAGACTTGTGAAATGTTTAATCTTATATAATGGTTCACAGTAGACGTTTCTTGAAAGTGCATGGAAATCTTTTATCACTGATTTACTAACTAAGGCCAAGCATTTGTAAGTCACCTCTATCAAGAAGAGGCCTGTGCCCACATTGTTGTACTATAGTTGGAAGCAACTGTTCAGCTCAGCATGCAACATTATATTAAGACAAGAAAACCATCCTTTGCACACCAGAAAACATACACATTGTTATTGTCACGCCTGCTAGTCATATTTAAAACTCCTAAGCTGAATATTTGTATTTGAGGATACCAAGTAGTTCCTTTTCCCATGGAAGTCAAAGTAGCCTAGGTTTTGCTTAAGTTATACTTGGCCAGACAGCTTAATTCATCACACAAAGCAAAAGATGAAGGATTGGGTCTTTATGTCACATTGCCATAAAACTAAGTTTCCGTGATAAAATAACAAAATCCATGTTGAAAGAGTGCCTAACAGTTATGAAATATCTTCAAAATAGACTTTCAAGTGACCAGGTTGAAACAGCTCATTTGGCATCATCACTTTCAGAAGTTGGCATAAGTACCAAATGTATCCAAATAGTCCACTACAGCTTTGTGGCAAAATGCATACTGATCCTGAAATTTAACAAGTAAGAGAGTTTTATTTATTTATTATTATTTACAGTGAATCAATAGTAACTACATAAATACTGCATACAATTTTTCTTCAAGTCTGCAACCCTTTCTGGGAAGCAGTAAAGGTTGTTGGTGAAGGTTAACATGCTCCTGTGACCTAAATTAAAAAAAAAAACTTGGTAGAGCTTTACTAGCTACAAAGGCCACATACAATTTGAAACTGCAAGGGCCACCGCATTCAGTCCTGGTTGTGGATACTTAGTCAAACTGCCTAACCACATACAAAATACAACAATAGTAATACAGTTCACAAGGAGAGACATGTGAATGGCACATTATTCCTATGTCAGCTATGTGGACATTTATGTGATAGCAATTCACAATGGTGTACACAAATTGATTCAAAATGTCTACTGCCTAACTTTGATGGCTTTGAAATGTGGTAACTCTTATATATCAATTAGAGCAACCTTGGCAGAGCATCAACTCAGCCAAAGCACCATTAAAATAGTTTGTTCATCTGTATCTTCGTAATGGATGGCATAAAAATTAATGAACAGAACAAATCGATAGGTATAGGACCTGTCTCCCTACAAACCGAATTTGAAGTGATTTGATTACTCCTACAGAATCTTGAAGTAAAAAACAGCCAATGATACAGATGAACTTACTTAGATGTGGTGGCATAAATTTTTTGGTCCAAGAACAGGCAGAAGGCTTTCTTAGATGTCAAGGTTTTCACTCTCTTTTCAAGATCTTATGTGAATACACCATGTGAAGGTCATACGAACACAGAGTCCAAGAAGTTGAGCATGGTTGCTTTTCACCTTTTGTATTTTCAACCTCGCAATGATTGTGTATAAAAGAATAGCATTTTTAATAGCTGAAAAGAATGACCAACCTTACAGCCTTACCTTTTTCTGGCTCCGTTGCAGATTAAGCTTTTCATTATTACGTTCAGCAATAGTTTGTCTTCGAGGCTTGCAGTCCTCATACCATCGACCAATCTTCTACAGAGCCCAATTGACCTCATGTGCTCGACTGGCTGCAGAGCCACCCCATCATAAGTTTTTACCTTTTATCTGTATCTTATCTTATTGTATTGTACTAATTGTGAATATCAATTGAATATGTCACATGGTTAACTGAATACAACAAAAGTTAAACATAGTCCAATACTGGGCAGAAGGATGGTACAGTTCTAGAGAGTATGGCTCTGGCATTAGCCCTCATTAGGGTTATAATATCAAAATAATAAATAATAATAACAATAATAGATATATAAATAAATAAATATATAGGGAAAGGCTGTTTTTGTCACCTTGAATTATATGGAAGAATAGGTAGATTTCAACCAACATGTACTGGGAGTCTGCACCTATGCCACATCGAATAATACTCATGGGGATGTTTTTTTTTTTTTTAATGTCATATGAAACCATGTGATGAGTAAAATATAGAGTAATGTGTTTGGGCCTGGAGATTAAACCTTAATCTCACTCGTCACCTACCTCCCATGCTTTCTCTTTCCCCTTCCCTCCCGATTCCTGACCTGATTATGGGATCTACGAGAAGCTTAAGAGCATCACCAACCCTCAAGCCAAAACAGGAACCCTTCGCTGTATGAGAGCCATCATTTCACAGTTCCTATCTGCCTCCATGACGCACCTTTTGGACATTCCTCTGCTGTGGTCTTCTCTATTCTTGAATAACCATTTTTGCATTTTCTAGGGAAATTGTGGCCCTATGGCAGGTGCACAGTGGAGAGCCTCAACTGATACAACAAGTATTCGCCCATTCTCTGGATATGCTTTTTCACTGTGTGGCCTACCAGGAGAAGATGAAAAAGCCTGATAGGATAGAGACCCCTGTACCTAAAGCTGTAAGATTGTCCAGCCAATGTTGTGTGCTAATTCCAAATAAGATATCTTTTGATTAAACAATGGAGGCTAATTCTGTTACAGATGATTATGTGTACTTTTGGTGCACAAGACTCACACCTATGTGTAGTTTAGATGAATTTTTAAAATCACAATTTACTTGCCATGAGAACAGGAACATGCATCTCAGTCAAGTTGATTGATTCATTGATTATGTAATTATAGTACCACATTAGACAAAATTATAGGTATAGGTATGCATTCTCCTTCAGTATATAAAAGAAGTAAAATTCAATTCAGAGCCACAAGTTTGGCATGGTACAAAAATATCAGCCATAATAGCATGTCTGATGCAAGTATGAGTTGCAGTTGGTTGAAGAGTAGTAATAAAAGTAGTTATAATAGCCATATTGGTCATAGTATGAGTAGTAAGTGTTGTAATAGCACTGATAATAGCTGTAGTAGTAGTAACAATCCTCACTGTAGCAATAGTACTGATATGAAGAGCTCAAATAGCAGTATGGAGTTGGAATAGTGTATGGTGTTGGTGTAGTATATGGAGGAGTAGTAGTTGACTTTGCAGCACTAACAGTCACAGCCACTGGAATGATTACTGCACTCCACATCACTATAGTGAACACCACCGCTGCAATATTGAGACCCAGTGAGATGTTGGCCTTTGTCCTGGCAGCTGCAATGTTACCACGTCTTTCTTCATCCTTTGCCTAAAGAGTCAGCACCTATAAAAAGTCAGGCATTTTCAGTGCTTTACTTACATTGCATGATACCACAATGGCAGAAAAGGTACAAAGCAGTGAAGGCCAGCCTCCAAGGATGATGGCTAGAAAAGTCATCAGAATAGAAAGAGTAAGGTAATTATCCCCGGACGATTGCTGAACAAAAGTAATGGTTGGAATAGTGGTTGGATGTTGTCGGACAGCCATCACACTATTGGGCTAACAGAATTATTAATATGTTATCCAGATATTAATAATCATGATTACTTGTATACTTGTTGGGGGGAAGGTTATATCAGGCTGATTGGGGAGTGTCATGCATTGCTGTACACTTGTGTGTGCCATTCTGGTAGGATCTTGTGGTAGATATTCCTGAGGTGGTAAAGGTTTTCCAGCAGGTTGTGGATATCCCTGGAAAGCTTTGAATGTCTGCCCTGGTCCGGCAATATTCTGCATCCAGATGGGCTGCTGTGAACCAGTTGGTGGTTGTTGGTAACCATGGCCAACTACTGTCTCATATTTAGGTGGGTCTAAGATATAGAACAGTGTCACAATACAGTGCATGGATTGATGAACAGTCTGCACATCTGTGTGTGACCATATTAAACCATGCTGAAATAGCAAATAATGACCAACTACCAGTCAAGGAAAATGCTTTATAAATTAATCATCCTACATCAAGTACATGTAAATTGTGAAAATAAAAAAAATCAAGATTTCAATAACTCCAAAATGGAAGCTAGTAGTTACTTTGACAGTTTGCAGCTTTTTTATTAATCAATCTATGTATCTATCATTTATTTATTAACGTGAGATAAGTGGTAATGCATTGTATCTTGATGTACTAGTAACAATTTATTAATAAATTAGTAAGTTGAAATTATTCCAATTCAAGCAGAATGTTGGAGCCTATAAAATTGTACATTTATTATTAGGCATTGTCGGGACTATTGTTTCATTCTCATTATAGATTAATTCGATATTTATGTTCTTTACATCAGCATGCATGCTATCGCATATTTGTATAACGTATCACAAGTTAAATAACTACTTACCGTTAATTAAAAATTCATTTTCCTTGATTGCGAAAAAAACACACTGTATATTTGCAAATACATGTGCAGATATTGTCTTAGTGTGCAACTATGCATCACGATCTATAAATGAACTATACTACAGGAACCTGGCCTTTCAGGAGCGGAAGCAGGATATTGGGGGGCTGGAGGCGTGGCCCTCCAAACCAGCAAGAGAAGCGCTGTAAGCTACCCCCAGTGGGGCCTGGAGAGTAAAACCCAGCCGCTTTTTATCTTTTGCACTTTGGAATTAAATTATAAAAACATGCATGAAAAGGTAACTCGCTACAGTCACTCTTCAGAAACCAACAGGGTTACAGGGTCACTCAGTTATAAGCATCCATGAAGGATATTTCGGCTATAGCTGTCGTCAATAACATTATTGTTCGAAGGCTCTGCTCAGTCTGCTGTCTTTGCTACAAAATGAACTTTAAAAAGTCTGCTTATGTGTTATATCTATGATTTAATGAAGGGGTTTAAATATACATATTAATATACAGGAAATTTGCTGTGAGGTGCACGAGTACTGCATGCTCCAAATGATTCAGTTGCCCAGCCATCAGCGTATTACGCGTATTTATAGAGGCAGAAGTCACCTTATGCAATACAATTTCAAACTACAGCTGAAATGTTACTTCACCTTCCATGTCGTATTGCAGGGCCCGCGGAGCCGGGGGGGCAAGGGGGGCAGCTGCCCCCCCCACTTTTTAGGCCGATAATGTATATTATTATTTTTAAATGTATTAATTATCGCAGATGCATACGTACCAGCCGGACTTTTGTTCTTCGTTATTGCCAATGTGCAATGTTTGACGCTTGTATCGGTAATGATTTAATTGTTTTGCTTTGACAAACATATTTGATTACAGATAGAATTATTCCTATAAAGCAATCGATTTGCCTGAGTTCATTACGGTAACATGTTTTAATTAATGATAGATTGACCGCACGTGTAGGCGTTCCATTGCGACTTCTGGTCCTCGCATGAAATAGTGTATAAAACTTTCAACTCGAAAAATTAAAACATTAGGCTTCATTTTTCATTCGTTTTAATGAGATCATTCAACCATTGCATGGCTCTGTAGATACGCGATCAAAAAGATGAAGCTTAAAAGTTTGAAATCGGTAGTGTTTGGCCTCATGAAGTGAAATTCTATCTGCCTAAAAAGCGAAGAATGCTTTTAGCAAATTTTTGTACATCGGAACAACATTAACAATTAACTCTATAGCTATTTCTGTCACCACCTTGCAAGCAGCCTTCTTTGCTGTATTGATTACATGTGTGTATGTTTATTTCAAGCGTTGGCTGTTTGTTCATTGTTTGGAATAAAGCGGTTTGCAACGCCTATATGACCTATCATTAAACTGGAATTGATTGAATGTCACACTTTTGAAGGCCCAATTACCGTTTTTAAAACTCATACTACGTGGAGGATTTCAATCATTCCACGAAATTTACAGTGCTTTTCACAATGTGAAAAGCCTTTTAAGGGACGATTGTTAACTATATATTTAAACTGATCTATTGGTCAATCCAGCTACTAATGCAGTTAGTGAAAGACCTTTTTCCAACGCTCGTCGCCTGAAAACTTGGCTTCGCTTCATTCATAGCGACAGAACAGCTAATATTTACCTGGACGAAGTTGCCTCTGAGTTCGCCTCTAGAATTGACAATTGAAAGCGAGTGAAGGCGACATTTTGGTGTCGTAGGATCGATATTATTGTGCCCGGCTTTTTATAACGTAAATATAATTTCTGCCCCCCCACTTTATAATACCCTCCGCGGGCCCTGTATTGCCTTTTCCGCCCACTTTGTACTGTCAGTAGATTATTCATGTCTCGGCGTCAGCATATATGGCTGGCTGCATGTATAATAAGCTACTATATAAGTATGTATCGTACTTATATTTATTACAAAATCATGATTTGTTTTGCATGCTTCCCATTAGATTTTTTTTTTCCAATTCAATTATTTGTATAATGTTAATTGTTAATGTACGTATATGTATAACAACAAGTACACACAAAATGATCATATAATAACAGTCTATTGCGTCAATGTCAGCAGTAACTTGCAATGATCTTGCAAGGATAGCCCTGGCATTTGCTTGCACCAATATGATGCTTAGCCTGCCATATAGATCTCCAAAAACGTGAGATTTACTGCAGTTCGTGAGGAATCCGAGGATAGCTTCTCGCATGGCTATATAGGTAAGAGAAATCGTTGCATGCCTCGGCTCCATATGTTTCAACTGCTAGGGGAATGCACTGCCAAACAAACACTGAGCACTTTGTGTCATTGTTTTCATGTTTACGTGATCAGTTCTGCAGCTTTTATAGCCACCAGCAGAAATCCCCGCTTCAGAAACAATTTTGGAACTTAGCGATGAAGTTACTGTGATGTCCAAAGCAGCAGTATCTTTAATTCCCCAGCTGGACACTAGAATATCTGCAGGCCAGGTTCTGAGTTCATCACCGCCTAAACCACATCCTGCCTCAAGGCGAGCAGGTAATGAGGCACATTGACATGCGCTGAAAACGGCATTGCGAAGGCAATTGTAACATCGCTTCCACGATTACAGGTGACTACCCGTGAAAAATCACGGAGCTGATTGTATATGATAAGTGTTTTTTTTACATACAGTAATCTACTATGGTGCCACCTGTTGTACTATACGGTTACTACGCAACGGTCGTCGCAACCTATTAAATAGCCAGCGCGCGCAATGAAATACTTCCGGTCTGTACGATAAAAATGAACACCGGTCAATTGCCAATTTGCCATTGGTCGCTAATTAAGTAGCGTTACCCCGTGAAAAATAAGTGCAGAATGTTTTTTTTTTGTAATCTACCACCTGTTGTAATATACGGTTACTACGCAACCTATTTAATAGCCCGCGCACGGACATGTACATGTACTACTTCCGGTCTGTACGATAAGAATGAACACCGGTCAATTGCCATTGGTCGTTGCTTAGTACTTTTGTGTGGGAGTGGTCGTTTCTATTGGTTGCTAGGTACGCGTTGCTAGTTATGTTCAAACCCACAATTGTAGACGCTAGGCGGAGTTTATAAATAGGTGGTTACGCGGACGTACGGACGTACGGACGGACCTACGGACGTACGGACGGACGTTGGAAATTATAGTATTAGATTAGGTACTTTAATAAATTTTTGAAAATGAACTTTTATGCATCAAAAATATGCTTTTGCCACGGAAAACAGATTACTATTTCAAAAGTTATAACTGACGTTTCAAACATTGCGTCGCTGGTGACTAACAATTAATGTACGCGATGTGAATGGACCGCGATATAAAAACCTGTGACCGCTTGACTTCTCCATGCAACTACTGTAAAAGTATTCAAGATAATGATGCCATATTTGCATAAAATACAACATAGGTACTCTTTATAAGGTTCACAGAGTCAAATACACATTATATCTAAATTTAGCTGTCTCATTATATAATCTAGCTGCCAATACGGCAATAGCCCGTATAGCGATATCATAATGTTCTCCCCTATTTATTCACATTCATCATTCTTCCAATGTGTAATAATTACTTCAGGAACTTGAGACTTCTTTGATTGATTTACACATATTATATGTCCATTGTATAGCACATCAGTTTTGATGATCCACATACCATAGGTGTTCAATATACAGACCATTAATAACTGATCACGCCCATAGCCATTGAGACATCAGGAGAGAGCTTGACCATCACCTTAGGCAGGCATGAGGAGAGTGCAATGTAGGCTCTTACTTGCTACAAAGGCTATCAGTTGCAGTACAATGTGGAAATGCTGCTTCTGTTATGGATTCTGTATCGTTTTATTAGTATATAGTAACTTATTGTGCATTGTTTATGCTTACCTTCATTATTTTATTATTACAAATAACTGACACGTTGGATAAAACGCTTCAAAAATATTAGATTAATTTTTTTTTCATTATGAGATATTAGGAAACTCATTTGATAATTCCACTTCCTTCTGCCACATATTGCAACTTCTTTTCTATCTTCCTCCTTGAACTGTTCACCTTCTTTTGAATCTTATCTTTAAGTTGCTGATCTTGCAATATAGAAATGTTGTGTTCATGTTGTTTACTAACTAACTTTACTCTCTAAGCTTGTCAGATGCAAAATTTAACCGGGCTATATTTTCTTGCTTGTTCTGAGAGTGTGCACACAACCACTGCATTGTTCCATTAATTTTACATCTTACGTTTCCATCATTTAACATTACACATCAGTACACTATACACACCACACATACACACACCACACATCAGTACACTATACACACCACACATACACATCAGTACACACCACACATCAGAACACTATACACACACTACACCATACATGTATTCACCACACATCAGTACACTACACACACCTCACATCAGTACACTATACACATCTGCCAGTAGAGTTTAACCACGTAGGGTGCAGCAATATGTTAGTGCACTCCCAGTTTTGGTGCTACATGTACGTGTATTAATGCCAGGTCACCTAGATTGGAAACCCATGCATCAGAGTTTATCTCCACATTTTAAAATGTACCAGGTTTGAACTTATCACACCAATGTAGATGTATCCCACATTCAGAAGTTATAGCCTAGTCTTTTATGGCCCACCTACATATGAATTTGTTACTGATATTAGATAAGATAAGCTTGTGCATTAACCCTCCAGAACATGCACCAAACACACTGTCATTGGGATGTGCAAGACACCACACCTCCTATGGCATGGGGTGCACCAACCCTCCAACACATGCACCAAACACACTGTCATTGGGATGTGCAAGACACCACACCTTCTATGGCATGGGGTGCACCAACCCTCCATCACATGCGCCAAACACAGTGTCATCGGGATGTGCAAGACACCACACCTTCTATGGCATGGGGTGCACCAACCCTCCAGCACATGCACCAAACACATTGTCATTGGGATGTGCAAGATACCATACCTCCTTTGGCCTTCAACTACATGCATCTCACAATATGGTTCATGAACCATGGTCTCTTTTCTTGTGAGTATACAGTGCGGATGAGCTGCCGTACTATTCACCTGGATCACCACGCCACTTAAGTCATCCAAGATGTTCTTCACCACGTCACTGTACTCGGCAAACACGTTCAAGTCATTCAACACATCCATCTTCATGTTTTTCCTCACCATGCTCATCACCCCATTCCTCATACTCATACTTGCATCATTCCTATTAGCCAGAGCCACTGCCTGTAATGGTGAGGCCACCAGTAGCTGCAATAGTCCAGTTTCCACCAAGGATTCAGCTCCAGTCACCATCACAGTCATGGTCCCAGGCAGCGTTACCATGGACAGCTGGACCTATGCCAGACACTTGTGCAGGACAAGGACCATTCTTTTACCATTAATATGCGTACTAGAACTCTTTCAAAACATTTACATGTTCATGTGCTTGTACCCATGTGATCACTTCTTTGTTATGATAATCAAGATTCGCTAAGCCGGGTGTAACTTCTTGTGTAAATGTAACGTTTGTCAGAATGTTACCTCAATAGATTGTGAGGACAAGCTGACAAACGAGTTCTTAAAAGAACTTTTGATTCAACACGATACATAGATTATCTGAGCAACAACCGACTTTTCTTCACGAGTGCACCAGAGCTACATGTACATGTATATCTGAGCAACAATCGACTTTTAACTTCACGGGTGCACCAGAGTTATCAAGCAACAACCGACTTTTCTTCACGAGTGCACCAGAGCTACATGTACATGTATATCTGAGCAACAATCGACTTTTAACTTCACGGGTGCACCAGAGTTATCAAGCAACAACCGACTTTTCTTCACGAGTGCACCAGAGCTACATGTACATGTATATCTGAGCAACAATCGACTTCTTCATGGATGCACCAAACATCTCTCTAGTAATCTGAGCAACAACTAACTTAAATTAGCAGAGGTGCATGCATCATGTTCTGTGTCTATTCAGGCAACTAAATTGCTAAGGTAACTCACAACCTGAGAGCTTCTCTAGCTTTAAGTGCTCTTAATGCTGGTAAGACCTCCATTGATGTCCGGGTTCTTTGGGTAATTGTAGGACTTGCCAGGTAAATGTAGCTTTGGGTGAAGGAAATTTACTTCAACAAGCCGGGCTTCCACATCCACCTTTGTCACATATCAAAGCCAAACAATCATCTTCCTATGCAACTGTTACATAGCCTTTCACGATGGCCTCACTTCTACAGATGAAATTGAAATGGTAATAATACCATGAAATGCTTCTCACAATATTGTTCATGAGCCATGGTCGCTCTTCTTGTGAGTATACAGTGCGGATGAGCTGCCGTACTTATTGCCACACACAGAACAGGAAAATGGCCTGTCAATTTCAGATTTTTTCCTACGCCTGCGCTTGCAGGGTGGACCCTGACTTCCTTCGTCAACACTGGCATTGTCTGCCTTAGCGACATCACCGTGTTCATCACCTGGAACAGCAGGCTGCTTGTGAGTGTTCTTTTTGTGCAGGTACAGGGCCTGGCTACTGCCATACTTATTGCCACATACAGTGCATTGGTAGGCAAGGATTAGTTCAGACCTGGGTCTGCGTTTCCTCCTGCCAGAAACACAGCTATTGCCTTTGTCTTGCATTTCACTGTGAGTCTCATCTGCAGACTCATTACCCTCAACTGTAGGTGGGTCAGGAATGGCATTAGAAGGACCTGGTTGGCCACTGTCTGGAACATTTCCAGGTGTTTCTGAAGAGTTGATAGCAGTGGCTGGAGTAGGCTTTGGACATACCCTGTCCCTCTTCTTGGGGTCACGAACGTATTCCCTCACCTTCTCGTACAGGTACAGTGACCGCGTCAGAGACAATCCATTGGGGCTAATAACAGGTGGCATCACTTGGCTCTAATAAGCCTCCTGTATGTCCTTTATGGCCACTCCAGCCCTCAGCATGCTCATCTCGGTGGGGTTTGTGTCCGATGGCAAGGTCTTCATTTTCATGACACCAGGGTGGCCTTGGTCAAACTCAAATGTGTGGTAGCGACCAAAGCCAACCAGAGGACCAAACCACTGGCCCAAGAAGGCATTCCAGTCATGGTACTGCCAGTCCTGGTACAGTTGTGGCACACAAGTGACGTTCTGGCCACACTGCCGGACACAGTCAGCTAGATCGTCCATGTCATCTCATGGCCAGAAATTGCATGCCTTCATTACTAATTCCTGACGCGTTATGACGTTTTTCCCGTTTCATTACCGTGCACGCGTCCATTGAAATGTATGGAGGATGACACTCATTTGATCACTGTCACTCAGGAAAAGATGCCCATGACAAGGAAAAAGAATTTTATGATGAAGAGGATCATAAGGTATACCTCTGTCGTTAAACAAAAAAATTAGCCCTCTTCCTGACGCTTCCTCATCAGAATTTCAGTGTTTCCATAGACATGTATGAAATTTGATTTTAAAAATGAGGGTTTTTCAAGACATTTATGCTTCCTGACGAAAATCCAAGCTAGATATCAAAAAGGAAAGACTAACTGCTGTTAGTAAAACCATTAGGGCTGGAGTGTGACATATTCTAACGTTCATGACCCTTTTACCCTCGCTTCCCTGATCACTTTTATCATTAAGGTTCATATGTCTTTGTAAATACCAATATTCAATAATAAATCGACAAACGCCGCGTGCGTGCCCTGCCGCGATGAAGGTTTTCAAACAAGAAGACACAAATCACCGACCACGGTATGAATCCTAGCAACGAACGTTCGATACTTGATAGCTTGTTACACATGTGCGTCTGATTTCGACTGTTGTGCGTGTGCATGGGTGGCAATATAGATGCGATTGTACTTTTTTTTGGTAGTAGGCCTACTCGGCTGCTCCAACATTCTTTTTAAGCCCTAGCTGTAGGGCGCGATCATGTTTGGAGTGTTTTAGCTACCTATATGTACATGTACATGGATTCTACAACGGCTTGTTTTGGTTGCGTTGGTTTTAAACGATTCGATTCCGGTTTACTCACCTATATTGCCAATTCTACCACAAGGAGTTCGTGGATGTAATCCCTATAGCAAAGCCACATTTTTGCACCTGCTCTACCTTCATTAATATTTGTAAGGATGGGCATGTCCTTATACGTGCAAACCTGACGCCATATTTTTGTTCTATTTTTTTGTTGCAACTAATAGTACTTACATATCTGTATCTGTGCGTGTCTATATATTTTTTCATCTCTGCAGAATGAAAACTACCAATACAGCAAAAAAAAAACCGTTCCACAGAGACGAACCTTATAAGGATATATCACGTGAGGAATACATGCGGTAACAACCTACTTTTTTACTATATCCACATGGGGAAGGTGGAAAGGGTGACAGCCTTGTGAAGGTGGAGGGAGGTAGTTTTGTGAAGGTGGAGGGAGGTAGTTTTGTGAAGGTGGAGGGAGGTAGTTTTGTGAAGGTGGAGGGAGGTAGTTTTGTGAAGGTGGAGGGAGGTAGTTTTGTGAAGGTGGAGGGAGGTAGTTTTGTGAAGGTGGAGGGAGTTAGCCTTGTGAAGGTGGAGGGAGGTAGTTTTGTGAAGGTGGAGGGAGGTAGTTTTGTGAAGGTGGAGGGAGGTAGCCTTGTGAGATAGCCTTGTGGAGGTAGAGGAGAGAGTGCCTTGTGAAGGTGGATGGGAGATATCCTTGTGGAACAGTTGGGAAAAGATAATACATGTAGGGCCTTCTCCCTAGAGATGAGGAATTTGATAGCACATCCCAGAGGCAGCCACTGGGATATGAATCAAATTAAGTTTAAAGGTTTCTGATGTAGGGTACAGTTAGAAGGAGATAGATCTACGTGTTACATGCATGTAGATGTAGGACCAAAGAATAATTGTTTAAAGTGGCTACAATTGTCACATCCTGTGGTGTCCACCTTTATTAGTTTGGTTAGAAAAACTCCTTGGTTTGGTTGTACACATAGCACAGACACCAGTTGTCTGCCAGGAGAGGAGGCTTACCTACATGACCACCTGGTATGGACCAGGGACTGGACACAAAGTTTTGCATCTCATGGACTGCGCCAGCCACCCTTCCAACATGCACCTGGTGAAAAACTTCAGCAACAACTCAAATGGAAGGCTTTATGTGGTCTAGCTATATGTACATGGCTCTGCAGATGTATGTAATAGGTAATGTAACAGTTGTGGTGTGGCATTTATATTTATTTGGTTATGTATTGGTTGTGTATGTGTGTGATAAATGTGGAAAGTTCAGAAGGTATTACATGTACTAACAGAGAATGTAGCTGACCCAAAATCTTTGTGGTCACCTATTTAATTAGGGTGGTGGCATGTGGTCATTAGTTATGGCTGTTATGTAAACGTTTCACATGCATGGCCCTCAGGACTAGTACATACTTGTAGTTTCTATCCAGCATCTTTGCCATTGTGTATGAGTCATGATCACTAGGCTTCATGCCATCGACCATCGATCTGTTCATTGATGACAGATCAGAGCTGCATCATGGCATCCTTTTTTGTGCCATTGCTTTAGTATTTGTAGGAGTAAAGTAGATAGACAGGTGCATGTATGCATGCCCATGCAAGTCCTGTGTCAAGTGTGTGTATGTGTGAGTGTGTATGTGTGTGTGTATGTGTGTGTATGTGTTTGTGTATGTGTGTATGTGTGTGTGTGTATTTGCATGTACATGTGTGCGTATGTGTGTGTATTTGCATGTACATGTGTGCGTATGTGTGTGTATTTGCATGTACATGTGTGTGTATGTATGTGTGTGTATTTGCATGCACATGTGTGTGTGTGTGTGTGTGTGTGTGTGTATTTGCATGTACATGTGTGTGTGTGTGTATTTGCGTGCATGGTATTTGCATTTGGGTGTGGGTGCATGTGCATTTCCTTCCAGCCGCTCAATCATAAAAAAGTAGAACACACGGCATAACAAACACACAGCATAACAAACACACACATCTCAGGCCTACTGCCGAATACGTTTATGGCTGTTCATCCTTCTTGTATACCCTAGCCAAAATTCTGGCGGAACTGGATAGAAATGAGTACAGGACTTAACCTCGTAGCAGATATTGGGTCTGGGAACGAGACTGCTATGGAGTGACCTTGCCTGCCAATGGCCCTTTGCATGAAAGATCGGAAGTACGATAAACGTCACGTGTGGAGTAAAAACCACAGCGGTTGCCTAGAGACATTGTGTCACGTCTGCGGACCTTTGCGTAATAAAATGGCAACGCTCGGAGTCTGCTCAGACATTGATCCTTCGGACGATCCAGTTCCTGATCAAACTATGCTGCCAACAGTAAGTTTGACCGATTCTGACATACCCAGAGCCTTTTTAAAGCCATCCATTTAAAAAGGCTCCGGGTATGTCAGACTCGGTCAAGCTTACTGTTGGCAGCAGAGTTTGATCAGGAATTGGATCGGCCGAAGGATCACCGTCCGAGCGGGAAGGAATGACTACGAGCGTTGCCATTTTATTACGCAAAGGTCCGAACGTGACACAATGTCTCTAGGCAACCGCTGTGGCTTTTACTCCAGACGTGACGTTTATCGTACTTCCGATCTTTTATGCAAAGGGTCCATTGATCCATATACAGTCATTAATCGACGATATACAGTATAATAGGGCCAGGACACAGTGGAGAGTCCAGCTGTGAATATCCGCCGCCATGCGTATGTTAATTCTTTAGCTAGTCAGTGGAAGGCAATATCCATAACACACCTCCACGAGAACTTCTAGTATTATCAAAAAACAAGCCAGTCGGCGTCATCGTGGTCAACGTCAGAGCGCGCGCGATGCACATGCAGATAGATATATATACAATACATGTCATATAATTATAATTATAATAATATAGGGACGGAATCGCCCATGCATCTTAACGAGCGAGTCTCGTAGTCACACCTATATATCATATTATGTAGTAGCTACTCCACAGCAGCGGTTCTATTAGCTCGACCTTCGCTATCCAGTTGAAGTTCGATGTTGTACGTCTGGCTAGCGAGACTAGCGTATACCAAGAATTAGATTGATAGCGAGTGTAGAGCTATTACATTGTATATCCACAATACTATCAGATGGGTACAAATCTTGGTATAGGCCTAGCCTAGGCTTGATACCCGACCCTCCGCCAAAAGGCTACGCCCAACTACTATACAATGGATCAAAATGGTTAAATAACAGATCACGAGACCTCTAGAATGCATCCTATGGCAGGGGCACGAGTACAACTAAATGTTTTGAGTTGCGCATGCGTATGCTTAGATCACTAAAATCGACGATAGCTGTAGTTTGGAAGGATTTTATGTAACAGCGATGCCTATTCCTAACTTCCCTGCCATGCAGACATACAATGCATTTATTAAAAGACAATAACAATAATATATTTTAATAAATTAATTAGCAGTTTTAATAACGTGATAAATCTCTAAAGTACCTAGTGAGTTTAATGGTGCAATTAGATTTTTTTAATCACAATCGTACGCCGAGTTATGCATCGATGTCCACAATTTCTGGACATGTACATGATCCTGTCTTCGGTAGTACTTCTTGAACAGGCCAAAGTAGGAATCAGGTCGAAACTTTGTGTGTCCAGGTAGCATGAAGTTCAGCTGGATGGCCTCATGTTGTCCAGTGATCACCCGCCAGGCCAGGTACCACATCATGGTGGTGTTCTTGTTCTGGCCCACACAGTTGTCGGCCTGAAGTGTTACACGCCTCTCTCCCAGTCCATGTAGGTGGAAGAATGCATGCACCAGGCTGACCACCACCACAGCACCCTTGCCGGCCTGCTCAGCCTCATCAATTAGGAAGAACACCTGGCGGCACAGCGGCTCACAACACACGCCAAACACCTGGACCTTGCGAGGTGTCCTGAAATAAAACGTGCCCCTTTGCTGTGAGCTATAGGGCAGTGACACCTGCTGGCAGTAGTCGAAAGAGTACTGCATCTGCATGTCCAGGTGCAGGGCTTGTGAGGTGAAGGGAGCCATCAGAGCCCTGGATCCCAAGTGACCCAGAATCTGGTCACGCTCCTTCTGTCTCTTCCCTTTCCATCCCTTCTCAGCCTCCTCAATATTGGCATTGTAGGCATCACGAAATGCCTTGGCCTTAATGAGGTGTTGTTTGTATTTGTCATTTATTGTTTTGCGCTGCTCGTCGGAAAGGCTGTGCCTCAAAGTGACCAACATCTGATCACACTTGTCGCACAGATCGCTGCGTGCAGGTTGGATCTTGATGTTGGAGCAGTACCTGCGCCAGAGTGTAATAAATGACACGTACTTCACCACACGTGCAGCAGGAGGTGTTGGAGGAGCCGGAGGAACGTTGAGCAAGGTGTACTGCCGCTTCAGCCGAGTGGTCAATCTGTAAGGGCAAGGTTGCTGTGGTGCTGGTGTGGTCTTTGATAGGGACTCCATGGCTTTGCAATACTCGGCGTACACAGACTTTAGTGTTTTGCCGCTCTCCAGAACGTAGTCTCTGATTGTCCCTTGCAATCGACCAGGGTCAGGGAGGGCATGTATGCCAGCATAGTTCTCTATAAATCTGGCTACCATAGTCTTGTCCAAACGAGAGAGGGCATGGCGAGGAGCCCTGCCACAGTTCCCATGGGGATGGGGCTCAACATCAGAGTCAGAGCACACCTGCTGCTGCCAGCGCTTCAATGTACAGTAACTAATGCCAATGATGGCACAGAAAGCATCCTTGCAGACAGGACTGGACCAGTCAAGGCGATACTGGAATGTATTTCGAGAACCACATTTGTTCCGAATCACAGCTAGCATTCCATAAATAACAGCCTTTCTGGTTTTCTTGTCCAATCTGGATAGTGTGAGTGCTCGTCTTTTGGGCAAGTCACCGTACTTCAATAAGCAACTGTCTCTGCAGCACCCTCCTCTAGTAAGGTAGGCATTCAGCATGCGACGGGGACGACATCGCCCACGTGCTATTCTAGCTGGTACATCACCTGGGCCGTCGCTGTCATCTTCACCATCACCATCAGTGGCATCACCGTCGCTTCCGCTATCACAATCTCTGCCCTCATCATCACTTTCACCATCATTGTCATCTCCGTCGCTTTCACCATCATCGTTGATTCCATCTTCACAGACATCGCTATCAATGCCTTCAAAATCATCACTTCCATATTCACCATCGCCACCGTTCTCGATTTCCTCATCCACGTCAAAAGTATCGTTCCATTCGAACTCGTCCGCTGAATGATAAACGACGAGCTCGTCGTTAGTCGTCGCCATATCGTTTATCTTTATCTACATGTACAAAGAGGATAACGAATAACAACTATAATAGGCATGACCTGAGAGATCCAATACTCACCGCCGTTTGTCGCGTATCCTGCTTTGTAGGTGTGGCTAAGTTAATAAACGGGAGAAGTTGAATATTCATGTACATGGGTGAATGGAAGCGGTTCACGCCCGTGCAACAGCGCGATTCGAGCGGGAACGGCTGTATCTCCCCAACGGAATACATAAAAATTAACGAACAGAACAAATCGATAGGTAAAGGACCTCTCTACCTATAAACCGAATTTGAAGAGATTTCATTACTCCTACAGAAAGTTATGGCGGGTTAGAACCCGAAAGGGTATCGGACGTTGCAATACTGGTATGGAGCAAGTGAAAGATCCCAAAATGTATTTTAGCATAGAGAAATGGTATAGTTTGAAGTGTTGAAAATAGGATGTCAATAGCTCTTACCGTTGGGCAGTTATAGCTATTTAAACGTAAAGGTATTTTATAACATTTTATATATATATACGAAGGCTCATTTTGTCGTGAACTGTCCCATATATATATATATATACTGGTATAATTGGTACTCAAGAATACATTTATATCATTGTTGACAGAGAAAAGAGAAATCACAAAAATGTAGTACAAGTATTTTTGTATTGCACCAGCTGCCTGTAAATGTTGGAGGACAAAGAAATAAAAAGATATTTCATATGAGTTACTATATGCAACAACCCCCCCCCCCCCCCCCCCCCCCCCGGACGAACACTCCTTCCGGGCAATATTTTGCTCTGTGATTCATATATTAGAAACCTACCACTTGAACAACCTTAACATATGTCTTTTTATTGATAAAGTTTTTTTTTCCTTTTTTGCAGTGTTCGTCCCCTATGCCGAACACACCCAAATTGCTTGATTCGAACATGGAGTGTTCGACCCCCATTGGAACTCTTCGACATTTCAGATTTGTATGTAGCAAAACATATTTTGTGGTAGTGTATTCAGTTCTTAGTTCAGAAACAACCAAAAAAGTACAAACCGATGAAACTTGCCTGACAAATGCTGGTTGCCCCTATCGCACCTTGTAACACTTGCGCACCGTACGTTGCGCCATTTTAGTCAAAAAATTAGGTTGGGTAAACAAAAGTAATATTACTCGCTACAGGAAATTTTGTAATGAAACTTTAACTGAACTGGCTGAAAACTAACTCCTTGGAGATTGTGTTCCATTTGTTGTTTCAATTTTAAAGCATTCGGTAAGCCTTAGCCCCTTTTTAGAAGCGTTGGGGGCCGAACACTACCCACTGCCGAACATACCCTACGCTACCCTATGCAAGTGGAAGTATTTGATCAAAATAATGGCAGTGAAAGCGCGGCAGGCGAAAGCGGGGCAAAGAAGAAAAGGAGAGGTGTGCTTTATACCGTATTATCTCTGCTTCAGCTGTAGAGGGTCGTTTGTTAGTTCACGCAGGACTCGCAACAGAGACAGAAATCATCAGTATGGGAGGTTAGGGATGCAGCCCCCATGTGATTGTCTGGAATAGTCTCCCCATCTGCACCAATAGCTGGATCTGCTTATGTCTTAGCAACGATGATGAGCATGTGTGCTGTCATGCTGCCCTGCTTTGGCTACAGCTTACAAAAGCTATAGGCCTACATGACGGAGGACAAAGATGTCTGTTGCCGATCGATTGCTATAAGCCTACTTGCTACATGTATGGACCTAGCTTATCGATTACAGATAGGTCTGTAGACATGTACACCGTGCATTCTTTTAAAAATCCAGATGACCGTGCAATAGGCCCTAATCCATGCTTCGTGGGCCTGTTCTGCACTTTTGGTTGCCTTGGCCGAAACACACCACAAACACAATCCTCACAGAGCCCGATTGAAACTAGTTGTAGGCTTCAATTGCAAGTTCCCGGGCTATCGATAAAATAGCCAAATATATTGCCATACTCTATACGCTGCCACAACGACATAGCATCGCCGAAACGACAACCATCACCCCCAGGGTTGCCGAAGGCCGGCCGACCTTTCAGGCCGGACCTTCTGGCCTGACCTTCAGGCCGGAACCCGGCCTGAAAGGCCACTTATTAAAGATGTGGTTAGATTATTAAACTTAATAAACTTGAATAATATTATCACAAGATTACACGGCTGTTTCGAGATGGACATTAGGTTGTTAATTAGAAAACGTATGTATATTACGGTACAATTCTTATGCGGGTCCCATTGGAGCTCATTAAAATGTGGTCAATATTCTAATCCCTATTTTGTGAAGATGCGTTTACCATAAAATACCAATATATTTTTAAACTGTTCTATATTCAGTTCGGCACTATAAAACGTAAATGCGCACTATTGAGGGATGTTTTTTATTAGCCCACTAAAGTCGCGCATCTCACGGTTTCTTTGTTTTTGTTTTGGCATTCCTGAAGCACTCGAACGGCAAGCCGTTTTTCTCGAGAAAATGCCTGAGAAAAGGGTGTGAAATGCACCTTGTTGTAAAGATAGATCATTGCCCGTTTTAAACATGCCTAGCTTATGTGCAGACTTATTTTCTGAAGCGAGAACAAAACCCTTTACCCTGGACTAGCTAATCATGAATAAAGCGGTATCCCGTGCGCTCATGCTGCAATAGAAGCGGATGGAAATTTCTTCATGTCAAGTGCAGTACAGTGAGTAGGGTATACCGGGCCTTTTATGCGGACAATATTAGTTGGAAAAAATGTCTCGAGGTAATCTAGAGACAATCTACAGCTGTGCTAGCCTACTTTCTCTGTGGAACTACTGCTTTCCGCTAATTTCTACAAAACGAAGGCTTGAAAAGGAGGTTGGGAGGATAGAAAGTGTTAATGGGAGGAGGAAGGTGCTAATCCTTTCATCCCCAGGGCACTATAATATACAGTTCAGCATAGTAAGCCCCGCCCCTCTGGCGATAATGTTTTCCCCCTGCTGCCACGCCCACCTCAGCTTTCACCCTCTTCATGTTGGGGAGAAAGGCATACCTGCTAATTCAAGATGTGTTTGGCGAGCTCTACAGGTTTATTTTGACCTTTTCCTGCAATGAGACACGGCTATAGCCTATCTACACAATACAAGTGAGTGGAGCAAGTCATGTGACTAGAGCTTGTGATGATGTATTGTTGAATGTGTACATCCCAAAAGCCACATCCCAAAAGCCACATGTCCTTGCGTTTTGGCCTACATTCACACCCTCTTGCTCCCTCTCCCTCCGCCTTCCCTTCCTCACTCTCCCTTCCCTTCTTTCCTCCCTTCCTCCCTATCCCTTCCCTTCTTTCCTCCCTCCCTCCCTCTCCTTCCCTTCTTTCCTTCCTCCCTCTCCCTCCCTCTCCTCCTCCCTTCCTCTCTCTCTCCGCCTTCCTCCCTCCTCCCTCCCCCTCCCTCCCTTCCTCCCTCCCTTCCTCCCTCCCTTCCTCCCTCCCTTCCTCCCTCCTCCCTCCCCCTCCCTCCCTTCCTCCCTCCCTTCCTCCCTCCCTTCCTCCCTCCCCCTCCCTCCTCCCCTCCCTCCCTCCCTCCCCTCCCTCCCTTCCTCCCTCCCCCTCCCTCCCCCTCCCTCCCTCCCTTCCTCCCTCCCCTCCCTTCCTCACCCTCCCTCCCTTCCTTCCTCCCTCCCCCCTCCCTCCCTCCCTCCCCCTCCCTCCCTCCCTTCCTCCCCTCCCTCCCTTTCTCTCTCCCCCTCCCTCCTCCCTCCTCCCTCCCTCCCTCCTCCCTCCCTCCCTCCCTCCCCTTCCCTCCCTCCCTCCCTCCCTCCCTCCCTCCCCTCCCTCCATCCCTTGTTCACTTATTTTCTTGCTCAATTTGATTATTTTATTTGCATAAGTCTATGTGTAGTGTTTATAATGTAGTGGTCAAACTATGCGGCCACACTCCATGCAGCACACCGCTGACACAACTCAGCACGCCTCATCACATTTTCCATCCAGCCAGGTGGTGAACCAACCTATATGAACATGGTCCCCTCTAGATACTAACAGCCAGACTATCATGTGAGCAGCTTCATTGTCATGGCTACAACTTGTAATGACTCTTCTCTTGTACAGATTGGCTCCACCCACTACCCTGTCACTAAGCTACCATTTGTTCTTTGCCTCAGGAACAATTCATCCTATGCAGGCACTGTCTCTTGACCTCCTCTCTTCCACCGCTAATTAGAATGTTGAACCACAAACAGCATGCAAAAAAAAAAATCAAGGCTAAAGTTGTATTTATGCATGCTACGTCAGATCTGGCTACGTATACTTCAGTTTACTGCCACAGGGATACAATTAAAGCTCCAATGTTGTTGTCTAAGCTGTTTAATTGAGAGATCACAGTAATCCATCACCCCTTTTTGAACTGTGCATGATCGACCATCTACATACAACGATACATGTATTGCAATCGGACCGCCGCCATGCTTGTAGTATACATAAATTGGTCGTATTCAGCGCCTTGGTACGACTCACAGAAAATAAGTCTGCTAACAAAAACCACCAAATCGCATACAAGCAGCACTTCTGTATACGTTTATACAAGTTTTTGTAACTCATGTCAGGCAAATTAACGAAAAAAAGCTTTTTGAAACCAACCACTCTAAATGGAGCGCTATTAGTCACGGGCCCGTATCGTGGCGTATGTTAGCATTAAAAAGATATCACTGTAGTCCTCGAAGGGTGTATAACACAGATATTCACCTGTACTGCGCTTACTTTGAACGGATTACAAAAGATAAGCCAAATTCCAATGCCATGCGATAATGAGGGTCTAGATACTTGTTACGTACGAAATTATGGGGACGAGACCTAATGTCCATTTTTTCAATGCAATTAAACACCCGTGATTATATTGTATACAATCACTGTTAATTAATCAGTCACATGATTATGCCGCATACATCAGTAAGTATGCGCAGACGAACCAGACCGCCGAGACCGGTCCAGACGTAACTAATCTAACTGCTCAGCACCCATGCATTGTGCTTAAGCAGTTGAGTTTTCCTTGACAAATGCCTTGTGGCAGCTTTGTCAGCAAACCATTCATATCCTCTCTTTTCATGACATTTGTACAATTTGAAATGTGCCCACACCACGGAGGGTTGTTTGCGTCGTTGCGGGTACCTGATAAGCTCATGAGTGTTATAAACCCAGCGGTCTGGGTTTATAGGAGACACAAGCTTATGGGATATATCTGCTACAGAGGACTCAGAGGAGCCACCAGTCCCACCACATTGACAATCACTTGAAGCTGTATTCATACCGCTAGTGACGGCCAGCTGGCGGTTAACGATTGAATAAACGTCACGCGCGTCATAATTAATTGATTGTAAATGAATATTTAATAATTTTAACATGAAATTTAATAATTGTATGATTCGGGTCGACCTTTAAGGCCACGGGCCGGAGCCCTGGCCTGACCTTCAGGTCACAGGCCGGACCCTGGCCTGACTTTCGGCAACCCCTCATGAAAAGGTCATCGCTTGGTGTCAGCCCCACCGACTCCAGTTTTTGTTTGTAACGCTCCTTTCGCTTGAAATCTGCCGATCCATCACGATTTACCATACGTCTCAATAATGTTTTGCCCTCCATAAAAATTTCACGTGACGCGCGGGTTCTCACCGAAATCATCTACAGAGCCGGCGGAAGGTCTAAAATTCAACCCAGGCAAGAGGAGGGGTGTCAAGTAGGGGGAGGGAGCGGGAGGGGGATGTGCCCCCTCCCGCGCGAAGCGCGGAAGCTTTTGAAGTATATGTAATTGATACATGAAACTAGTCTCTCGTACCTAGACCAAGTGTACTTAACGCTTACACGTTATGTTATACTGTAATAAGCGATAATCATCGTTACGTACACTTGGGTATGGGTACGAGATTAAATAAGTCACGAAAGCTTTAATTTATCACGAAGCGAATTGCATGTACCGGTATATTTATTTATTTATTTATTTTTTAAGCCCCAAGATCTACCTAGGCAATTGCCTGGGTTGCCTAGTGGGCTCCGCCGGCCATGTACTATGCCTAGCCGTTGAATCTGGATAGCACCCCACCACGGCCGCCGCCCAGTAGTTAGGTCCAACGGGCTACGGGCCTGACGCATCAACACTTCAAAAGGGTCATCAATTAGCGCAGAACTTGGTACTAGGAAACATTTATAAAAATGACAAAACATTATTAGCGTCAGTCGGATTAGGGGTTTCATATATACGCGCTCCGTAATCGTTGTGGATCTATCCAGTAGGCGTGTGGATCCATCCAGTAGGCGTGTAGATCCATCCAGTACCATCCAGTAGGTGTGTGGATCCATCCAGTGGACTCCATCCATCCATCCATCCATCCATCCATCCATCCATCCATCCATCCATCCAGTAGCACCACACAGGCGTGTAGTTCCATCCAGTGGACTCCACCCCAGAGGCGGATCCGGGGGGGGGGGGGGGGGGGGGGGGGGGGGGGGGGGGGGGGGCTGAGGGGGCTATAGCCCCCCCCCCCTCCCCCCCCCTTTCCCTTAGAACACGCCCTTTTTTTATTTTGTACCACGCCCCTTCAGGCTTCTATTATCTCTGCCCGAAGTGCTCGTACTTGTGAAAACGAGTCAACGCGTGACGTACGAAAAGAAGTCCCAATTAATGAAGATGAGATATTCATAGCTAAACCACAACCCACGCCACACAAAGCGGTGGATCCAATCACTAGCGCGAATCACGAATTGCTGTCAACATCAATGAGAATGTAAAGTACCTTGAAGACACAGACCTGCTAAAATTTAGGTGTGATGCTGGGGACACTGTTTTAGCTGATCATGAGCGTTCATAGGCGGCCGGAGGGGGCGCCCAGGGGGCCTTAGCCCCCCCCCCCCCCCCCTCCCCAGGCTATGGCGCCCCTCTCCCCCCACCTCCAATCCGTAATCCACAACATGCGGAGCATAATTTAGCTTCTAGCGCTCGCTCGCATGCATTATTAGCAACAATCCAGAGTCAAACGGTTACGCGCACATCAGAAGTATCGTAAGCCACGCCCCTTTTGGCGCCCCTCGTGTTTGCCCCTCGTCCCCTCGACAGATGCT